>BSBM01001661.1:5217500-5817500 GCA_027924585.1 Larix kaempferi | reverse complement strand
GAGGCAATGAACCTGCCACCTAATGGTGGTCAATTGTGTTGATCTAGTCGGGAGCCGACTGAATCGCCTGATAGGTTGCTAAATTTTTGGTTCAAAGGCATCGTGGTGCTAGGGGTTTCGAACTCCGACGGACTCGGTATCACCCACGACATAGTAGATTCGGAGGGTAAAAACGTGCTTGCCAAAATCATGTTAATCGAAAAGACTAGGGGTGGAACTTCCGAAAATACCCCTATGATGGAGGAATCCTTCAAAAGACCAACTCTAATGTCCTCAAAATGAGGAGGGGAATTTTCCAGCAACGGGACATTGTTGGTGGAATTCTGATGTATGTCCGTGTTACGCCTAAATATTACCATCATGAGACTCAGTGTAAACATCCCTAAAGTTTCCTTGACTAAGTCATTAACTTGAAAGAGATGATAATCCTTTTATACTAGGTTTTGATGAGGTCATCGTAGGTTGTCCTAATGCAACCTGCGATGTCGCAGGTTGTCCTCTTACAGACTACGATGATGTCATTTAATTGACTAAAATAGATTCTTCGAGCCCATTATTGAATCAAGGTGATGTGTCTCCCTATCCCTCTCCTTTGGGAAAGCTGGGATTCGGTTCCTAGCCTCTTAGAAGGATCCCCTATCTCTCTCCTACCATACCTCAACCTACCCTATCTACTTAGTCCTATATAAGTGAAGCTCATTCCCATTCCAAAGGGAGCAAGTCTATAGTATCTATATGCTGGTGAAATTAGCTTAGGATAGATCTCTACTCACCCATTGAGAGATCCATAATCCCTTTGGAGGCTTTGGCATTGGATTGATCGGAGAAGGATTGCTACGTTAAGTCATTGGTTGTAATCTCTTCCTCATATGTATTTCCCTTTTAATACAGTAATATAAGTGCTTTCCACCAAATCTCATTATGTTGATGATATTTTGTGTAGTTTGCTTACTTAACTGCTTACTTAGATCTATTATTGTGTAGGTACATTTTACTGCTTGTCTTCTATGTTGTCTTGACAAGTTTTGCAGCTGATATTTGAAGACCATCAAGCTTGGAGCAACATTCAAGAAGAAAGAATCAGCGATCTGAAAGGTAAAGCATCTAGTTACTCGATCTCTAACTAGATCTAGGAGAGTTATTTATATTTTTTCTCTATTTGTTCTAGACTCACGTTGAGCTAGGGAGATCAGGCCTCGAGTCCTCTCTTGGTAGATTGTCCGTCAAACAAATCTGAGGTTTTGAGAGGTCGTCACAGGGTGTCCTAATGCAACTTGCGATGTCACAAGTTTCCCTCTTACAGACTGTGATGATGTCAGTTAATTGACTAAAATAGCTTCTTCAAGCCCATTCTCGAAGCAAGGTGATGTGTATCCCTATCCCTATCCTTTGGGGAAGCTGGAATTTGGTTCCTATCCTCTTGGAAGGATCCCCTAGCTCTCTCCTACCATATCTCAACCTACCCTATCTACTTAGTCCTATATAGGTGAAGCTCACTCCCATTCCAAAGGGAGGAAGTCTATAGTATCTATATGCTAGTGAAATTAGCTTGGGAGAGATCTCTACTCATTCTTTGAGAGATCCACCATCCCTTTGGAGGATTTGGCATTGGCTTTATCGGTGGAGGATTGCTAGGTTAAATCATTGGTTGTAATCTCTTCATCCTATGTATTTCCCTTTTAATACAGTAATATAAGTGCTTTCCACCAAATCTCATTGCGTTGATGATATTTTGTGTAGTTTGCTTACTTAACTGCTTACTTAGATCTATTATTGTGTAGATACATTTTACTGCTTGTTTTATTGTGTTGTCTTGACAAATTTTGCGGCTGAGATTTGAAGACCATCAAGCTTGGAGCAACATTCAGGGACAAAGGATCAACGATCTGAAAGGTAAAGCATCTAGTTCCCTAATCTCTAGTTAGATCTAGGAGAGTTATTTATATTCTGTATCTATTTGTTCTAGACTCACTTTGAGCTAGGGAGATCAGGCCTCAACTCCGCTCTTGGTAGATTGTTCGTTAAACAAATCTGGTGACCATACTGGGGAAGATACATTGTTTAGTTTTCATTTGAAAATCATTTTCTGTTGATTTCTTTTGCAAGCCATCTTATTTTGCCTCCTAAGTCTTTTTCACCATCAGATCTTCACTTTGAAGAGTATATAGTACTCCTATGGGTCTGTAATCACTCTTTTTCAACCATTATATTGCTCATTTCTTGGAGATCTATTGATCCTTGAACTTGGATCTCGCCCGTCGCACCTGGGCAGTGCAACCAAAGCATTGATTTGACCTCTGTTCTCTATCTTTTGGCCTGTCGTCGCAACCCATCCACTGGTGTACTGCGCCATCATCACAATTCCCGCACTAGTAACCTACGACGATCTCTCTATGTTGGCTTAAACTGACCCAGAGGTTTTCAAATAGACCCAGGTTCTTTGCGGTTCACCCTTTGACCAACAAAACCACTTCGCACCGGCCCTTTCGGTAACAACCTGCGAATAGGTTGAGGTCTCACCCGAGGTGTATCTTGATGGGGTACTATGGAATCAGGTTTCCATAGTAAATGATGAGTTGTTTATCTGGACAAGCTGCGCAGCGCAGGACAGAAGGAGTGCGCTATAGGGCAAAGTAATGCGGTGCGTAGCAGGATCTATGCTGCGAACAGTACCGCATGGTGTGGGAAACACTGCGGGCCATGCCAAGGGTGTCTTACTATTGCAGATCTTCTACTGGAACTACGAATCACCCACAATTATCCTCTACTTGGAAAATCTAGGAAACGTTAAGGCACTGAAATGAATATCACTCATCCATTCATTCAGGAACTTACTGGCTATCTTTCTAGCATTCATCAAGAACTTGGATCATTACAACATGAACTAAAATGTTAAACATGATTAACGGTGCTGCGTTCCTTCACTGTGTTTAAGAAAATAAGTACACTTAAAGGACTGATTCATGGTCTTAACATAGAATTGAAATGTTCACCATTCATCTGATTCCGTGAAACCTAGCATATCATTCCCAAACTTCTCCTATTGGTAAATTCATATCAAAGTTCTCATATTACAACATGCAAGGAAACATTCAAGCATTCATTCTACAGAAAATACAAACAGTCATTCATTCATAAACATTATCACATAACACAGGATTTAACATGGTTCACTCCCCCGGATGGAAAGCTATGTCCACAAGAACGGTTGGTAATATATTTATTTCAAAAGGGATGGAGCAACCGTCCTTAGTCTGCTTACTCAGATGCAGGCTCTTCTTTCTCTCGGCTAGGTCTCTGCGCACACAGCTGCAGAGCCTTTACAACAATCCTTTTGGCTCAGAGAGATTTTACAATATAAAAAGATTATCTCCTTAAGTTCTCAGCAACTACAAATGAAATCAATCCAAAAGGATAACAACTCTAAGAACCCCCCTCCCTTACAAAATGTCTTCTTAAATAGATCATGCCCGAAGTTCATGTCTGTACAATGTCGAAGACTTGAAAACCCAAAACCCTAAGGGTTACCAAAACTGTGCCAGTTTTCCAACCCGGCTTGCTGGCTCCTTGCAGTGTCTACTTGATCATGGCAGATCTCCATGTCCTCATTCTGTCGCTATCGACCTTCCTGTC
Organism: Larix kaempferi; assembly: GCA_027924585.1. NCBI lineage: Eukaryota > Viridiplantae > Streptophyta > Pinopsida > Pinales > Pinaceae > Larix > Larix kaempferi. Next base: position 5,813,867 of record BSBM01001661.1, on the reverse strand, counting down.
GCATGCGTGCCTATAGGATGCTTCTGCTGAACCATTTCTCTCTAACGATTTTACCTTCTGCACGTGGAAAACATTGCTTTCCTTAACAACCCACGCGTGGCCACCTTCCTATTTTTCCTACGTCCGCCATTCGGCAATCCTGAAGTATCTTTCCAAAAATGGCTACTAGCGGTCTAGTCGGTAACTACACTTGATACTTGTCCAACACACCGCTTTGCTGGCTCCATGTGGCCTCCTAACTCCGCAGCACTGCTTCTGCGCAGTACTGATCTTCGCATCATGGCCAAAACCCTCGATGTTGTGCGCAACTCCGCAGTCTGGTCAAAAGTTGGATGCTGCGCCCAACTTCACAGCATCCTCAATACTTAGCCAAAATTGTGTTTCTAAGCTGCGCTCAGTTTATCTTTCCCTGCTTTCCTCAAAAAGGTGGTTCCCAAAACTTTAAATTAACCTGGGCCCAACATGCCCCTAACACTTACATGTGGCTCGTCCCCGAGCCACTGATTGTTTCAGCTGTCTCACTCTGCGTTGTGACCGATGGAACGAACTTGGCCGTGAACTTGTCATATGTACCAGACAACAGCACCACTGCTTCTCTTGTATCCTCCTCAACCTGTTTAATTTCCTCAAGCAGTGTTGGAAGTTATTTCTTGTCCAATTTGATCTTGTACCTGCTCCTGGTTATCGCGGAGTTCTATTAACTTATCTTCAATCTGCTGCAACACTACCATGGCATTCTCCAGGAATTGCTGGGACTGATTATCCATCTCAGTCTCTTTTTGTCGTAATTCCTGCACTTCTTTCTTCAAGCTGGATATCTCCTTATATCTTGGTAGCCTTTCTCTAGGTGGCAAAGCTTTCACCTCTGCGTTCAACTTGTCCAGCGTGGTCTGTTTTTCTTGTACCACAGTCTTGACCTGCAACAATCCTTGATCCTCTTCAATGGTCACGATTTCCTATGAAACCTTATCCAGGAGACATTGGCCCTTAGCCATCTCACTTGTGATGCTTTTCAAGGTGGTGCTCACTGCTTGCTCTCTGACCTGCTATTCGTTTAATGGCACTTGCTTATTTAGCTTCTCCTTCAATGTAGAAATATAGGCCTCATAGTAAATTTCTTTTTCCTGCATCTCCGACTACAAGGATATCACCCTATCTCTAATCCTCAGAACTATGTCTACAGGATCATCCTGGATTTCTATGTCCTTAATATGCTTCACCACATTGGATATGGTGGTCTCCAAATTCTGTCGACGGTCCTGCTCGTTGCGTAGTTGTACTTCTGCCTTCTACTGAATTTGTCTGTTTGCTACGGTGAGTTCTGCTTGTAACTTCATCGCTTCAACCGTCCGTTCATGCATCTCCTCCACGATCTGCATGTGGATGAAGTGCAATCCTGGTAACGGGATTTTGGCTAAGTCGAGCTCTACTCTCTCGACTCCCATTGTGTCCAAGGCCACTTGCTCTGCTACTGGCAATGCAACAGCCAATGGGTCCACATGCATAATCCTAGTCTTCGATGGCAGCGTTATTGCTAGCTACTGGTTTCCTTGCCGCGAGGTTCCTGCCAACCTCCTTTCAGCCCCTATTTCCTACGTTACAATAAGACTTTTCTAGACATTGTCCATTTTCTTTATTAGGCCTTGCATTACGATCCTTGTCTGGTGTAGGTCATCATGGATGACCTTGTCCTTCTTTTCTTTAGTCACCATAGGCTCCTTCATCTGCTCTGAGACTATTTCAGCTATCATCTCGTAGTCATCATCATTGAGGACTGCCTGCAATTGAAGCTTTGTAGCCTTCACCATTTTCCTTGACTTTGGCTTCTCCAAAGTCTCAGCTTCCTTTCTCTTCCCTTTTTCTTCAATGATTGGGCATGAGAGTGGGATCAACTCATCTTCTGCTGAATCTGTCTCCACGTCCATGACCTCTACATGGAACTCTGCTGGCCAATCTTTCATGAGGTCCTCAATATCCTACTCGTACATGTTGTACTTTCCTGGGAACCACTCCGGTTTCCTCATTTGTGCCTTGAGCGATATGAATATACATTTCATATCCGCCTCAAAGTCGATGATGCAGACATACTGTCGAGCACCCTATATGCAGAAAGATTATTACCAACACACAGAGCATACGAGATTTATTGTCAACCCGAGAAAGTGTTTTTATTTCAAAGGATAAATGCACAGTCTATGCTTAAACACCAAATACTTTTATCCTCTAACAACCATGTTCATCCCAAGAATCTGTGTAATCCCAATTGCCTTCTAATAGCTACAATTTCAATTCCTTTCTACTATGCATCAATAAGAAATGATATAAGATTCAACAACAATTGCAGGAAAGAAATCTCACTCACATCCTAGAACAATCACCTCTTCAATCTGATCACTCTTGAAAATCACAAACATAAACTGAATATTAATCTAGAAATTCAATTGCAAAGGTTGAGTTCAACTGCTCTAAGAGTTTGATTTACAGGAATGAAAATCAACAATCATAATAGGAAAGATAACTTGCAAGGGTTCATGGAATAACAATATTCAACTGCAGGATGAACAAAGCTGTGTACAACTATCATATGAAATGCATAAAGAAAGTTCCTACTCAGTCGACTGTTGCTCTGCACCATTTACCAATCTCAAGGAAATATAATCTTAATTATACTGAGAATCCACACCACACTTACTACTGCTGTGTACAAGGGAAATATCATGAACAAAAAATCACACAACAACAAATTTAAAATCCTATTTTAACTCAGCAATCTCTGTGGAAGACGGGCCTAGCCTTCACACAGAGATGCTGGTTGAACAACGTAAAGCTTCTTTTAACTCAAAGGAAACTCTTTGTATTAACGAAAGGAAGATTACACAAATTGATCTCACTGCTAATACAATGAGTGAATTCTGCATTGTTCAACCCCCTAGGTCGAGGCAGCTCCCCATATTTATACATATAGATCATAACATCCAATCCTAATAACGGGCAGCCATGAAGATCTCTGATCTTTAGGTGCCCTAAATAACACTAGCTATTACAATACGTGGCAGAGTAGAGACATAAAAATAATGCGAGAAAGCTGTTGATTGGCCCAGGAGTGACAATCTTTCCAGATCACAACTATACTCGAGCAACGACATACTAAAGATCTCCAATTATAGCGCATTCTGTTACAGCTGCCCTGTCACATCTCCACCTAGGATGTTACGTTGGAACCATGTGCCTTAATTGATGATCTGAGCCCCGAGGGTCCTTTTTAAGCAGCGAACACCCCTCCTTTCAAGACTTGTTCAGCCCCACCTTCCTGCAGTCCACTTATCTCAAACTACCTTCATAAATCATAACATGTTAGCACAATTGAGAGATACACAGCTTTAATTATCACAATCATAAGCATTAATAAGATAAAGGAATGATCAGTCATACCTTGGCAGCTTGGGGGAATAAAGTGAGGACAACAGGTCTGATTAGCATGCTAAATGGTGTAGGACAGGGGAAGAAAAGGTGATCAAGGATGATTAAAAGGGGCCAATTCTGGGCTCAACATCTCCCCCCAAATACCCTGTTGCATGTCCTCATGCAACAACCTGCATCATTCGGAATCTGAGTCCTGTACTGAGCTCTATCCATGGAGAGAGGAAAAATTGTACGGAAACTCAGGCACCTCATCTGTCTTTAAAAAGCCTCTGTGAGTAACCCAATACCTTTCAGCATCACTGCTCCCCTTCCAATGCTACCTGTTGGTGTCTGGAAATGCAGTTGGTGCAGGTGGAAATCACTTCTTCCTGCAGTCTCATCATATGCTATGCCTGGGGAGGACTTGAAAGGAAATCTTTAATCTGAGTCCAAATCAATGACATTTCTAGGAGGTAGAAGCACTGGTTCTTATGTGGAAGTGTCTTCCAGCACATCTAAGTCTAATAAGAGAGTTGCTGGTTCTTGTGTAATAGCAACATCCTTTAGACTCTCTTCAGCAGCTACCTTCATTGCTTTTAGAGACACTGGTTCTTGTGTAACAGTGTCTTCTTTGTCCTTCTGCTGCTGAGATTGGATATCCTTCTCATTGTGCAGCTCCTCCACCAAGATTTCGGTGTCACCTGGGCATGGTGTCTGTACCTGTTCATCTTCACTCCACTGTGTATCAGGAATGATATCCATTCCAGGGTTATCTTCCAAATGAAATTCAGGAGTTCCTACTGCAGCCTCCAAGGATGTTGGTTCTTGTGTAGCAACATCCTGGCTTGCCTCTTCATCCTCCTGTTGTTGCAACTCTTCTCCTATGAGCTCTGTGTCATGGGAACCCTCTGGGGTTATGACCTAGAGTTCATCATTAAATTCTAGGGTGTTCTCTATTCCAGGTTCTTCTCCCATCTGCTTGGCCGATTGGACAGGTATACTCAGGTTTGCTGGTTCTTGTGTTACAGCACCCTGTTCAAGTTTATCAATGTCCTGCCCTTGTGTTTCATCTTCTAAAATTTCTGTGTCATGGGAACATTCTGGGGTTACAGTATAGAATTCTTCATTAGGCTCCAAAGTGTCCTCCATCCCATGTTCTTCTCCTATCTGTTCTATAATCTTTGTGTCATGGGAGCATTCTGGGGTTACAGTATATTATTTATCCCCATCATCATACATGATTTCATCCCTTAGCTCCTCTGTCACAGGATTAGTGGCAGCTTCACCAAGGATGTTTAAAGATGCTGGTTCTTGTGTGGAAGCATCTTCTTTTTCTGCTGCTTCCTTTATTGTGGGCACGGCCTGTTGTGCTGAGCAGGTACGAAGTATAATTTTGTGGCCTGCTTCCTTGAAGATTTCTCCACGGGTGGGACAAATTACTCGTTCGTCTTCCTTGCCAGGCTCAGCAGAATCTGATCCATCCAGTTGGTCTGCAGCCTCTACCAATGTATACATTTTTCTTTCTCCTTGTTTTCTGCAGGTTTCCTTCCACGTTTCCAACTCCCTTCAAAGTACTTGGAGGTCTTCTTTTAATAGTGCATTCTCAGCTAGAAGTCCTTCAATTCTGGGTTCTTCCTCCACTGGCCTTTGTGGAGCATCCATTGGTCTTGGTATAAGGATTGGGGGCTCAACCTGTGCCTCTAGGGTTGCCCATCTTTTTCTGGCTGCATCTGCTACTGTAGCTGATCTAGTTCTTTTCTTTCTGATTGGTGAGGTTATGTTAAATTCATTGATTGATCTCTTTCTTTTCTTTTGTGGAGCTGGTATATAGGGATTCACAGTTGAGGTCGAAGGAATGTTTTCTTGCTCCTCATGCTATTCTTCTTCAATTAAAGCTCCTCCTTCCCACTCAGGTGAGGATTCAATAGTTACCAGCTCAATGTTTTCTTCTATTGCCCTGGTTCTGTCACCTTCAAGTTCACTTGTCGCAGCATTTAGTGCTGCTCCAATTTCACCTTCTGGTGTCAGAACTGCCCTATTGTATGGATTTTCCACAAGGTTTTTATCTACACCCCCCCCCCCCCCCAATGGCTCTGCTTGTGATGGAGTTTCATCCCCCCCAAATGGCTCTGCTTGTGTTGGAGTTTCATCCTCCCCAAATGGCTCTGTTTGTGCCCTCAGTTGCTCTTCTTCTAATATAGTTTCATCCACCCCAGATGGCTTTGCTTGTGCCCCCGGTTGCTATTCTTCTTCAATTTCATCCCCCCCAGATGGCTCTGCTTGTGCCCCCGGTTGCTGTCCTTCTTCAATTTCATCCCCCCCCCCAACTTCAGTGGAGGGACTCTGGTCCTTCTGTTGTGGTGGAACTCGTATTTGCTGTAATGGGACAACCCGCAAGGGAACAGGTTGCTGAGCTCGAGCTGTGAATTGCTCCCAGGTTATATGATGCTGGGAAAGGGTTCTTACAATTATTAGATTGATAATGCCGTGGTGGGTGAGGGAGGAAAGTGGGTGCTTAGTAGACTGGACAAATGCCGCCATATGACGCAAGTCATGCAATAGATAATATGGAATGTTCAATAAAATGCCATGGCAGAGATGAGAAAGTAAAGGGAGTTCAGAATTATACACAGTTTGATATCTAGCTTCACAAGTGATGTAATTCTTGAGAAAGACAGCAACCTGGTCCCATGGCTGCGGCAATGAGTGCAGTGCGATCCCTCTTCTTGATGATTCTACTTGCTCCCCCTCTAGTAAAAATGCTTCCCGTGCAGTCGTCGTGGGGACTCGTCGATTAAACCATGGCTTTCCCACCAGTGGGATGGCAGTAACCTTGGATATAATGGCCTCGGAGACTTCTATGCGCAGCCCCCACACCATGGAGTGAGTTTTGGTGAGGTTTAAAGCAAATTGCAAGGCTACTTCCCGATTGAATCCATCTAGTCGCTAAAAAAATTCGTGCCAGCCAGCAGCTTGAAAGATGGCAAGAACCTGAATATTTTTCCTGAGTTCCTGTGTATTCAAAGGTTCATGACGAACTGGAATCCCCATGGTCCTGGCTGCAAACTAAAGTTGCTATCCAACAGATGACAGAATCCGAGAATAGAAGTTGCAGCATAGAGGATGCACGAATCGCTGAGCGGAGATGTTGAAGAGATGGACAAATTTGGAAAGTTGAGCACAGAAAAACGTTCAAAGTTTCCATTCTGAATTGGGGAAGGTGGCAGTTATTAATGTTTACATCGTATGAGGGAAAGGTCTCATTAGGCATAATAGCAATACGTATAAAGGTATGACCGATATTTTTCAATTATATCAACACTTAATCACGTGATAAATGAAATCCATACCTCATAAGACTGTGTGTCAAATATCTTGCGGAGAATGGTGGAGCGTGCAGTTGGTGACGTTGCGGAACCAGACTCGTGCATAGTCATAAATAATGCAGTAATTCCTTCCGCCAGTGAAATATAAGCCATCGCATCCTTGGGGTTGGAATGATGAGTTCGCCGGCACGACTAGGATGAATCAGAGCCATAGCTTAGCAGGGTCGAAGCAATTCTTCCGTTAATACAGGAGTTACCAATGCAAGTTGAAAGAAATGATATCACGGCCGACGAAGAAGATGTTGCAGCCGCCAGAAAAGATTCACGGCCACTGGGAAAAGGATTTATGGGATTGGAAAAAATTACGGCTATCAGGGAAAAGTCTTATGGTGGCGGGAGATATGTAACAGTCACCGGGAAATATGTTGCAGCCGTCGGAAGATATGTTGCAGCTATCGGAAAACGGTTCACGGCAGCCAGGAAAAGAATTTACAGGATTGGAAAAAATTACGGCTGTCAGGGAAAATTTTTACGGTGGCAGGAGATATGTCACAATATCCCGGGAAATATGTTGCAGCCATCGAAAGATATGTTGCAGCTACCGGAAAATGGTTCACGGCAGCCGGGAAAAAGGTTTTACGGCTATCGGAATAAAAAAAGTCACGGCTGCCAGGGAAAAGTTTTATGGCGCTGGGAGATATGTCGCAGTCGCCTGGAAATAAGTTGCAGCTGTCAGAAGATATGTTGCAGCTACCGAAAAATGGTTCATGGCAGTCAGGAGAGAGGTTTTACGACTGTCAAAAAAATGATATTGCAGCCGCTGGGAAATGGTTCACGGCTGCCGGGAAAAGATGTTGCAGCCGCTGAGAAAGTTGTTGCAGCTGCCGGGAAATGGTTCACAGCTACCGGGAAAAATATTTTACAGCTGTCGGGAAATGATATTGCAGCTGCTGGGAAATGGTTCACGGCTACCGGGAAAAAGATGTTGCAGCTACTGGGAAAGATGTTGCAGCTGCTAGGAAATGGTTCACAGCTGCCGGGAAAAAGGGTTTACGACCGTCGGGAAAATGATTTTACGGTCGACGGGAAACGATATTGTAGCCGCTGGGAAATGATGTTGCAGCCACTAGGACATGATGTTGCAGCCACTAGGACATGATGTTGCAGCCGCTGGGAATGGTGTTGCAGTCGCTGGGAATGGTTCACGGCTGCTGGGAAAAAGGATCTTACGTTTGCTGGGAAATATATCGCGGTTGCCGAAAAAGATATTGCAGCTGCCGAAAAATATGTCGCAGCTGCCGAAAAAGATGTTGCAGCTGCCGGGAAATATGTCGCAGCTGCCGGAAAATATATATATATATATATTTTTAAGGAAAAAGGTACGGCACAGGGCGAGTCTCGTTTGACAGGCCCAATCTGGTCGTTCTCCTGGTGCTTCCCTGGAATTTTTTGAAAAACAACAGCAAACGCGAAGATCAAATGCAAAGAGAAAAAAAACAATTATATGCTACAGTAGGAAAGAAAGAAGATTATTTATGTACAGTAATTCACAATGCGATTTTCAGTTTAAGGATTGGCAAGGGCAGAGAGAAATTCCTGCTCTGGTGCAAGCTGATAATCTGGATCGACGGCAATTTGCGAAATGAATGCATCTTTCGAAATAGGCTTACGATACAGTCGCAGTCTGTGGCCATTAGCCAGTAATGGTATATGGTTTTCATTGATGGTCACCAGACGGACAGTGCCGTTGTCAAATACCCTGTCGACCAAATATGGACCCAGCCATCTTGTACGTAATTTACCTTTAAAATCCCTCTTGAACCTGGAGTCATATAGTAGCACCTAGTCTCCCTCATGGAAGATTTTCTTTTTAATAAATCGGTCATGCCAGTTGGATCTCTGTTGCTGAAGCAACACAGTCTGGTCTACTACAGCTAACCATTTCTCATCGAATTCATTTAGTTGATTCAATCTTCACTTTTGGGCTTCTGTTACATACAGATTCATTTCGGTGGTTGTTTTCAAGGTTTTGATCTCAAACTCAATTGGAAAGATGGCACTCTTCCCATACACTAGATCATAGGGAGAGAACCCTGTGGTGTTGCACCAAGTTGTGTGATATGCCCATAGTGCTTCTCGAAGCCTGTCAGCCCAATCCTTTCGATGGCTCTTAACTGTTTTAGTAAGGATTGCTTCAATAACTTTATTAGTTCCACCTGACGATTGGCCTGGGGGTGATAAGGTGAATCCACCCTATGCTGCACATGATACTTCTGGAGCAAGGATTCAAATTGGTGTGAAATGAATTGCGGTCCCCCATCTGTAACTACTTCCTTTGGTACCCCAAATCGGGTAAAGATTTCACTGTACAGAAAATCAATCACCGCCTGGTCATTAGCCTTAGCCAAAGCTACAGCCTCTACCCACTTGGTCATATAATCGGTATAGACCAGAATGTAAACTTTCTGTCTAGAAGGAGGGCTGATAGGGCCAACAAAATATAGTGCCCATCTATCAAATGGTTCAACTACTACTTGAGGTTGTAGAGGCATCTGATCTGTTTTATTAGGCTAGCCCATCCTTTGGCAGCTGTCACAGGACTAAAAATACCTTTTTGCATCCCTGAACAGAGTCGGCCAATAGTAGCCCATCCGTAGCGCTTTATTCCCTGTTCTTTTGTCTGCAAAGTGTCCTCCACAAGGTCCATCATGACAGGCCTTCAGTATATGAAAGATCTCATCTTCCCTTACACATCTACTAATCTCAAGATCTGGTCCTGTGTAGAAGAGATGACCATTGAGCCAACAATACCTGGCACTTTGCTGGATAATTTTTCTCTTTTCTCGTTTAGACATGTGTGGAGGGAGCTTTCTTGCAACCAAATAATTAGCGACATCTACATACCAGGGGGAATGAGCTGAAAGTGCGAATAGATGTTCATCTGGAAAAGAATCCTCAACAGGCGAGCTGTCATCACTGTTAGTAAAACGAGATAAAAAGTCAGCAACAACATTTTCTTTTCCAGGTTTATCTATAATGGTAATATCAAATTCCTGCAATAACAATAGCCACCTGGTCACTCTAGCATTGGTGACAGGTTTGTTCATTAAATATTTAATGGCAGAGTGGTCAGTGTGCACAAATGTAGGATACCCAGTAATGTAGTGGCAAAATTTATTAATAGAGTAAACAATAGAGAGGAATTCTTTTTCAGTAACAGTATAATTAAGTTCTGCAGGGGCTAAGTTCTTACTAACATAATAGATGGCATAAGGTACTTGACCATCCTGTTGTCCTAATACTGCTCCAATGGCGGTATCAGAAGCATCTGAGGAAATGTGGAAGGGTAGGGTCCAATTAGGTCCCCTTAGGATAGGAGCTGTGGACAGCTTCTCCTTAAGCTTGTCAAACACTGTCTGGCATGCTTCACTCCACACAAACTGTGCATCCTTCATTAACAAAGAAAACAAGGGAGAAGCAAGTTTGGAGAAGTTTTCTATAAACCTCCGGTAATACCCAGCATGTCCCAGAAAACTTCGCACTTCTTTCTGAGTTGAAGGAGTCGGTATATTTTTTATCACCTTATTTTTTTAAGGATCCACTTGAATGCCATTGGTAGATATGAAATGTCCTAATACCACTCCCTCACTCATCATCATATGGCACTTTTCAGTGCTTAATGAGAGGTGAGTCTGTTCGCAGCGAATTAAAACCTTCTTTAAATTTTCCAATGCTTCCTCAAAATCCTTGCCATAGGGAGTAAAATTGTCCATAAAGACTTCCATGCTATCATTAACTAATTCAGAGAATATGCCAATTACAGCTCTTTGAAATGTTGTCGGTGTGTTACATAAACCAAAAGGAAGCACCCTGTAGGAAAACATTCCCCAGGGGCAAGTGAGGGTGGTCTTATCCTGGTCCTCAGGAGCAATCTGAATTTGGTTGTACCCGCTGAACCCATCTAGGAAGGAGAAGAACTTCTTCCCTGATAGGGTATCAAGTACTTGGTCAATAAAGGGCAAAGGGAAATGATCCTTGTGCGTAGCTTTGTTCAGTTCCCTATAATCAACACAGACTCTCCATTTACCATTTTTCTTGGGCACAATTATGAGTGGGGAAACCCACTCACTATCTGAAATAGGATATATAAATCCTACCTCCAAAAGTTTCTGGATTTCCTCCTTCACTATATCCCTCAGATTGGGGTTCATGCATCGTTGAGGTTGACACACAGGCCGACAGTCACTTTTAATATAAATATGGTGGGTGCACAGATTAGAGGGAATACCCCTCATGTCCGTATACTCCCAGGCGAATGCCCCCTTATGTTCTTTCAAGAGACTGATTAGGCACTTTTGTTCTTCCAAGGAGAGACCAGGGTTGATATTCAAAGTCCTTCCAGGTTCTACCTCAATAGGAATACTTTTTGAATTTTTCAAAACTGGGATTATGTTTGTGTCACCAACTAATGCTTCTTCTGTAAGATTTTCTTGTTCTTCCTTACCAAGGGTAATGTTCAGGATTTGATAGACCTCTTTATCCACTGAAGCGGGTTCACTAATAAAATTACTAATAGCATCATCTTCTGTTTCATTTTTAAAAGTTAAGGCCTTCCCTATACTTAATAGTGGCTGAACATCCTCCTCCTCCTCTTGCTCTATCCAAAGGGAAGTTTTAGCCTCTAGACTTGGCCGAGCTGGAGGATACAGGGTGAGGTTTTTAGTCTCTGTACCATCAGATATAGTCATGGACCCCGATCGGCAGCTGATGCAAGCATCAGCTGTGGCCAACCAAGGCCTCCCCAGGATCAATGGGTGTCCCCCTAGCTGTGATTTTGGTTGTAATATCAAAAAGTCAGCAGGGTACTCCCATGAATCTACTGAGATGACAAGGTCATCCAGAATCCCTTTGGGTCTAATGGTGGATCTGTCTGCCAATTCCAAAATGGTAGGGGTCAGTCTAAAATTAGCGAGCCCAAGCTTCTTGATAGTCTCAATTTTTATGACATTGATCGCTGCTCCTAAATCAACTAGCACGTTGGGTATCTGTGTCTGTCCTACATGTACAGTGACAGTAGGATTTCCAGGGTCGTCATACTTGGTCACAGGGTTTTTTCCTGTTATCAAAGCAGATAAATTCTCTATGACATGAACAGTGGGAGGATCTGTAGGTTTCCTTCCTGGTTTCTTAGTGCACAGGTCCCGAACAGTTCTAGCATAAATAGGCATGTCTTGAAGAGCTTGCAGAAGGGGGATTTTGATGTAAAGATTCCTTAACTCTCCTAGGAGGTTAAACTGAGGTTGCCCCCCTACTTTTGGATGCAATAGTCTCTCGGGGTATGGTGGTTTCCTTACCAGCTGGGTAGGCTGCGTATTGTCCAATTTATCGTTTCATGTTTCAGCCAGGGGATGTTCAGCATTTTCAGTGATGGGAACTATATCGGATGGGTGCTGTGAACTCCCTCCTACTTCATGCATAGAAGGTGGAGTATCTTCTGTAATTATGGGTTCTATTATCTTCCCAGATTGTAGATGAATATCATTACAAGGTACCGGGGAAAGAGAGTAGGCCGGCATATTGATAGTTTCCAATTGATGGACTGTTTTATTATTCGGGTTAGGATTAGGTTGGGAAGGCAACTGAGGTAGGATTGGTATATTAGGGACAGAATTATTCTCCAGCTGCAGCTGCGACTGCTCAGGTGGGTATTGAGGATATTGAGGAAATTGAGGGTATGGAGGAGAATATGGTGACTGTTGAGGTGGAGGTGGTTGAGGAAACTGGTTCCCAGGATGGAAGTTCCTCCATCCAGGAGACCACGACGGAGGTTGATGTGGTGGCTGTGTCCAGGGACCCCATGAGTTATAATTTTGCATTGCAGGTTGGGGAGGATTCCACTGAGCATAATTTGAAGGGAATTGTGTATTCACATTTGGCATGTTATTATTCCAATTGCTCATATTATTCAAAAATGGAAACGAGTCCAGAGGCATACCTTGATTTTGAGGTTGTCAAGGTTTCTTCTGTGCAATGAAGTAGGCTAATTCCACTTCTGGAGTTGATGCCTGTAGAACAGCCTTCACTTGGGGAAGTGAGGGGCATTCTTTCATGTCATGGTTCAGCTCACACAGCTGACATACTTCTACCTTGTCAAGTGGGCATTCTTTCAGTGGATGATTCTTTCTACATCGGGGACAGAACACACCTAGTGTGATATCCTCCACTGCCTGTTTTTGTTTTTCCTTCAGGACATCAATATCCAAAGAGATGGAGGTCATCATTTCTGTTTTAAAATTTTCAAGGAGATTGCCTATCTCTGCATAGGTAGCTCCTCCATTGGATGACTTCTGAGTTCTGTCGAAGACATCACGTTCCAGCTTATCCCGTTTTTCCCGCTTATTGTTCCTGGAAGATCCCCTGGAGTATCTCTTACATAGTTCCACAATCTTCCCAAAAGGTTCTTTGGAGATGTCTCCCTTTCCTAGCAAATTTAACATGTCTGAACAATCATCCTTGATCCCACGAAGCAAGATTATCTTGAGCACGTCTAGTTCCATGTTTGTTTGCCCAGCTCTTTGCACATTGTACAGCAACCTTTCTACAAAATCCTCCAGACTTTCGTCCTCCTTCTGCACCATTTTGAATAATTCCTCTCTTTTGTCCTTGGTGTTGCAATATTCCTAATATTTCTCCAGGAACACCTATTTCATCTTATCCCAATTAGCAACAGTTCCTCCCCCAAGGCTCATGAACCAGCGTAATGCATTGTCCTTTAGGGTGGCAGGGAAAAGTTTTAGCTTTTGGGCATCAATGATATAATCATAGCTGCGACAGAGGATATCGAATTCAAAAAGGAATTCGTCTTGATCTTCTGCCGCCCTTCCATGGAAGCGAGGCAACACCGATGGTGAGATGTTCTTCATAGGGGCTGTCCCTTCTGGCTGCTAAATCAGAAATTGCAATGTAGCCGTCGTTCCTTCTGGCAGGGAGTAATTTTCATGATGATAGTTTTCCACCATTGCCTCTTTCTCGTCGGTCTCATGTCTGTTACTCATCTTCTCTTCTGTTTTCTCTTCTTCGTTCGTTCCTACGTTCTTCTCCTTGTTTTTTCCTTCATCTTTGTTTTGTTCCTGATCAGCAGACTTCTGGTGGAACTGTGTCCACTCTTCTTCAGTTATAGCCTTCCCGTAAATGTGGCAGATTGGACCTCTGCTAGCAGATCCAGTTGTAACAGCTGTGTCTTCCTCAGTTGTAACAACTGCGTATTCCTCAGTTGTAACAGTAGGTTCACTTGTAACAGCTGCGTCAGCTGTGCCTTCCTCAGCAGGGATATATGAGGGAGTCACGGCTGCTCGTGTATTCTCCACCGTGGATCCTGATGCTGGTGACCTAGGATCAGCAAGGCTTCTTCCGATAGGAGTTTCTTGATGCCGAGCCCTGGTGAATGAATCAGTTCTGTCAACAAGATCGTCAATGAATGTTCTTCTGCCCAATGGTGGTCCTCGACCGCGGCCCGAGCCACCTGCACTGTTAATATTTTGTGGGGTTTTGGGAGTTGGGAGGTGATCACATTTTACCCTCCTCGTATTCATGCGAACCAAATCATTTCAGTAAAGAAAAGACTGACTAGAAACAATTACTAGATGCAACTAATGATTAGTGTTTAATTTTTATCCTTCCCTGGCAATGACACCAAAATGTCGAGCACCCTATATGCAGATAGATTATTACCAACACACAGAGCATACGAGATTTATTGTCAACCCGAGAAAGTCTTTTTATTTCAAAGGATAAATGCACAGTCTATGCTTAAACACCAAATACTTTTATCCTCTAACAACCATGTTCATCCCAAGAATCTGTGTAATCCCAATTGCCTTCTAATAGCTACAATTTCAATTCCTTTCTACTATGCATCAATAAGAAATGATATAAGATTCAACAACAATTGCAGGAAAGAAATCTCACTCACATCCTAGAACAATCACCTCTTCAATCTTATCACTCTTGAAAATCACAAACATAAACTGAATATTAATCTAGAAATTCAATTGCAAAGGTTGAGTTCAACTGCTCTAAGAGTTTGATTTACAGGAATGAAAATCAACAATCATAACAGGAAAGATAACATGCAAGGGTTCATGGAATAACAATATTCAACTGCAGGATGAACAAAGCTGTGTACAACTATCATATGAAATGCATAAAGAAAGTTCCTACTCAGTCAACTGTTGCTCTACACCATTTACCAATCTCAAGGAAATATAATCTTAATTATACTGAGAATCCACACCACACTTACTACTGCTGCGCACAAGGGAAATATCATGAACAAAACATCACACAACAACAAATTTGAAATCCTATTTTAACTCAGCAATCTCTGTGGAAGACGGGCCCAGCCTTCACACAGAGATGCTGGCTGAACAACGTAAAGCTTCTTTTAACTCAAAGGAAACTCTTTGTATTAACGAAAGGAATATTACACAAATTGATCTCACTGCTAATACAATGAATGAATTTTATGTTGTTCAACCCCCTGGGTCGAGGCAGCTCCCCATATTTATACATATAGATCATAACATCGAATCCTAATAACGGGAAGCCATGAAGATCTCTGATCTTCAAGCGCCCTAAATAACACTAGCTGTTACAATACGTGGCAAAGTAGAGATATAAAAATAATGCGAGAAAGCTGTTGATTGGCCCAGGAGTGGCGATCTTTCCAGATCACAACTATACTCGAGCAGTGACATACTAAAGATCTCCAATTATAGCGCATTCTGTTACAGCTGCCCTGTCACAGCTCCACCTAGGATATTACGTTGGAACCATGTGCCTTAATTGACGATCCGAGCCCCGAGGGTCCTTTTTAAGCAGCGAACACCCCTCCTTTCAAGACTTGTTCGGCCCCACCTTCCTGCAGTCCACTTATCTCAAACTACCTTCATAAATCATAACATGTTAGCACAATTGAGAGATACACAGCTTTAATTATCACAACCATAAGCATTAATAAGATAAAGCAATGATCAGTCATACCTTGGCATCTTGGGGGAATAAAGTGAGGACAATAGGTCTGATTAGCATGCTAAATGGTGTAGGACAGGGGAAGAAAAGGTGATCAAGGATGATTAAAAGGGGCCAATTCTGGGCTCAACACATACTTCGTTGTGACCTACTTTGTGATGTGGGGTGTCTTAGTGATTGCGTCGCGCAGCTAAATATAATATTGGTAAAATAATTCTATTGTTGCATGCTGGCGCTCTGTATTTGTGTTCACCCAGAGGTTGACAAAATTAAACCCTCTAGGATCCTTGCTATCCATAACGACACCTGCATAGTCTCGCGGCTCCTTCCATCCGCACAAAGCAATCAGGACGATGAGCCAGGTGAAATGGAATTGGCTGCCATTCACCTGGGTTTCGTTGAGTTCTTCAAGGAACTCATTCAGCAGAAACTGACACCAATTGAAGCTTTGGCCTTTCACCGCTACTGCACCAAGGAGTATTGCGCCCGCAGGCACCTCTGAAGGTCTAGCTGTTTTGAGCATCCTACCTACGAGCAACTGCGTTACAAATCGTGTTGCTCGGTCCTCTATTTCTTCTGTCAGGAATCCTCTTTTTCCCTTTGCTACCAAGTGGGTCCTCTTCATCTTCTCAACAACCTCTTTTTCTTTGCTCTTCCCCTGGAAGAAATGCTTCGGATCCTTATTGCAATTGCTTAAACCAGTAATGCGGTGGATCAAATCAATATTAATATCCATGTTTCTGTCCAGCCACAGATAACCTTGACAGATTCGTGCCATGAGTGTGCGAACCACGATATTTAGTTATGGAGAACGGTCAAAATGTGGTAATCTTAGCAAGTTTAGTAACCCTGACTGAACGACGAGTGCCAACCAACTGTCAGCTACCAAGTTCAACGTTCCCTTGGCGTCCTTTTTCCAACACATATACTGGTCTGGTTGAAAATCTGGGTATTTGGGAACATCTGGCTCATCTTTCTTCATTCCCAAGAGGTCATAATCCTCCCATTTACAATCTGCTATCTTTCCCAGCAGATTCTTACCAACGTTTACATGCTTTGACATAGGAAACAGTGGGATGTCATATCTCGCATTCTTGAGCAATTTAAACACAGGGGCATTCAGTGCCCGCAGAGAGATGTATTCAGGTGTCATCTTCAGAGGTTCTGTATGAAAGGCTGGTGCTTTCTGTGCCAAGGATCCCAACTTTATGGTATTGTATCGAGGTGTAGTTACCACTTTTCCCTTATCCTTTGGTTCTTCCTGCATCATGGGATTAATTTTTGGTGATCTACGGGATCCTTCTCCTTGTTCTACTGCGACCTTCTTAACTGGGGTTTTCATTAACTGTTGAATCCCTCCTTGCTGAAAGATCCTCAGGGCTTCTTCAAGGGTCAGTTCTTTTTCTCTAAAGGGAGGGTCGAACATTCACAAATGAGGTAGCGGCTAAGGCAAACAGACTACAGATGGCTACTAGCTCAGAGAGGTTAATCGCCAGAAAATTCTAAGTGCTTGGTAATGCCCACGAGTCTCCCAACGATGTTATTTATAGGCACAACAGACCCTCTCCCGTGCCCTTCAACAATTAGATAAGCATTTAATGTGGTGTCCTTTGGCAAATTTGAGCGGATTCTTCGGTCCTTTCTGTTGTCAGCGTGCTCAGAATGGCTATCTTTTCTTTAAATGCTGAAGCGGTTGCTGCAACAGTCATCTAACGGCTATTTTTCTAAAAAGCCATGCAATGGCTATTTTTCTCTGGGTGTTGTGCTGAACTGCGCGTCAAGCCATCTGCAACCCTACGCAGATACTTTGCAGTGCCGAAAATTTTCAACTGCGCGACTTCCACTGTATTTTTTTTTTCTCTTGTGTAGCTTCATCAATGCTGCACGGTACAATTCTTCTTATCATAACTTCTTTCTTTTATCATACATGTACAGACTCCTTTACATTTCTAGTGTCCACTTTCAACTGTACTTGACACTTAGAACTTCCTTCCTTGGTTCATTATTCAGGGTTCTGCAAAGCAGTGCTATCATGGTATAGCTTTATCCTACTTCCATTTATCAAAGTTGGCAAGGTACCACCAGCTAAATTAGCTAACTGGACTGCACCAGTGTTAGTAACATGTATCACAGTATATGGTCCAAGCCAATGCATCCTAAATTTACCAGGGAATTTCATGAATTTTCTATCATACAGGAGGACTAGATCACCTACCTGAAAACACTTGTTCTTTATATGATGATCATGCCATGCTTTCTCGCGGTCCTTCTGCACTTGCTAGTGGAAGCCTACGATGAAGCGATCTTCCTCCAAGCCCAGTAAGTGTAGTAATGTTTCTTCTAGAGCTTCGCAGTCTGCCATCCCCGTAAATGCAGTGATTCTCAAACTAGGGACAATATATTCCATAGGCATTATAGCCTCCTTCCCATAAACCAAATGAAAGTGTGGCTGTCCTGTCAACTTCTTGCATGTGGTTCTGTATGCCCATAGCACCGATGAGACACACAGGTCCCAATCATCTCTATTTACATTGCACACCTTAGTGAGTGCATTTTCCAATATTTTATTGAAATCCTCTATAGTACCATTCGCCTGTGGATGATATGGAGTACTACGCTAATGACGAATGTGGAATTCCTCTGTAAGCACCTCAATTGTCTTGTTCAGAAAGTGAGTACCTTGGTCACTCATTAAAATCTTCGGACAGCCAAATCTGGTAAGTATTTCTTCAAAAATAAACTGCGTAGCAGTACTGGCGCTGTAGTCCTTAACTAGTTTTGCTTCTGCCCATCTGGTGAGGTAATCTGTAGCAGTTATAATATACCTTGCATCCATTCTTTTTCCTGGTGGGTTTATAGGACCCACAAAGTCTATTTCCCATTTTTCAAATGGCTACAATTTTAACTGTGGATTCAATGGCATCTCATCTCGGCGTGATGGTTTTCCTGTCCTCTGACAGACATCACAGTTCCTGCAATGTTCTTTGGCATCTTTATGGATCGTAGGCCACCATATCCCTGCAAGCAATATCTTCTGTGCAGTAGCCCTTCCTGCATAGTGACCTCCTGCAATTCCTGAGTGTGCGTTGGCTAGAATAAATGGCTTCTCATGATCGAGTATGCACCTACGCAGGACTTCATCTGGCCCAAGTTTGTACAACTGGCCTGCAATTATAGTGAAGTCAGTGGAGTGCACCACTAACTGTTTTTTCTGTTGGACCGAGAATTCCTGGGGTGCCAGCCCTGTGGTTAAGAAAGCAATGATATCCTTGTAATAATCATCGACAACCTGTATACTAAATAACTGTGCATCATGAAGACTGTCTTCGATATTCTTCGGCTCCTCTCCTGACTTGATCCTTGACATATGATCAGGTCCCAAGTTCAGCCTACCTGGTTTGACAATAATTTCAAAGTCATATTCGTGGAATAACAATAACCATCGGCATATGCATCCCCCTAACATTGGCTTGTTGACCAAATATTCAACGCGGAATGGTAAATAAACATAAGGAAGTGTGATCCTAGTAAGTAGTGTCTAAATTTTTGTAGGGCATATACCATCGCAAGGCCTTCCCTCTTAGTAGTAGTATAGTTATTTTCTGTTTTCGAGAGCTTTCTGCTAGAAAATGCGATATGGTGGTCAATGCCTCCCTCTCCTGGCTGAGCTAACATGATCCCCAAGGAAATACATGACGCGTCAACATGGACATGGAAGGCTTTGTCCAGTCTAAAAAGACTAGAATTGGCGTAGTGACCATCTTTTCTTTTAATGTGTCAAAACCCTATTCGCATTATGCGTTCTAAATGAATGGTGCATCTTTCTTCAGCAGCTTTTCCATTGCTACGGTTATCTATGCATAACCCTTTATAAATTTCCTGTAATATCTAGTATGGCCTAATGTAGATCGCAACATCTTGACTGAGTTTGGTGTTGGTAAGTTCGTAATGACTGCAATATTCACAGGGTCTACCATCAGTCCTTGCTTACAGACAATGTGGCCAAGTAAAATTCCATAAGGCACACAGAAAATACACTTTTTCAAATTCAAGGATATTTGATGCTGTCGACACTTTTCGAGCATCATGCGGAGATTCGCGCAATGATTTTTCAATAGACCAAATACAGTCCAATCATCAAAATACGCTTCTAAAAACTTGTGCATAAAATATTTAAATGCTGCGACGACAACTCTAGAGAATATGGAAGGTGTATTCTTCAACCCAAAAGGCATGGCAGTGTACTAGAATGACCCCCATTCTGTAGCAAATTTCGTCTTATGCCTATCCGTAGGATCAATCCTAATCTGATGATAACTAGAGAAACCATCAGTGAAAGAATATGCCTCATTTCCTCCAACGTTATCAAGCACTTCGTCTGTGAATGGAGTAGGAAATGGGTCGTGCATGGAAGCATGGTTCAGCTTTCTGAGATCGACACAAATCCTGATCTCACCTTTTGCTTTCTTGTCTTGAACAACCATGGGGATAATCCATTCGGATTCTTCAACTAGTTCAATGATTCCTACTTCTAGCATCTTATCTAGATATGCACGGACTTTTTTCTTATAGCGTGGATTCAATCTGTATGGTCTTTGCTTGACAGGCTTAACACCTGGCTTTAAAGGTATTTTCATGACCCCTGGGTCTCCCAAAATTCCTTTCATTTCTATAAATTTTGTTGGAAATAGTTCCTAATACTCATGTAAGGTATCTATGATCTGCGCAATAGTCTGATCGTCCCAATAATCTCCTATTGATGCAAATTTCGGCTCTTTGTCTATGCCAATGTTCACTTTTTGTGTTTTTACTGGTCTAGTCATATCTGGGATTTCCAACGGAGGTCCTTCTACCTCACGCATGCCTTCTGACTCTGGTATATCTATGTTGCATGGGTCGTCCTCATCGTCTTCATTTGTATCATTGGTATCTTTAGCTAAGTTGTAACACTCTATCAAGTAATCTTCATGTTTCTTCCAGTCTGACTGTAGGTGCGCGGGAACACACTCTGTCCCAAAAAACTCTTGCAATGTTATGTTTTGATGATGACATTCATCCTAGAATATGCGCTTTTTGATTAGCTACAATGCTTGATGGATTAATGGATTCTCGTCTTCAAAACTGAAGTCCTTCCGGAAGTTCGCAGCGAGCAGCTCCCAATCAGTGAGTTCACTGCGCAACTCCAGGTCGAGGTACCATTTCTCTGGGATACCCGCATCCAATGTATGTACAAATAAATGTACCCATTCTGTAAGTGGTCTTTCCACCCATGAATTTGAACAGATTTCAATGTGTTGACTAGGGTCTGTCTGTCCATTATACTTTTCAAAGGGTAAAGTAACCTTTTTGGCGAATTGGATTTGCATCTTAGTTTTGCATTGATCCCAAGTGGTCAATGTTTTCTTATGTGCATTCCACCATCTGGCAGGTGTATCATGCAATGCTATATCTAAAGCTGGAAGTCTATACTCATCTGGTATAGCTGCAGTATATTCTCTTATAAAACTGTAAACATTAGCAGAACCATCATATGTGGGAATAGGACTTACCTCTTTTCTGATCCAGCGTAGAGATTTTGTAACCTGCGTACATCTTCTTGCTGATACTTCATGCATGCAACTTTGCCAATTCTCTAGTCCTGTATCCGAGTCAGAGATACAAGAAGTGTCACATCGCCAGCTGAGCGTACCGTCCGCAGTAGGATTAATGTAGTCTTCCTTATTCGCAGTCAGCTGGTATAGTCAGTCTAAATCTTGAGCTTGGGATTCCTCCTGAATCGGCTCACTGTATCTATCACCATCTTTAGGATCCAATGGTGCGATGACCCTAAGATGCTTCCCTTCAAAGATCTTCTTCTTTGTCTTCAAGTTTATGATAGCCAAGTTATCCATAGCCCAATCAATTCCCAATATTGCTGAAAAAGGTTGACTATCATCCACAATTTCAATAACCTCAAAGTCTGCATGACTCTGTACTCCGTCAATGTCAACTACTACATTAGCTAAGTGGCCAAAAGGTATGACCTTCTCCTAATTAGCCATTCGTAACTAGATAGGTGACCAGAGCAACTTTGGTCGACCCATCTGCTTCCATGTCTGCTTAGTCAAGACATTCACTTCTGATCCTAGATCAAGAATGACTTCATCCATTTCAAAATCTCCTATATGCGCAGTAAGCCTCATTTCTCGGCCTATTCTTTTGTGCTTCCTTATATGATGTACAGCGCTATCTGGAGTCTCTATTGCAATCTAAGGTTCATACTGGCTGATAAGCTTCTGAAGCTCTACTATGGCTTTTTCACTTTTTAGTAACTTCATGCAGCTTCGCAAGAACTGCGCAACAGAAGTATGGACATCTGTCGTAGTACTTGTTTTGTCATATGGAGCCGGCATGTCTTCAACATGCGGTGTTTCACTGCGCAGCGAGATCCTTGATGACTTATCCGCTGGTTATTTAAAGGTATCTCGTGCTTCAATGAAGACCTCCTTGTTCTTCTATAGGTTCAAAGGGGGTGCTTTTCCTGGAGCTTTCCTTATCCATAATGTTTCAAGGGGATCCTTCTTCATATGTGCCTCCCCTGATGTTGAAGCTTCCGCTCCTCTGTCGCGGCTTGTCTCAACACCACTGCATGTGACCACATTAATGCTTGGATCCAGTGGTCTATTCTCTACTGCGATCCATTGGACGTTTGGATTCGAAGCCTCTGTTCGTCTTCTCTTCTGCATTTCCACCTCTAATACTGAGCAATCTTCAATGACATGCTCAAATGATTTACAGTAATTTCACATAGTGCATGGGTTAACACAATCTCTAGATATGTGCCCAGGTTGGCCACATTTATAACAAATGACTTGGCCATGGCCTCTTCCTTGTGTCGGACTAGCATTTCTTCCTCTGCCGCGGTATCCACCACCACGACCTTTGTATCCTCCTTGGTCATATTGTGCACTCTCTTGTTTTGGCTGGGTATCTTCTTGTACACGGTACAAGCCAGTGCCTTGCATTGAGTCCATATCCCTTTTTCTTTCATTCATTAATTCATATGCGTGGCAGTTGGATTCATCATGTCCAACTGATTTACAGAAATTGCAATATAAATTCTTAGGAGTTTTCACATATTTCTGGATGAGGTAACAGTCTTCAGGTCTGTGTCCTGTGGTTGTACAAATTTCACACCATGGGGCTTGATTCCGATTTAATGGGTTAGGCGCACCACTGTTAATATAGTCGCGGAATAAAGGGCAATGCTTGCAGTCATGACCTTCTCCTTTACAACTTGTACACCAGACCTCCTGTATACACACAGACTATGCCGATCTGTTAGAATTGGTATAAGAGCATCCCCCCTCCACTTTTTGATCTGAGTTTTGGTTTGGTGTGCAGACCCTCTCTGTGTTGCAAGATCCAGTCAGAGACTTATTTTTTATTCATGTGTTGAGTTTGTATTGGGTCCCATTCTATATGAGCTTAAGCTTGGTAATGGTGGACACTTTGAGTTCCCCCATCTTCATCCACTTAACCTTGTCATCCCTCCTCTCCTCACCTAATCTTATCTTTGCATTAGATCTGATCCCAAACTCCTTTTTACGCTTGTCATTTAACTTTGTTTGCATTCAGTTGTTTGATTGAGTGTTTTGAAGTGTTTTCAATCCATTTGAGTGCTTGTCTTTTGCTTGAGATTTTCTTAGTATTAGAGTGATGCAAATTAAACTTTCTTTTCAGTTATCCATGCTTAAAAATATCACTATTATCAAGTTGTTATCTTGACATATCATTGGAAATTGAAAGTGCATCATTTTTACTGTTTTCAAGTACATTTGGAAATCGTTGTAGAAATTACTTCATGCATTGGAATTGTCATTCAACAATCTTTTGGAAAAGTTTGAAGAAAAATTTGTCATTTGTGCTTTTTTGAGAATTATGAATCACTCATTTTCTTGAAGAATTCAAATGAGATCAAGTTTTTACAAAAGTGACTCCATAGTTGAGGAATTTGTATGCATTTTTTGTTTTTAGTGTTTTTAAGCTATCATAGTGAAATTGAAAAGTTAGAGTGCTCTAGATAGGAAATTTCTATCTTTTCATCTCTTAAACATTGTTTCGAAAAGACAAAAGAAAATGTTTGGATTTGGTTGTCATGCTTGTTGATTTTTGAGTTTTGCTTGGAAAAAACGAGAAATGAAAAGAGTATTTTTTATCAAATTTGGTAGATTTTGGGATTGGGTTGCTTTGGTAAAATCACTTGGAAAGAAGTTTCTCCCTCCCATACATAGAGTTCACCAAAAGAAAAGTACACTTTTTGCATGTAGTTAGGGCTTGCATTATGTTTACGATTATGTACTCACCTCATGCATTCACCTAACCGTCCAGATAAAATTAACGGTAGAACTAGGGTAAAATTTTTAGTAACTTGTGTGTAAGTTAGAGACGTGTTCCAGCTTCATAAAACGTCGCAGCTGTCGTTACTTTCCAGCACTGTATTTCGGGGGTATTGTAGTCTTCCACGTACTTATCGGTATATCGAAGCTCTTTCATGTACCAACCAGGTATATTGAAGCTCTTTCACATACCCACCAAGTACCTCATGTGCTTGGCATATATCGAAAGGTGTTTCACAAACTTGGCATATATAGAAAGGTGTTTCACATACTTGGTAGTATATAGGAAGCTCTCGTGTCATACGGTTGTGCATTAGACAACACCACTATGGATTTGAGCTCCAACGTACCTTGAGTATATCGGGAGACACCATTAGGATTCATGAGACCAACTGAGTTAACTTTTCAGCCGTCTTGGTAGAGCAATACACCGAGAACAGCACTCGGGGAGATTACTATGCATGTACCATCTAGGTAATTGAGTATTCAGGAAAGGGTACGGTCCCAATCCTCCTTGTCGCGTTTTACTGTTGGACCTTATGGTATATAGCAATTTGCGAAGCCTTGACAATCCTGTGAGGTTCCAGACTATTGAATCCACTCCTATCACATAGGTTGGTTATGGCCTTAGTTTGTGTAGGATTTTTTCTGGACTACTTTTCTTTTGTTTAGCTTACCTTAGGAGAAACTTTTGTTTTAGTCACTCTCGCTGACTTTCCTTGGAGAAGGTCTCGTAGGATTCAGAACTTACTGCCCAAATATCCCCTTAACTAGAAGGTAATTTCAAAGGTAAGGATGGACCCACAGACCACGGTCGTGTTGACTGAAGTGGAAAACCCCACTTTGAATATTGGAGCACACCTGTTCCCTCTAGATTCACCTGCCTCCCACCCCCGTAGGGTGAATAATCACAAACTTCTACTTCCCAAGACTTACCTCCTATTTATCCAGGAGAGGCTAGATCAGTGGAATGGTTAAATCCACCCCAGGACGGCCCTGTAGCAGCTGTTGGTCTAGACGCAACTTATTGGACATCATATCTAGACCACCTAGTGGCTCATTTTTCCATTGCATCCCCGCCTAGTTGGCCTACCCCTAAAGAAATATTCGAACCCATTCGTGATCGCTAGGAGTGATTACATACTAGGGGTGATGAAATTCGAAGACAGAGGTTTTCATGAAGGGTAAAAGACCCGACGTTACACTCTTATCAACCACTCCCAAGTCATGTTTTATCTTATGATTCACTGGAATCATCCACACTCATGTGACCACTTCTGGATTTGGTCAACCATCGACTCCTACACATGTATCTCCTAGACAAGAGACCAGTCCTATACCTCCAATGACCCAACCTGTCGAAGGAAAACAGTCCAACACACCTCTTACTACTACGGTTACGTTATCCATTCCTTCCCCACCCCAAAACTCGCGAGGAGGATACTCTTTGCCTCCTACCTTCCTTACGGGTAATGTTAATCCGATAGTAGATAATCAACAACCCATGTTGGGTCATCCTATACTTAGTGGTCAGCAAGTCATTGTTGGGGGGAAACCCCCGTCTCTTAACCATAATACTACAGGAGGAGTTCCCATCGGTCCTTCGGTTGGAAATTCCTTACCTTCCAGACCTTCCACTACGGGATTATCTCATGTTGAGGGACTGTCCAATGTAATTCAACCACCATTGAGTCAAGCATATCCAGGTTACCTTAACCCTATGTCGGGACAACTCAATCCCGGAAACGCACTCTACGGGGTACCCTACCCCAGAAATCCATACTGTTAAGATTCAATATGCTAAGATAGAAAATATCAACATTACATTCCATTTCACAATAATAGCATATACAGGATCACTGAAGAAACAACAGGCACAGCATAAACCCAAGAGACACAAATTTATCCTGGGAAACCCTCATGTGGTAGAAAACCCAGCAAAGCTTCCTCAATATAGATGACCAACAATATACAAAGATGAAAACCAAATACATGATCTCCTCCTCCTCCATAGTAGACCTATCTCTCACAGGTGCGCTACATTTCAAGTGAGGGAAGTGTGTCAAATGAGGAACACACCTCCTCTATATATACACATCTCCGACTTGTACTTTATATTAACTGGTCGGCCCCCAACTTTACCACTGGGTTAAACACCCCATTACAACTAACTGTTCTGACCCCAATAGGGTGTTCTAATAACGCTTTGACCCACATAACACATACATGGACAACCCCCACTAGGGAAGTCTAATAACCCAAGTTACCACAATTTGACGGAGGAATAAACATCTCCATATATACAATAAGATCTTCATGGAGGAATGAAACATCTTCGGAATAATAAAGTACAAATATAATATTCTTAGAAGTTACAATATCTCAACACTCCCCCTTAACGAGAAGGATATTATAACAACATCTGCAGGATCAAGGAGTCATCAACATCATACATGATACATCTATAAATCATTGGGAGCTTTCTCAACATCATCAGTAACTCAACCAGTTACTAGAATATCTTCAAGATCTTCAATACTGGAACATCAACATCTTCATTACTGAATCTCTTGCAGCACTTTTAGCTACAGCAACATCAACATCTGGATCCTCACGATCATCAGCATCATCATCACACGATCATTAGTATCATCATCACACAATCATCAGCATCGTCATCACACAATCATCAACATCGTTATCAAACGATCATCAGCATCATCATCACATGATCATCAGCATCGTCATCACACAATCAATAGCATCATCATCTAGATCATCACGATCAGTAGCATCGTCATCTAGATCATCACGATCAACATCATCGTCATCTAGATCATCAGTATTAGTATCCACACCAATACAAGTATACACATCATCAATACAAGTATCCTCATCAATACAAGTATACATACAAGTATCCTCATCAATACATATCATCAATACAAGTATCAATAGATCAATACAAGTATCCTCATCAATACAAGTATCAGTCAAGTATACACAATAGCAGCATACCCTGCAACACACATGATCCTTCCTTTCAGAATTACGAGATCATGGACAATCCTTCCTTTCGGAATTACGAGATTCTAGTCCATCAACTCTGGTGATCCTTCCTTTCAGAATTACGGGATCATGGACAATCCTTCCTTTTGGAATTATGGGATTCTAGTCCATCAACTCTGGTGATCCTTCCTTTCGGAATTACGAGATCATGGAAAATCCTTCCTTTCAAAATTATGGGATTCTAGTCCATCAACTCTAGTGATCCTTCCTTTCGGAATTATGGGATCATAGAAATCCTTCCTTTCAGAATTACAGAATTCTAGTCCATCAACTCTGGTGATCCTTGTTGGTTGTGGAGCCAGATCTTCTAGTCTCATAGATGATATTGTGTCAGCCGTGTTTGTACCCCAGTTTTATATGATATGTAGGTGGATTGTACACTCACCCCAGCGGGGGGGTATGGGGGGGCATCGCCCCCCCACGGGGTTGCAGGGGGTTCGGGGGCAACGCCCCCGAAGAAAATTTTTGGGGCTGTTTTCGCCAGCTGTTTTGCGGGCCCATGGTTTTGGGTATCCCGTGGTATTTTCCCATTGTATTTCCCTTATAAACGAAAGACATTGTAATACGGCTAGGGCAGAGGATGTATTAGGTTTTTATGCTTTGTAAAGATCTCTGAGATCAGGAGAGAGACTGTGAAAGATAGAGAAGAGGAAGTGCAGCGGTTGTGCTGCAGGTTGTATCCCTTCACCTTGCTGGACGGTAATAATAATAAGGACTGGAAAATTCAATGTGGACGTAGCCCAAGTTGGGTGAACCACGATATATCTGTGTCTCTCTTGTAATGTGTATGTGTGATTATATTTGCATTTCTGTTTATTGTTATTGCTCTGCGATCCTGTTTTTCTAACAATCCTTCCTTTCGAAATTATGGGATCATGGACAATCCTTCCTTTCGAAATTACGGGATTCTAGTCCATTGACATTGGTGGTGCTCAGACAATCCTTCCTTTCAGAATTACGAAACCTAGTCTTTACAGAGCTACCACACTTGGACGATCCTTCCTTTCAGAATTACGAGATCCTTGTCCACTACTCACATCTTAGACAATCCTTCATTTTGGAATTACGGGATTCTAGTCTAAGGATCAATATTTAAGACTATCCTTCCTTTCAGAATTATGGTATCACTATTTAAGGATGATCAATCTTGATCTATTTAAGACACCTCTCATGTCTATGGACAATGCAGTCCTATCATGTACATTTTGAACTCAACATTCAGGGACGATGCAATCCTATCACAAATTTTTGGAGACAGATGTCTACGGGTCAATTCAGATCTCTATTTGCTTTGACTTATCATGGAACACTGGATTCTCTACCATCTTGATACAACTCTGTTTATCACATAGGATCACAGTTAGGTCTATCTCTAAGTCAAACAATCCTGAAGCCATATTGCTTCACAACTAGCAAAGCAAGCAGCCATATATTTCGCTTGTGCTGAGATCCACACTAGACTGCTTCCTGCTAAACCATGAGATCATGGCTGATCCCAGACAATAACATCCTCTCGATGTGCTCTTCCTGTCTGATACACTTTCTGCCCAATCAACATCTGTGTACCCATCTGAAGTCATGATCTCCAAGATAACATAGTTCAAAGTCTATCGTATCCTTCAGGTACCTCATCACATGCTTTGCAACTATCAGGTGAACACATCTAGTTTCCACTAGATACTGACTCAAGATGTTCATAGCAAGGCATATATCTGGCCTGGTATTTGTCAGACACATCAATGACCCAATAATATGTCTGTACAAAGTCACAACAACTAACTCTAAGGAGTTATCAGCTAACAACTTCAAGTCGAAACCCATGAGAGTGCCATGGCTTCACATTCCAACATATCAATTCTTCTCAAGATTTTCACAACATACTTTCCCGGGATGAGAAAGATTCCTTCTGAGCCTTGCCATACTTCCAGACCTAGGAAGTAATGCATCAATCTGAGATCTTTCATTTTCATTTCTGCAGCCATCTTCTTCTTTCTTTTCATGATCTATTTCTCATTCCCTGTTAGAAAGATATCATCTACATACAATAATAGTATGATCCATAACCTTAAGGTAAAGGTTAGGAACAACTTTACTTCTGGTAAAAACCCAAGCTTGTCAATAAACTGTCAATTCTCCCTCTGTGACTGAACATCATTAACACTCTGCATTGAGTGATCTTCTGCATATCTATCTGTGCCATCTCTCGTTATATGGGTCTACTTATATGAGACTCAATATTATTCGAACTCTGTGGTGAGTTCCTTCTTGCATCCATGTCATCTTTGTATAGAAACCATATTCAACCTTGTAGCAAAGGTTAAGATCCACATCACCCATGGTGATCATTAAGCTCATCAATTGACTATTGATCCTGGGTACCTGAATAGAGCTTTCTTCAATTCATCATTAAGATAATGGTCTTATCTAGCCACTTGGAGCAAACATCTCATCATTATTCTCTTCCTCTTTCTAAGAGAATCTTCTAGCCATGAGCCTTCTATAGTGTGTTTTATTTGTAAATCTTTTGTTGAACATCCATCGCTTGTTCAATGTTCATCATTCGTCATGATCTTTCCTACAAATCAAAATTAATTACATGATTAGTAATACTTCATAATCATCAAATCATATTGACATGATAACCTATTATGCATACAGATATCATTTACATAGTTATGCAACTATCTTGACCAATACTTTGGCACAACACTTTTCCATATCCTTTATGCATATAGTGGCTATCTAGATGCCTTCCATCTCTACCAGAACATACTATCGAGAGTGTGCATAGCTCTCAGCATGTCAACAAAGAGGTTTCATTCTAGACAAGAAACAATGGAATGTTTGTCCAATTTACCAATCATATGCATATTAGTCGTATACTGTTCAATGCTATATGAATGTTTACACTCAGCATGATATATTCTAGGAATACAAATATGTATACAACTATTACAAGCAATATCATTTACTATTTCAAATAACAACTCAAATACTTATCTTTTATGTTTGTGTGGATGCCTCCCGCTTGATCTTCTATATGACTTTTGAACTTCTATTCATTCTGTACCACTATGCATGCTCAAGTGTGCACTAGTGTCATCCTCATGATCTCATACACAAACATACATTCATTAGTATAATCTCAACATTATCAAAACATTATAATTCTAGATAATCTTGAATATGTATAGTCATGATCATAGATAATAAACATTAGTATTCAAGGTTTCAAGGAAGTCTTCTTTTACTCATGCATATTCTTATTTGATCATAGGACTCTTCTGGTTAGTTAAATCATCAATCAAGATAAGAGACATAATATGCATAAACCCTTGATTACTTACATTTCTAACTTTATGAATAAGCATAACCAATCATACCAAGTATACTTATATAAGGGATCCTAACACAAGGTAAGATTCTAACTTGATATAGGAAAACATACCTGGATTAGTATACCTGCTTAGTTATGTCTAACATACCTAAACAATATCTTCTTTGTCCTCTTCAATGATTTAAAGATCCTATGCTAGAACCTGCATATCTCATAGGTTAAGCATAATAGAACAAAGTCATACATACCTCGTAAGTAGAACTTCTATGTGATCAAAGATTATGGATGAGTCTTTGTCTTCATGTTGTCATGGTCATGGAACTTGATTTGTCTTTCGTGATGTACTTGTATCTTGTTAGCATACATCAACCTCATACAACACCATAGTGCATTAGTACAATCATATAACCCTAATCAATGAATGTTATACCTCAATATTACATATTACGTATTAGTGTCACATCCTTGCATTACCGACCTAAACGACAGTTTCCCTTAAAGATCATCTGAACACTGAACACCATTGACTGAACAATGAAAGCAAAACCTTTTTCCGCCATCCACCAATCCAACTTAGCCCTATTTGTGAGTACTACCGCTCCCTACACATCTACAGGGGCATGGTAGTCAGCACTACCATGCGTTGCTCCTTCTCTGGGGCGCGGTACTACCACGTTATGCTCAATGGTAGGGGAGCGGTAGTCCAAAATTAACCTTTTGCCTTGGATTTTGGGATCTTGACTTTCGAGAGATATCATTCGGATTTCCACCTCTGATTCGATCTCAACTCCCCTCTCTATTTAGCTGGCCTGATCCACTAAACCCTCCATAGATCCACACTTCTCTCTTGTTGGTTAACCTTCCCATGTGCTATAAGAGAGAAGCTTTCCATGGGCCAAAGGGAGGACTTTTGGGGGCATCAAAGCTATGATCTTCAGATTTCTGTAGAGATAGCTAGAGGAAGCACTTGGAGCTGGAGGATTGGCTTGGATATCAAGCAACCTTTGTAAGCACTCTTCAAGGTTGTAACATAGAATAACTTGTCTTGTTTTTCCCACTTCATGTGTATTGTATAAATCTTTGATATGAAATGTATCTAGTTTAGATTTGAACTTAACCTTTGCTTCAAGGTATTTGGAAGATTGCATGCTTGTCCTTTGTTTGATTTCAACAGGTTCTACATCAGAGCTTCGGGATCAAGAGCTAGAAGCAGGACAAACGTCGAATTGGAAGGTGAGTTACATCTTTCATCTCTTTTGAATGCATTTAATCTTGTTGTGAAGATTAGTTCAACAACTCAAGGTAGCATTTGTTTCCTTTTTGTATTAGCATAGAGTCAATGCATCCTGCTTTATCCTAAGAGAGTTTCTACCTATCCGTAGGGAGAAATATCTACAACAATATTAAAATTTTCTACTATATGGGTCGTTGCAGAATTGCGAAAAAATGTTAAATTTTCAGAATTTACTTCAATCTGATCTAGTATCTTAACTGAGAGAACAACATGTACAACATATCTACAGCATATCAATCATGGAGACAATAATGCAAGCACACAAGAGACACAAAGATTTACTTGGGGAAAACCATAAAGGTGAAAAACCCCAATAACTTCCTCAGAGATAGATAGAGCAATGATACAACCAAGAGATAGACATATCCGAGCAGTAGATCGTCCTCCTCCATAAGTGTGCCACTCCTCCTTGAGTGCATGAGTGAGAAGTGAGTGATCAAATAGAGTGCCTCCCGCACTCTATTTATACTTGACTTGACTTGCCTTTTACCTAACTCATGTAGGCTCAAACTTAACCACATAACATAATGCTGACTGGGCCGACCCCCAATAGGGTGGTCTAATAACCCTTCGACCCACATGGCCAACCCCCAATAGGGTGGTCTAATAACCCTTTGACCCACATGACTTATACAGGGCCGACCCCAACAAGGTGGTCTAATAACCCATCAAGTATAAGTTACGACATTTACAATATAAATGACGAAACTTTCATATAGAGGAATAATACCATCTCTATAGGAGTACATACAACATACATATATGAAATACATTCCGAAGTTACATATACATTAACACTCCCTCTTAACTAGGAAGGTATTTCTCAGCACAGGTCTTCTAGCACAAGTCATCATCTCTGGATCATTGTCATTGGATAATCATCATCGAGTCATCATCATCATCACTGCTGCTACTATCTCAATCAATCTCTGAATCTACTCGTCATAGGAAGTTCTACAGAGCCAATCCTTTTTCATACTGGATGTAGGCCCACCACCTGCAGGTCTTCATCATCACTGGCCATACTGTGGAATCTTCAGGACTTATTATGTGCATCACAAAACCTTAAAAGAGTCTCTTGACTAGCAAGAACTCTAAAGAGCATCTGAGGCCTTTTTCATCCTATCCAGATCTCCAGGACTTATTACATGTGACCCCACCACAAAATCTCGCAAGAGCATCCCAGGCTGTTACGAGCACGTAGCTCTACCTATAGGATCTCCCAGGGCATGAATTACATGTGGTCATGGCAAAACCTCGCAAGAGCATCCCAGGACTGATTATGGGCACACAACCCAACCTATCGGATCTCCCAGGGAACCAAATTATATGCCATAGGACAAAACCTCGAAAGAGCATCTGCCAAATATCCCAGGGCATCGAATTACATGCCATAGGCAAAACCTTGAAAGACTATCTGCAGATCTCCCAGGGCACCGAATTATATGTCCTTCCAGAGCAAAAACCTTGAAAGAGCATTTGCCAGATATCCCAGGGCACCGAATTACATGCTAGGCAAAACCTCAAAATACTATCTGCAAATCTCCCAGGGCACCGAATTACATGCTCATCTGCAAAACCTGATCCACGGCCATAGAGTATCAACCTGATACTCACCATACATCATCCTGATGTACACATGATCATCCTGATCATCATCACTGCAACATCCTGCTACATGTCATCTGGAGCAACATCCTGAAGCTTGTCATCCATGATCATCCTGATCATACAATGCATCTACCTGATGCATACCAAGTATCTACCTAATACATATCATCATACATGATCCACCTGATCATACAATGTATCCACCTGATACAAATACAAATACATGATACATATCACTATACATGATCCTCCTGATCATACAATGTATCTACCTGATACATATACAGATACATGGTTCAAGCATCCAACATGATGCATATACAAAAATACATACACATGATCCATCCGATCATATCTAGCATCCAACATGATGCGTACATACATATAAATGATCCAACTGATCATATCCAGCATCCAACATGATGCATACATACATATAAATGATCCAACTGATCATATCCAGCATCCAACATGATGCGTACATACATATAAATGATCCAACTGATCATATCCAGCATCCAACATGATGCATACATACATACATAAAAATGATCCAACTGATCATATCCAACAGAAACCAAAACATCATCCTGATGCTCATCATCCAACGCTTACATCCACAGCCATGTGAAGGATCCTCCTTCCAACATGCTTGAAATGGCTTCAGCAAGTGTGTCCATCACTTCTTCCTCGAAGTGTCCTCGATCTGAAGAACGCCAAGCCTCTCTCTGAACTACTCGAACTTCACTCTGGCTAGTGGCTTCATCAGCATATCTCCAATCTGCTCATCCGTCGCAACATACAGGAGCTTCATAGCTCCTCTCTGCACCATATCCTTGATATAGTGATATTTGGTCTCTATGTGTTTCGACCTGTCATGAAACACTGGATTCTCGGACAGCTTCACACAACTCTGGTTATCACAGAAGATACCAGTAGCATCCAACGGGAGATCAAATAACTCAGACAGTAACTTCCGTAGCCATACTGACTCACAACTAGCTGAACAGGCTGCAACATACTCTGACTCAGCTGTACTCAGTGCTACGCAGGACCGCTTCCTGCTAAACCAAGAGATCACACCTGATCCCATACTGAAGCAGCACCCATATGTGCTCTTCCTATCTATAGCACTGCCAGCCCAATATGAATCAACATAATCCTGCAGGTTAAACTTTTGATTCGCTTCATACTTGAGCCCATAATCCACTGTACCCTTTAGGTAACTTAGAACATGCTTTACAACAACTAGGAAAACACTCCTCGGATCCGTCAGGAACTGGCTCAATGTGTTCACCGCAAAGAAAATATCTGGTCTCATGTTTGTCAGGTACATCAAGGACCCAATCATCTGATGATACATAGAGACATCAACCGGCTCAGATGAAGCATCACATAGAAGGTTCAGATT
Organism: Larix kaempferi; assembly: GCA_027924585.1. NCBI lineage: Eukaryota > Viridiplantae > Streptophyta > Pinopsida > Pinales > Pinaceae > Larix > Larix kaempferi. The sequence continues at coordinate 5,779,009 of BSBM01001661.1, read as the reverse complement.
TGATGCCATAGGTGTGGCCATAGCCTTACAGTCCATCATCCCGAACCTCTTCAGGATCTCTACTGCATACTTTCCTTGTCCAAGGAAGATTCCATCACTCTGCCACACCTCCATGCCAAAAAAAAATACTGGATCATCCCCAAGTTCCTCAACTCGAACTCGACAGCAAGCTTCCACTGTGTGTCGACAATCAATCTATCCTCACCTAATACAAACAGGTCATCCACATAGTAGTATCACTGGATTTCCTTCCTCAACCTTGTAGTAAAGGTTGGAACCCGCTCTAATCTTGGTAAAGACCAAACTGGATAGAAAGTAGCCTATCCTACCATACCAAGTTCTACACATATATGATTTCCTGTCATGAGTCTCAGAACCAAGTGGCTGCTTGTTGGAGTCAAGGACGTAGCTACGGTAAAGCTGCGAATTTTGGGAAAAAAGCACAAGTATGGAAGGAAAGTGCTAATTTTGGGACAAGCACTAAGTTTTGGACAAGAAGGAGATGGTGCGCAGTAAGGTGCCAGATAGACAAGCTCAGCGAAGATCACGGACCGGAAATCGCGGAGCTCGCGCGCACGACAGAAGAGAATGAAGGCTGAATAGAAAGCTCAGCTACCATAATAAATAAGGCGATGGAGTAGAGGGCTCAGCTACCCTCATTTAAAGGCTTAGTACAGAAGTTATGGTTGCTCGGATCAAGGAGGAGCAACGGGCCAGAGCATTGAAGGCGAAGGACAAACGGCCATACCCACCATCTGCGCCGAAAGTCAAGGAGCCTGCAGGAAGCGGCGACGTGACTGCAAGCGGCGCCTACAGTACACCTAGCCATGTGCGTGGTTAGGGTTTTTGGGAATCACTGTTGGGAAAGGCCCACAGTTTTGTAAAGGTGCGACCGCCATGGCCACCTATATATATGAACAATTGTAATGGATAGATGTTAGTTGGAGTTAGCAAGTAAGAAGTAGATACTCTTGGGATAGATTGTTAGTTAGACTGTTAGATAGTCAGTCTCGAGGATAGATCATGTGTTGATTATCCTTTGTTAAGTGTTCTACTGAGTCTGTAGAACTAGAGAAGAATCGGATAGCCGAGGAGCTAATCCCTGAGTAGCCAGACAGTCTGTGTGACGTCTGCGCCTTTGTAATCTCTGTAGAGAAGAGACTAGATTGAGAGAAGGGCTCCCAGCTGTGTGCGTGGAGTTTCCTGTAAGAATCTAAGACTGCAGCTGTGTGCGCAGCATATTGTATAACTCTATGGTTTTCTGGTTAATATAACACTCCCGAGGACGTGGTTTTCCTCGAGGAGAAGAGCTTCCCATATTTCCACTTGTTATAATGTTTGTGTGAGTGATTAACTGTTTAAGTTCATTACCTGTGTATGCAAAACTCTTGTATTATCTTTGCGACGGTTTGATTGAGTTTGGGAAGGTCCATTGATAGCCATAAGTGTAAGAACTGAAGAAGTGGTGGAGCGCTGTCGCTGCAGAGATCGAGGACTGCGATACTTCGCGATTCGCGCAGGGCGAGGAAGTACGTAACGCTTCGATGCAAGGATTAGTTTCCCTCTGCGCAAGAGAAGAAGGACTCCGCGCAGTTGCGTCAAGGGGCCTGCGGGAAAGTCCGACCGCCAATATATGAGGAACCAGAAGAGGAAAGAACAATCTTCGCGTCACCACGGTTGAGGAAACCTGATTCCTTAGCCCCCCATAGCCACTTCGGGTGAGACCTCGAGCTGCTGCGCAGCTCGTTGCCGAGAGGGCCAGTGCGCCAAGGGGTTTGTTGCTGCGCTTCATTAAAACCCGGGTCTGCCCAAGAAAGCAGTCAACAAATGGTTCCGTTGCCTTGAGACTTTTTATTCCAGTGACGCGCGAGAAAGAGCTCAACAAATGGTTCCGTTGCCGCGTGACTAAAACTTGCTATTTTTGCGACGTAGAAGGTTGTTGCTCAGCCAACAAATGGTTCCCTTGCCTTATGACTTTTTGATCATGTCACTTCCGTTGCTCTGAACCTTGTTGTTGAGCCAACAAATGGTTCCCTTGCCTTATGACTTTTTGATCATGTCACTTCCGTTGCTCTGAACCTTGTTGTTGAGCCAACAAATGGTTCCCTTGTCTTGCGACTTGCTGTTGTGAGACTTACTAATTCCCCGACGTCTGAGATTGTTGCTGAAGCCAGCAAAAGGTTCTGTTATACTGAGACTTGCTCAGTTAACAAATGTGCTACTGGAATCCTACAGCTAAAGAAATTGGAGACTGGTTTGATTTAAAGGCTAAAGAGTTCGCTGAACAAGAAAATAGAAGCTCTACGCTCCAAACAGAAGACTGGTTACAGAAGTATATTTATACTGACCTTCACGAAATTTTCTTTGTTACATTTGCACTAGAATTGCACGCTTGGATAGCCAAGTTAGCAGACTCTAGACCTACTGTGCGTATTGATCGACCCGTCGCTTGGACGCCTGAGCTAGTCAGTATTGTGAAGCAGATAGACAATCCTGTGTCCCGCGCAGTCGACTTTTGGTTGAATAGTCTACTGAAAGGTTTCATCACCGAATTTGCAGTAGATACAAGAAAGAGTTTCAGTGAAGCTGAGAGGAATTTCTTCCAAGTACACAGAGGTAAGTTCTTAAATTCTCTGAACTTATGGATTAAAATGCTTCTGTATGAAAAAGGAAAGCTATGTATTACTTCTGATGAATAGCATAGACAAGTAATGTCCGTAGATTCTGATAGTGATCCTGAACTTATTGGTTGCACTCGTAGTGGAAAACGATATAAAGTAGGCCTTGACCAATATTCTTTTGAGTCTAGCCCAGACAATAGCCAAGTCCCTGGACCAAGCCATATAGAAAGACAAGGAAGTGCTCATATCCCTTATCACCCTTTTACACCGCAAAAACCAGACCAAGCTCAGTATAACCCTACAGTAACACCTTCAAGTAGTCCACACGGTACTTCTAGCACCTCTGTACCATCTTTATTTAACCAGCCCAGAAGCACTGCTACAGCAGCCTCACCTCAACCTAGCACAAGAAGGATGGGTGATGACATGAAGCTACCAACTTTTAGAGGAACAGGGATAGAAGACCCTGAGCAGCACTGGTTCTTATGTGAAGCCATTTGGACAATTAAGCAAATTAATGATGATGTTGTTAAACTGGTTCAGTTAGCAACCACACTAAGAGATAGAGCCTTGACTTGGTTCATGAAATACTCAGCAGCACAGAATAGAACGCTTGCTGAGGTAAGAAATGCTATGATTCGGGAATTTAAGAAACCTAAATCAGAATCACAGTGTATAACAGAACTCAAAGACATCAAACAATTACCTACAGAATCAGTATGGGACTTTGACCAGAAGTTCAAAGCCTTGATAGATCAAGTAAGCTTCGAGTTTGCACCACAGCAACATAAAGAATGGTTCATTGCTGCACTGCTTCCACACATTAGACTCCCTCTTATGCAACAGAATCTCAATACTCAGGAACAAGCTCTAGAGATGGCTATGAAACTAGAAGCTTCGCCAATTGCGGGAACAAGCAACGATGTTGCGCATTTACAGAACCAATTAGCAAACTTAACCTTGCAAGTGCATGATATTAAGAAAGGCAAGGAGATTAAGGAAGAAATCTGGTGTACAAAATGTAAAGCCCAAGGTCATTCAAAGGACCATTGCCTCGTTTTCATAGACTATATTACAACTGGAGCACCTAACCCTTTACCACAGGCACAAGGGCCTTGGTGTGAAATCTGTAGAACTAGAGGTCATAGACCACAAGAATGTCACTTACTTCAGAAATATGTACAAACTCCAAAGAATCTATATTGTAATTTCTGTAAATCAGTAGGTCATGATGAGAACAATTGTAGAGCATATGATCTTATGATAGAAAGAAAGCATGATGTTTATAGGGTACAAGCAGAGACACAAGGACCCACAGCAGGTCCACCGTATGACCAAACCCGCGACGCCCGAGCAGGAAATTACAGGGGATGTGGACGCACAACAAATTTTGGTCGCGGAAGAGGACAGATCACTTGTTATAATTGCGGAGCACAAGGTCACTTTGCTAGGGATTGCCAAAATCCTACAACCCTCTGCAGGTATTGTAAATCTTCTGACCATATCATTGAAGAATGCCCTCAGTTACAGGCTAAGATGCAAGCCAAGACCCCACAGGTCAATCAGAATATTCAGTTGATTGCAGCAAAAAAAAGAGAACCAGACCCTACAGTTAATATAGTGACACGCAGTGGAGCAACCACTGGTGCGCAAGAGATGGGAATAGGAAAGCAAGCGACGCAATGGGTGCGCCGCGCTAATATTAAACCAGCTCCACTTAACCTGCATAAGCAAAAAGAAGCATTCAAGCAAGCTCAAGAGTATTTCTCAGATCCGAGAGCTTCAAGTTCTGCCGCAATTCCGCCGAACAATATTAGATCGCAAGTGCTAAGACAAGACAACCTTGTACAAGAACAGGCCACTACAGCTGGAAGACCTGACGAGGAACATGCACTAGGCAGTGTTCATGCGTTCCTGCAACAATGTTTAAAATTGTTGCGCAATGAAAAGGCAACCCTAGAACTCCAACACTTGTTGGATCAGTGCCAACAGTCTGCTTCCACAAACACACCGCAGTGTGCTGTTCACCAGATTAGGAGTCACATTAGAACTGGAAAAGAGATGAGGCTCACAGCGCAGATTGGAGCATTTGAAATGGACGAAGTCATGTCAGATTTGGGCTCAGAAGCTAATGTTCTCACTATGCAGACATGGGAACAGATGGGAAGCCCTCAGCTTACAAGATCCCCTATCCAGCTAAGACTCGCGAATCAGCAACGAGTCTCTTCATTGGGCAGACTACCCAATGTACCTATTGATATTGAAGGAGTCAGAAGCTCTGCAGATTTTGAAGTAATCAAAATCATGGATGATAGTAGACCATACCCAGCACTTCTAGGAATAGACTGGGCATTTGATAATTTGGCTGTCATTAACTTGAAGAAAAGACAGATGACTTTTGAGGATGACCAGATTAGGGTCATCGCACCACTTGATCCTATTCAAGGACCAAGGTATATAGAACCCATTCGCGCAGAAGAAGAAGCACGCCACATGGAAAGTTTGTACCAAATGACTACCAACGACAGTGACTATGTCAACCCCACAGCAGACGGACATATCAGCTGGCGATGCGATAGCTCGTGCACATCAGACTCAGATGCAGGATTGGAAAACTGGCAGAATCGTTTACATGAGGTTTCTGCAAGACGTTGCGCTATGATGACTAAATCCATTCGATGGATTGGCACAGAATTAACTGACACTCCAATTTTTGATGGTTCAACTGAAGTAACTAAATTCATACAGGAATATGAACAAAAGCTTCCAGAACCGCAGCGCATACAGGCACTGGACGTAGCATTGCGCGCCACACCCGCAAGATGGTGGGTTGCGCATAAGGAGAATATTCATACATGGCAAGACTGTCGCAGACTGATACTGCGCAGATTTTAGGACACCACAGCCGAAGTCCTACACAAGTATGAGGGACAGAGTGACCCCAGGTCACACATTGAAGCATGTATTCAGCAATGGTCAGATATTCCGCAAGATGAATGGGTTCACCTATTCATCCACACATTGGATACAGTTCCAAGGAACTGGTATACTGAAACAGAATTACGCAGAGGCACTCTCACTTGGCCTCTAATGATAGAAAGTTTTCAACTTACCTTCAGTTTTGAGTCAGAACATCCAAGTATTGATCAGGCTCTGAAGTGTATTAAAAAGAAGGTATTTGAACCATGTCTAGTAATAGAATATTCCCAACCAGATTGGGCTGTCCAGATAGAACATGCCCTGGAATGTTATAACTTCACCGCTGAAGATGAGGAGGACAATCCTCGCAACATCAATATCCCAGAATCAGAAGGCACGCGCAATATTGAAGGTCCTGAGCTTGATATTCCTGCCATCACAGAACACATCAAGCTCAAGAAGATTAACATTGGTACAGAAGCTGAACCAAAGTTTGCTTCTATAGGAGATTATTGGGATGATGAAACTGTTGGACATGTTTCAGAATTATTGCGTGACTACCAGGATATCTTTCCTACCAAGTTCACAGAAATGAAAGGCATCCTAGGAGACTTAGGAGTGATGCGCATACCTCTGAAACCAGATGCTAAGCCAGTAAAGCAGCGCCCATACAGGTTGAACCCGCGCTATAAAGAAAAAGTCAAAGAAGAAATTGATAAGATGCTTGCAGCAGGTATTATTGAGCCAGTAGAGGAAAGCGATTGGATTAGTCCTATGGTGGTCCAAGAAAAGAAAACGAAAGGTGAAATAAGAATCTGTGTCGACTTGCGCAAACTCAATGATGCATCAGCGCACGATCCATTTCCCACTCCTTTCACAGACGAAGTACTTGATAATGTTGGAGGACAAGAGGCTTACTCTTTCACTGATGGTTTTTCGGGATATCATCAGATCAGAATTCATCCGGACGACCGCCACAAGACTACTTTTGCAACTGAATGGGGCTCATTCCAGTATACGGTAATGCCCTTTGGTCTTAAAAACGCACCTGCTATCTTCTCTCGAGTTGTTGTTGCTGTTTTTAAAGAATTTATTCACAAGTTTCTAGAAGTCTATTTTGATGACTGGACTGTATTTGGCCTATTAAAGAACCACATTGCAAATCTGCGCATGATGTTAGAAAAATGTAGACAGCATCAGATTTCCCTTAACTTGAAAAAATGTATCTTCTGTGCGCCCTTTGGTATTTTGTTGGGACATATTGTATGCAAACAAGGACTCCTGATGGATCCTGCGAAGGTTGCCATCATTGCTAATTTACCTGCGCCCAACTCAGTTAAGCAATTGCGCACTACATTGGGACATACAGGATACTACAGAAAATTCATCAAGGGTTATGCAAAGATCACAGCGCCTATGGAAAGATTGCTCAAAAAGGATTCGAAGTTCCAATGGACAGAGGAATGCCAACAGAGTTTGGACACACTTAAAGAAAAGATGATCACAGCGCCTATTCTAGTTTTCCCGGACTGGAGAAAACCTTTTCATGTTCATGTTGATGCTTCTTCCATAGCATTGGGGGTTGTGCTTACACAGCCTGGAGAAGGAAGTATTGACCACCCGATTGCTTACTCCAGCAGAAAGCTATCTACAGCTGAGAAGAACTACACCACCACAGAAAGGGAAGGATTAGCTATGGTGTATGCCTTACAGAAATTTAGACACTACCTGTTAGGCGCTCATTTTAAAATGTACACTGACCATTCTGCTTTGAAATATTTGGTCAATAAACCAGTGTTAGGAGGAAGAATTTGCAGATGGCTACTGCTCTTTCAAGAATATGATTTCGAGGTCATTGTAAAGCCAGGCAGATTGAATGCAGGGCCTGACCATCTATCCAGGATAGAGTCAGGAGAGGAACCTACAAGTCTGGAGGACAATCTGCCTGACGCACAGTTGTTTTCTATTCAAGCAGCAGACGAATATTATTCTGATATTCTTGAGTTTCTCACTACCGGGCAAGCGCCGGCTGAGTTTACAATCCAACAGAAGAAGCAACTTGTTGTCAGAGCCGCAGACTTCACTTTGATAGCAGGCCAGCTTTATAAGTTGGGCCCTGACGAAGTTTTGCGCAGATGTATTTTACCACATGAAAAGAACTCTATCATCGCAGAAGCGCATTCAGGTACTGCAGGAGGCCATTTTGCAGGAAAGCCAACCGCGCAAAAGATATTAGCCGCAGGTCTTTGGTGGCCGACATTGCACAAGGATACTAAGGAATTCTGTAAATGATGCGATGTGTGCCAGCGCACAGGAAAACCCTCAAGGAGAGATGAAATGCCGCTAAGACCCCAGATTACACTGCGCGCTTTTGATAAATGGGCCATTGACTTTGTAGGACCTATTAACCCACCCGGAAAAAGAACTGGCGCAAGATACATCATTACAGCTACTGAATACCTCACCAGATGGGCTGAGGCAAAGCCAGTTAAGAACTGCGACGCTGCTACGGCCGCGCAGTTCATTTTTGAAAATATTATCACTAGATTTGGATGTCCAGTGATCCTCATGAGTGATCAGGGTACACATTTCCTCAATGAGACTATAGAGACCCTTACTGAAGAATTCCAAATTAGTCACCATAAGAGTACACCCTACCATCCTCAAGCTAATGGTACGGTGGAAGCATTCAATAAAATTCTTGAGAATGCCCTGACGAAGATCTGTAATCAACAAAGAGATGATTGGGACCTTAGAGTCACAGCTGTATTATGGGCTTACAGAACCACTTGCAAGAAACTAACAGGTCACACACCTTTCAGCTTGGTGTATGGACAAGAAGCAGTTATGCCCATGGAATACATTATTCCTAGTCTTAGAATTGCGCAAATTACAGAAATGGCAGATCCTGATACTATGAATGAAAGACTTTCGCAATTGCTTGCCTTAGAAGAAGACAGACTCTTAGCCGGATTCCATCAACAGGTACAGAAGGCAAGACAGAAAGCTTGGCATGACAGGCATATTAAGAATAAAGTCTTTCAGGAACGAAACTTGGTACTCCTCTATGACAGTAAATTTACCAAGTTCCCAGGCAAGTTTCGTATACATTGGTTAGGCCCTTTTCAGGTGATAAAAATAACAGACGGAGGCACAGTTCAGCTTGCAAAGCTTGATGGAGAATTACTACCTACAATGATCAACGGGAGTCGGCTCAAGCTTTATCGCGACGGCCACTCCGCTCTGTCGACCTAATATATTGTTAGTGATGCAGATGCCCAGTGTAGTTGAAAGAGGCACCGCATTCAGTCTACACGGAAGTTGCGAGACACTCAGTCTTCGGCTTCCTGCGCAGTTCCTAGAAGCATCCGCGCATGTCTAAATTTTGGTTGGAGCGAACATAGTTGCGCTCTTGTGAAGCTTCTCCCCTGACCGTTGAACTATCGCTCTTGCGGAGTTCCCTTTGATAATTTGCCGCTTGAAAAAGTTTTGTTGTGGACCCTTAGAGGCACAGTTCCCTAAGTTGAAATGACCCGCCGAAAATTTTGAATTACAGCAGTTATGTAGCCGCGTCTGAATAAATGAAGGATAAGTCCGCTATTTAAGTCTAGCCGTTCTGACGGATTCGGCTTGATCTCCGAAAGATTTGCATTTAACTCAGGCGCCGAAAGCATTAGCTTCTCCCGGAAGGCTGTCAGAGCCCGTCAATCACACTAAATGCACCCCTACGGCGACGAGGATAGCGTGTTGTCAACTCATCTATACCCGCCTATAGCTACGTTACCCTACTTGGTCGCATTTACTCACATCTGGCTATAAATACCTCACACTTGTATAATTTTTGGGTTACTTTCCTCGAGTTGCTAGCTTGTTTACGAATCCAAGTTATTGTTTTCAGAGCCGAGTCGTGCAGAGTATTTTCCCTTGTTTTCAGCGTCCATATCCTACGAAGGTCCGCCATTTGCTGTCCAGAGTTTTGTTCCCTACATCGATTCAAGACGGAGAACCTGTCAACTGAAGAAGTTGTTCGTCAATTCCTGCGCCGAGGCTTAGATTTCGGCATGACTACTCCAGTCACGGCCTCGACTTATGTACATCCTGGTTATCAGGATCCCAGACAGTCTCCGGCTACAAGAGCGTCGCCATCCCAACCGGAAGAACCTGTTCCAGAGCCGTTGGCGACCATGGCGAACTATATTCCGCCGCGTCCAGATGATGCGCCAGAAGTACAGATCCCGAAGAATGCAAAGTATCCCATTCCGCTACCGCCACTACCGGCTAGTGTGTGGGTAGAAGGGCAACTATTGGGACACATTCCACTGGTCAAATTCTCTGATTTCAATCTGGGAGACTATAAAACGTATCCCCAGTTTGCGCCAGATCGATATCTGACGATAGTGCACAATCCCGTCCGAAAGGTCGATGAATTTACTCCAAAGGGATTTGCAGCAAACTTGGAGAAGCCAGGTTTGTTGAATTTATTGAAGCTACTGCACTTTGGGCGTAGCAACGAAGTCAATGCAGTTGTTAAGACGCTTCTTACATGTGTTCATGGAGGTTACCTTTGGCTAGGGAGGCCAATTGATTTAAATGTTGATTTAATTCACCGCATTACTGGTCTATCTAAGGCTGGTAAGGATCCCAATATTCATTTTGTGGGAAAGGACAAGGACAGAAAATTAGCTGCACAGCTGGTGTAGAAGTATAACTTAACAAGAGGAGGTCGGGCTTATGACCTTACTACAGTAGAAGATGAGGCACTTCGATTTACAGGAAGTCTGCTTGCAGGCAGACTTCTCACAAAGTGCCGACCGAAGGAAGTCACTGGAGCTGTCGTGGAGCTCGCCATCGCAGCTGCGGAGGGAGAACAGTACAACTGGTCTCTCTTCCTGCTGAATTCTTTCTTGGCTGATTGCCTGAATGTGCAGGACAATGCAGCCCAAGCATTCCATTTTTCATGGCTTCTAATTTTATGCGCTCTCGTTGGGTGCAAGGAGCCCCCGAATACTCAGTTCCTTCCGCGCCGCGCAGGAGAGGTTGCCGGCATGCGCTACATCAACCTCTGGGATTCCCCTAATCCCGCGAAGTGCAAGATGAATCACGCTGTCTTTTGTGAGTACTACTTTCTCCTTCGAGATACCATTCAAGAAATGCCAAGGCTGAGCGAGGAGACAGCCACATTATATGAGGGAAAGTTGGCTTTTACTGCCGACATACATCAACTTTACCTCCGCCCTTGCGGCATTCCAGATGAATGGGCGCTAGGCCTTTACAGAATGACTACCGAGGATGTTGAAGAAACCATCAAGTCTTGGTCCGATGAGTGGAGGGAGGCCGCCGATCTCGCATCCGCGCTGCCAACCGCCGCTACGAAAGAGAAGGATAAGGGCAAGGAAGCCCGTGAGCAAAGAAGTGATGAAGGCTCCACAGAACCGGCCACCAAGAAGCAAAAAGTGTCGCATCCCGCTGAGGCTATTCCCTCGGGGATCGACCAGTACCTACATGAGCAATTTCGTGAGCTGCGCAATGCGCATGCTCACATCAGAAGTGCTTTAGATTTGCAGTTTGTAGAATTGAAAGGTCTCGCAGGAAGAGTTGCGCAGACCCATGCGCCAGCATCTACTTTGCAGGCGCCACAAGAAATTCCAAGTGCCGAGCGAGTTGAAGAACTCATTGAAAGGCATACTGTCGTGCATATTTCGACTACCAGCATGACACTTCCAGATCCGCTAACTGCACTACAGGTAAGCGCCGTTGGGCCTGTTGAAATCAATTTGTCTCTAATTCCTATAGAGACTCTACAGCTAGTGCATGAGAAAGTTTCTCTTGAGTTGAGAGCTAGAGAGCTCTCTACATTTCAGGAAAATCAACGACTGCAATCGCAGGAGTTAGAGTTGAAGGCAATCCATCAGAATACCTCTGAGAAGCTTGCACTTTATGAGGCGCAAGACATCGGTATCAGAAACGCAGTGGATGAGATTGCCCAGTTATTGCCGGCTTGTGAGATTCAACCAGACCTCCCTCTGGTTGCAAAAGTTCAAATTATTGGCGAAAGGGCGAAAACCCTGGAGCAAGAAATAGTTGCTATGGCTGAAGGCCATAGAACCCAGATCGCTGAGCTAGAAGCTCGTGTTGCTGCGCATCCTACGGATGATGCGCAGGTTCAATTTGAAGCACTGAACAGAACTTCCACGCAGATGAAGGATCGAGTACAGGAAGCTGAGAACCTGATGAACCAGGCTATGGAAGCTTGGACGGAGCTTGTAAAGCTCCCTTTTAAAGTTGGACTGTCAGAACAGGTGCAAGATGCAGAACAATCTCTCACTGTTCTGAATGAAGAAGCTAAGGCCTTAACAGGCTTGCCAAAAATGAAGAAAATGGGCGAAGTGCGCAAAATGCAGCAGCAACTGCACAAGCTCAGAACTGAAGATGAGAAGCTCACCAACAGCATTCAGCCATTCATGGATGACTATGCTGAAATCGTTGCCCAGGTTGAGACAAAAATCAAAGAGATTGCTGAATCTCAGGAGATCATTGATACCATCACTCCAGACGAAGCAACCGCAGAAACAGTACAGACAGCTGTAGAGTGTGTCGATGAATTGGACTCCGCTATTGCGAAGTGGAAGAAAACACTCGCGGAGACACAAGCAAAAGCAGATGCGCAAATCAAGCGACCACACGCCAGTGCGAGTGGCTCGAGGGCGAGCCACAAGTGAGTGTTAGGGGCCTGTTGGAGTCAAGGACGTAGCTACGGTAAAGCTGCGAATTTTGGGAAAAAAGCACAAGTATGGAAGGAAAGTGCTAATTTTGGGAAAAGCACTAAGTTTTGGACAAGAAGGAGACGGTGCGCAGTAAGGTGCCAGATAGACAAGCTCAGCGAAGATCACGGACCGGAAATCGCGGAGCTCGCACGCACGACAGAAGAGAATGAAGGCTGAATAGAAAGCTCAGCTACCATAATAAATAAGGCGATGGAGTAGAGGGCTCAGCTACCCTCATTTAAAGGCTTAGTACAGAAGTTATGGTTGCTCGGATCAAGGAGGAGCAACGGGCCAGAGCATTGAAGGCGAAGGACAAACGGCCATACCCACCATCTGCGCCGAAATTCAAGGAGCCTGCAGGAAGCGGCGACGTGACTGCAAGCGGCGCCTACAGTACACCTAGCCATGTGCGTGGTTAGGGTTTTTGGGAATCACTGTTGGGAAAGGCCCACAGTTTTGTAAAGGTGCGACCGCCATGGCCACCTATATATATGAACAATTGTAATGGATAGATGTTAGTTGGAGTTAGCAAGTAAGAAGTAGATAGTCTTGGGATAGATTGTTAGTTAGACTGTTAGATAGTCAGTCTCGAGGATAGATCATGTGTTGATTATCCTTTGTTAAGTGTTCTACCGAGTCTGTAGAACTAGAGAAGAATCGGATAGCCGAGGAGCTAATCCCTGAGTAGCCAGACAGTCTGTGTGACGTCTGCACCTTTGTAATCTCTGTAGAGAAGAGACTAGATTGAGAGAAGGGCTCCCAGCTGTGTGCGTGGAGTTTCCTGTAAGAATCTAAGACTGCAGCTGTGTGCACAGCATATTGTATAACTCTATGGTTTTCTGGTTAATATAACACTCCCGAGGACGTGGTTTTCCTCGAGGAGAAGAGCTTCCCATATTTCCACTTGTTATAATGTTTGTGTGAGTGATTAACTGTTTAAGTTCATTACCTGTGTATGCAAAACTCTTGTATTATCTTTGCGACGGTTTGATTGAGTTTGGGAAGGTCCATTGATAGCCATAAGTGTAAGAACTGAAGAAGTGGTGGAGCGTTGTCGCTGCAGAGATCGAGGACTGCGATACTTCGCGATTCGCGCAGGGCGAGGAAGTACGTAACGCTTCGACGCAAGGATTAGTTGCCCTCTGCGCCAGAGAAGAAGGACTCCGCGCAGTTGCGTCAAGGGGCCTGCGGGAAAGTCCGACCGCCAATATCTGAGGAACCAGAAGAGGAAAGAACAATCTTCGCGTCACCACGGTTGAGGAAACCTGATTCCTTAGCCCCCCATAGCCACTTCGGGTGAGACCTCGAGCTGCTGCGCAGCTCGTTGCCGAGAGGGCCAGTGCGCCAAGGGGTTTGTTGCTGCGCTTCATTAAAACCCGGGTCTGCCCAAGAAAGCAGTCAACACTGCTCCACATACACTTCTTCTTCAACTACACCATTCAAGAAAGCTGTCTTGAAATCCATCTGGTGTATCTTCTTATTTCATCACTTTTATATTTCTCTATGCTGCCATCTGCGGCATGCTTGATCTTGATAGATCCGTATGAAAGTCATAACAAACTTCCCTTCAGGTCTTGGGACTACATCCCAAACATCATTCTTCATGATCGATGGATCATGGCATTCTTCCCATATCCTGGGAACTTCAATATCTTCAATAGATAATTTTGTTGCTGAACAAATGTTGTAGTTCTTCTTTTGTAGGTGATGGCATACGATCTTTCCTACACAACAAGTTAAATTGCATGATAAGAAAACATCTCATAGTTTTCAGAACAAATTCTTACACATAAAGAAATATGTCATACAATCATGCAATTATCTTAGCCAATGCTTCAATACAACATTTATCCATATCCTGTAACTTTCTAGATGCCTTCCAATCTCTACCAGAACATTGTTAAGAGTGTGCACAACTCCCAACATGTCAGCAAAGAGGTTTCATTCTAGATAAGTAGCAATGGAATGTTGTATAGTGCCATAGGCCACTTACCCATGCATATTAGTAGTATATTGTTCATCAATGCAACTATTCTAATATGCATAATACACAACCTATTTCTAGGAACATCAGTATATACATTATTGAACAGTATTATTTAAACAATAAAATATGCAAGTAATGCCAATTCAAATACTTATCTTTGTTTGTTTGTTGGGTGGACTCCCTCTGAATCTTTGCAACTCCATTCTGATGTGGATTGTGAGAAGTGGTCAACTCCCTCTGAATATCTGCATCCTTGTAGAAACTATTGGAGTGTGCTCCCTCTTGATCTTTGCTTCCTGGATTACCTGTCCTTGAACTTATATATATTCTCGATCCCTATGCATGCTTGTTAGTATCATCATTGTGTTATCCTCTAGGTCTCATACATAATCAAACATTCATTAGCATAATCTTAATATTATCAAAACACAATAATCTCAAGCATGTATAGTCAGGATCAATTCAAACACAGATAATAAACATTAGTAATCAAGGTTTCAAGGAAGTCTTCTTTTATTCATACATATTCTTATTTGATCATAGGACTCTTCTAGTTAGTTGAATCATCAATCAAGATAAGAAATATAAAATGCATAAAACCTGTGATTATTCAAACCTATACCTTCATGATTCTTCTGGTTAGGCATATCATCAATTATGGTAAGAAACATAATATGCATACAACCATGATTAATCAAACCTATGACTTCATGAATAATCATTATCAATAACACGACAGTATAAGATCCTAACACAAGGTAGGATTCTAGCTTGATATAGGGAAAACATACCTGGATTAGCATGCTAACTAGTTATGTCTAACATACCCACATAATGTCTTATGGTTCTCTTCAGTGACTTGTGCTAGTAACCTGCATGTCTCATAAGTTAACCATTGTATAAACAAGTTATACATACCTCAAAGTAGATCTTCTATGTGATCCATGACAATGGATGAATCCTTGTCTTCATGTCACCATGATCATACGTTCTTGAAGTAGAACATGGTTTGTCTTTCTTGGTGTACCTTTTATGTTAGCAGACAACATAAACCTCATACAACACCATAATGCATTAGTACAATCATAAGTGTCAACACCCTAACCAATGAATATCTTCTATCATGCATTCATAATTTTGTTAAGGTGATACAACAAATCTAAAATCAAGATTGTACTAATCGTAATAACATGAAGACAAACATACCATAAACTTAATCATCAACAAATATCGAAACATACCTCGATGAGTCATACCTGTCGAGATCGCTTGTAATATTCTTATGTAAGGCCTTAGCCTTATCTCCCTCTGAAACAGGAAATTCTTCACTTATGCAGGTGACCAATCCATCTTCTTCTAGGATTAACCCAATCCACTTGATTTGCAAGAACTGGACCTTGATGAGCTGATCAAACTGGTATATTCAGAATTTGAAAACTGCAAAGTTTCACTCCTCAATTTTGCCTTTGAAACTTCTGGATTCACTGGATGTGACCCTGAACTAGGGTTTGATGAATCCCACTCTTCTGCCCAATCAAAAGGTTTGATCCAAATCCCTAAAATTCTATTTTTCTGAGGAGCTTCCAGCCATGGTCACAGATTTCAAAAATTCCCATTTTTACAAAAGCCCTAATTTTCCACTTTTCTGATCAAAGTCCCGAACTAGGGTCTGATCAAGCTCGACCTTCTGCCCAACCAGAAATTCTGATCTTGGTCTCTAAATTTTTATTTTGATTAGTATCATTCATCCGTGGTCTCCGATTACAAAAATTCCAACTTTCTCCAAAGCCCTAAATTCCGGAAGCCATGAATTAAGGTACTCAAAAATAAGTTTGTTTTGACATAAATATGTACCTGATTGTTTCTGGTGTAACTCCAAAATTTTTGATCCACAGGGTCTGAACGAATTTTTTGAGATAGCCTGACCTATTATCTTTCCATCCTGACAGGTATGACCTCAATTGGATTCTCTGAGAGAGAGTTATGCCAAATGTCGCAACGTGACCTGTTTTGGCATAATACAGGAGAGCGAACTTGTATGGAGTGCCACATGTCACTGTTTGAACTTCAGCCTCTGAAAATGTTTCTTGAGATACCTCACCCTGTTATCTTTCCATCCTGATAGTTATGACCTCAATTGGACTCTCTGAGAGAGATTTATGCCAAGTGTCGCAACGTGACCTGTTTATGGGATAATACAGAAGAGCGAACTTGTACGGCATGCCATGTGTCGCTAGTTCCACTTCGGCCTCTAAAAAAGTTTTCATAGATATTACAGTCTGTGTACTACCTGTCACTTTTTACAAAATTTCATTTGGATCTTCCTAGCCCAAGTTATGACCTTTTTCCCAAGGTCACCTGATTTTGACTTAGATCTGGAAGAGGTAGAAACCCTATATTGTACAGATCATAAATCCCAAAGTACCACGAATTAGAGGTTGTCCTATGGACACAAGGTACATGGGGATTTAATATTCTACCTGTAAATATTTTAGATCCGAAAACTTCACCAAAACGGATTTATAGAGAAAGTGCTACGATGACTGGTTTTTGCTATATCAAGCCCTAGCATCGTAAGTGCAACAAGTGTCATAGATGCCATATCATGCCTTCTTTCAGGCTAGCTCTGATACCATGTTAAATTTTCAGAATTTACTTCAATCTGATCTAGGATCTTAACTGAGAGAACAACATGTATAGCATATCTACAGCATATCAATCATGGAGACAATAATGCAAGCACACAAGAGACACAAAGATTTACTTGGGGAAAACCATAAAGGTGAAAAACCCCAATAACTTCCTCAGAGATAGATAGAGCAATGATACAACCAAGAGATAGACATATCCGAGCAGAAGATCCTCCTCCATAAGTGCGCCAGTCCTCCTTGAGTGCATGAGTGATAAGTGAGTGATCAAATAGAGTGCCTCTCGCACTCTATTTATACTTGACTTGGATTGCCTTTTACCTAACTCATGTAGGCTCGAACTTAACCACATAACATAATGCTGACTGGGCTGACCCCCAATAGGGTGGTCTAATAACCCTTCGACCCACATGGCCGACCCCCAATAGGGTGGTCTAATAACCCTTTGACCCACATGACTTATACAGGGCCGACCCCAACAAGGTGGTCTAATAACCCATCAAGTATAAGTTACGACATTTACAATATAAATGACGACACTTCCGTATAGAGGAATAATACCATCTCTATAGGAGTACATACAACATACATATATGAAATACATTCCGAAGTTACATATACATCAACAAAAAAAACCTATCAACATTGTTTCACCATGCATGGAACTTGGATCATGGAGAAACTCTACTCATACATGAAATTTCTATCGAAATTTTATCAAATTTGCGACCAAAGTGGGTCTTGGGTCTTTGTTGGAACTCTCTTCACACCTAATTTTGTGTCGAATTCTTATCAAATTTGTGATCAATAGAAGTGTCTTTATGCTACAACATTAGCTTATCATGTGGAAGGGAGCCATATAATCCTATAGAAAACTTCAATATGGTTGTCATAATTGAGTGATATAGGCAGTTAGATTTCCCATCAATATAGAACTCTCACTAAAATTTCAACGATCTGGGTTGATTGAGAATTGGCCAAAACCACGGGATCATCATTCCACCATCCACATAACTTGGATTACTTTGGAACTATACTCATACATAAATTTTCTATAGGATTCTTATCAAATTTGTGAGTAGGGAGAGGTTATTTTCGTTACAAAATTAGGTTACTTCATGGAGTCATCTAATCTTGTAGCAAATTTCCCTTTGATCATTGGAATTTGACAATTGAGAAACATGAATTCCCATCAATCTATAACTTTGATTAGATTTTCAACAACCTAGGTTGATCATAATTGGGAAAAACCCATAGCAGTGTTGTTCCACATTACAGAAACTTGCATCATATTGAACTATGCTCATACATGGAATTTTTGCCATATTATTATTAGATTTGTGACAAAAACAAGTTATTTTTGCTACAAAATTAGCTTACTCCATGGAGTCGTCTAATTTGTACCAAACTTCCCTGGAGTTGTTGGAATTTTGTGATATATGAAGTTAGAGTTCTAATTGATCTATAACTCTGATCAAAATTTCAACGATTTGTGTTGATTTAGGACTTGGAAAAACCCTTAAGAGCATAGTTCCATCATACATGGAATTTTCCTAATGGTGGAACTATGTTGATACATGACATCAATGTCAAATTCTTATCAAAATTGTGATTAAAAAATGTTCCTTTTTCTATATAATTAGATTACTCAATGGAAGAGGACATGCCTAATATTGTAGAAAACTTCCCTCACGTTATTGGAATCCAATGATACATGGAATTATAGTTCTCATTGATATAAAACTCTAATCAAATTTTCAACACACCGGGTCCATTCATAATTGGGAAAAAAACCTAGGGGCATTAATCTATCATGCATGGAACTTGTGTTAGATAACCTTGCAAGAGGTTGACCATTTGGCTTTTGGCTCTTTATGTACATTGTATTTTTTTCTTTGTGTTTTCATTTCCTAATCTATAGAAATAAATAAGAGATTTACTCTTTTATAAGAGACGTTTTCACATGATTGTAGCATACATCTCTTCTCTCATGAAGATATCTACCACCATATTTCAATCATAAATAAATAAAACCAGCGTCTTGTAGCAATTATGTCAGTTTTGATTTTGTTTGTTACTTATATGAATTATCATTAGTTTCATATCTATTATACAAATTATTGTTTGCAAATCAGTATGTATTAGTGGGATTTCCCCAATAATCTAGATGGTATCAAATCCTTCTACTCCCTAGTGCATGTCCCCTCTCATAAGATCAAGATATAGGGAGCTTAGTCTACATATGTGAGACCTATGACTATATTTTTTGTTGATTCAAATGACCTAAACTGGAAAAAGAAATTGCAACATGAGATATCATCAAGTTATTATTTCAAGAAGCCCATGACAAGCAAAGGAAATAAATAATCAAAATTGGTTTACTCGAGTTTCACAATGACTCCCCACCACTATGATTAATTTCCCTCAAGACAAACTTTTTCCCTCCACATTGAAGGAATCAACTTTGAGATGGTTTAGGAGCCTAGAAGGAAACAACATTAAAATATGGGAGCAAATGAAGCAAACTTTCATCGAAAAGTATTAAGATTATCATAAAGAAAGAGATACAAGATATTAAAATTTTAGAATGTTACAAGGAGAGAATGAGTCCCTAGAATACTATGAGGAAATATTTCAACTCAACTAGAAGAGGGCTCATACTTGTACATTGGATGAGGATTCTCTCAAAATTGTGCTACTCCATATAATAAAAGAAGAGCTAATGGGGAAACTCATTAATCTTGCAAATGGAGACATATTCCATCTTGACTATGATGGCATCATGCAAATATTATTCAAAAATTACTCAAGAGCTACCCCTAAACCCTCTTTGTTGCCCCACCAGACTGATATGTGTTGATATTTAGATCATTACTCTTCCCAGAACTACCAAAACTGTCCATCGATAGTGCATATGCATGACTTGACCCCCCCCACAATATCTGCTTAGAAGGGGAGATGGTAGGATACTTAGTATCTAGGCGCAAGTCTAAGTTTGGCTGCAAGTTCATTAAAAGTTGCAATCTACTGTAAATTGAATATTTCTTCTAGTTGCTTGAAGAATTACGTGTCTCCGATGAAATAGTGTGTCAATAATACCAAAACTATTTCATAATCATATGTTAAACAATATACAGTTATATTACGTGTTTGCAAGTACAAAGTACTCAATGCATTCTTTGTATACAATGCAAAAATCATTAATATGTGTTAGTAATTACCAAGTAATTTGTTCACTATATAATCTATCAACTAAATAATTTGTTCACTACATGAAATATCAACCAAGAAATTAACAATGAGGAATTTTGGGGGAGGTTCTAAAAACAACCCCCCTAAAGGTGTTTTTGCAGATGGTTATTTAAACCCCTCCCTAAAGGTGTTTTTGAAGGCAGTTATTTAAAACCCCCCTAAAAGTCATGATAATTCTCATGACTTTTGGGGGAGGTTCTAAAATGACCCCCCCTAAAGGTGTTTTTGAAGGCAGTTCTATAAAACCCTCCCAAAAGTCATGAGAATTCTCATGACTTTTTGGGGGGGGTTTAAATAACCACCTTTAAAAAAACCTTTAGGGGGAGTCTTTTTAGAACCACCCCCAAAAGTCTTGAGAATTGGACTTTTGGGGGGGGATTTTAAACAACCACCTTCAAAAACACTTTTTGTGGGGGTCTTTCCAACCCCCCCAAAAGTCCTTAGAATTGGACTTTTGGGGGCGGTTTTGGCTTGTCTTTTGGCTTAGGGGGGTTGTCTTAGGGGGTGTTTCTGATCCTAAGACAAGCACAAATTACCCTTTTGGGGGGTTGTCTTAGGGGGGTTGGCTTAGGGGGGTTTGTCTTGGGGGGGTTAGCATCAATACTATTGGGGGTGATTTTATTCAGACCAACCCCAAAGGTTTGTAAGATGAATTTTTAGGGGGGTTTAGAACCACTCCCACAGGCACCTACAAGGGGGGTTTGTAACCGGCCCCAAAGGTTTGTAATAAGGACTTTTAGGGGGGGTTTGGAACTGCCCCCATAGGTGTCTACGAGGGGTTTTAGAACTGCCCTCAAAAGTATGTTAAGCATGTTATTGTTAGACCCCCCCCTAAGCCAACCCCCCTAAGGTGGATTCCAAACAAACTGCCTCCCAAAGTTCATTTCTCATGACTTTTAGGGGGGGTTTTGACAAACCACGCCTAAAATTTATGAGAATTGGGATTTTAGGGGGGGTTTTCAAACAACCGCCTCCAAAAGTTCAATTCTCATGACTTTTAAGGGGGGTTCCAAAAAAACCGCCTCCAAAAGTTCAATTCTCATGACTTTTAGGGCGGGTTTTTACAAACCGCCCCCAAAAGTTATGAGAATTGGGCTTTTAGGGGGGGTTTTCCAAAAACCGCCCCCAAAAGTCAAATTTCAGGACTTTTGGGGGCAAATTTAAAAAAACTGCCCCCAAAAGTCCAATTTCCATGACTTTTAGGGGCGGTTTTAAAAGACCGCCTCCAAAGGTTTGAAAAAAAATTTAGGTGGGGTTTTACCAAAACCCCCGAAAGCCAAAACCGCCCCTAAAGGGCTATTTTGTTGTAGTGATGAGTTAACTACAGTGGTGATTTTGGAGTTATGACCTCATGTATATTTACTTGGAGATTTGTACCATGCTCAATCCACTAATCTCCATCCATAGGTGACAATGGCTCATCAATGTCTACAACCTGGTGATCCTGGATCGACTCAGGTGGATTTCCTGCCTCGTCTGTCACCATACCCGATTTTCATTTTTGTTTTTTTTCTGTAGCACATTGGTCTTCTCCCTTATCTCCTCTCACCTTTTTCTCCACTTTTCTAGTTCAATTTTCTGAATATCTGAACTAATCTTATGTATTTCCATTCTTTCTTTGTCAAATTTTTGTGACTTTTTCAGTGTTGGTCATCTTTTACTTCATTCATCGACTGTCAGACATCTATTCTACCTGACATGCGGTTAGATACCCCCCGATTAACGATTTGAAGGCTTTTAAGTGACTAGGGTGGTAGGACAGTTCATTTGCTCAAGAAGTTCTCCCACTCTCATTCTTTCACGAACTTCTCCCACTCTTTCTCTTTTTCCTCCCAATTGGAATTTGGAAGAGGTGGTAGTGAAAGTGGTCATGGCTTGATGATGTGTATTATGCCTTTCTTGATCAAGAATTTGAACAGAAGTGCCAATAGCGTACACTGAAATTGGTTAGTTAGATTGGTGTAAAATTCCTTTTCAACGTCGGCTATAGAGACTCGCTCTTCAATTACACATTCTTGGCAGAAATTGTCAGCAAGTTTTTCGCACTATTTGTAGAGATTTGTTCATCCTCCATTGATTAAATTTGTGAGGAATTGTTGATCTCTTTCATTCTATGGCCTTCTCATCAAGGATATTCTTCACTGCGCATGGAACGGCCTTGAAAAACTTCTAATGTATTTCAGAGAATAACTTCACTCTTGCTTGAGCGATAGTTAACTTGTTTCGTCTAGCATATTTTTGCAAGTAATTTGCTATGTTTCTATCCCACCATTCTCTGATTTCTCGCTCGGTTATCTTAGGTTCATACTTATTTTCAGCTCATGGATTTACTACCATCAACAAAACCAATGTTGCAGTCAATCAAGTTGCATAGTTACCATCAATACATCATGTAATATCACACAAGCATTCACGAGATAATAGACAAGACAAAGTAATGGATATAGAAGCAACAAGTATTCTATTACTCAGCAAAGACTGTACAAAGTATATATAGAGATCAAGTATATATTTGTATCTAATGCATCTCTCTAGCTTATATTTATGCATATTACAATCAGTTACCTAATTATCTTGTCGGTTCAACCGACTGACAAGTTAAGGTTAACAAGTTGGGACCTACACATAGTCGGTTGGAGGACCTAGATGGCTAGCAGACTAGGATCCTCCAACAATATGCCTGTATATATTTTTTGTTGAGGACAAGTTGTAGGTGAGGAGCATTGGATTGCATGCTGAATGGTGGTCTTCTTCGAACATCCGGTTGAGGTAATAGTTTTATATTTGTTGTTTCTTATTTTTATAGCATACTTGAGAATTGATTTGATTTCTAGTGTCACTCTATCAGTTGTGGTCTACCACAAGCCATAGGAAGTTTTGATCTATAACGAAAGTGTTGTGAAATTAACCCATTACTTTCATATTTTATTTTACCAACATGGCCAGTAATTAAAATACTTATATCAACTCCTAAAATTCATAAGTTGTTTCAATTTCATAGTGGTAGAGTGCATTCAATTTAAGCTTAAATGAGGTGGTCAAAGTTGTTCTATCATGCGTAATGGTGTATAATATTTTGACCATTCTTATTTATTTCTACATTATCTTTTTATATATCATAATTGACCTCTCATTCCTATATCTAAAATCCCTAAAGACCTACCACTCATTCACATTATGAAACATGATTATCAAATTCACCCTGTTTAACAATAAATTGCAGATCAAATTGATCATATGTTTATACGTTGTGAATTATCATTTAAACATTGGATCTCCACCTATGTACAGGAGTTTAAAATTTTTTAATGTCCATTTAATCATAATGACTAACGAGGGTAGTCCATCATTGATTTAAGTGACTGCAAAAATCAAGGTTTTCCTTAGGTCTATCAAACATGAGTGATTATCATTCTTCAGTAAGCTTTCTCGAGGGTTCTTTGTACAAGGATATGACGGAGATTAGTGTGATATGGATGAGTATTCAACCCAATCGACACATTTTAAGGGTAACATATGTATTCTAATACTCTATGTTGGTCCAAGACTTTTGTTACCCTTTCAAACCCTCATTTTCTCTATGGCTCCAATGAATCATTATGAGAAATGTGGGGCTGATATTTTTGAAGCCAATGAAGAACTATTATGTCAACTTGATAAAATTATCTGGGTTTCCATCTTGGATAATTTTGATGGCCATAATCAGGTAGTAACCAGGTTGTTTGCCTTATATTTTGATGGCAAACACACGTAGATTTGCGAGCTAGATATACATTTATCATAGGCCTTTGTTGCTAAAGCAACTAAGCTCCCACATGAAGGGGAGAAATGGTTCAAAGTGAGTCAACTTCGATACAACTCATGGAAATAGTTCTTGAAACACCTAAATGATGAGGTGAACATCAATGGAGTCATTCCCATGAAACTCTTCCAGAAATGATGGTATAATTCCCTTCAAACTATTATGAGTTATTTAACTTGTGAAGGTCGATTTTCTACTAACTACATTTATCATTTAAGGTTCTTACTGATATTCAAAGGACATGCTCTCGATACGCCATACTATTTTCTCAATAGCCTTAGGAAAATTGCTCTTACAATTGTCATGTCCCCATCCCATTAGCACCTTGGTCAAGTCACTAGCCCATTAGATTCCCATGGGACCTAGTGAAAATCATCAATAATTTGGGAATCAAGGATTTTCCTGAGTTTTCCTAGCACCACATGGAAATAAATTATTAAAGGAAAATTAATCTAAGTCAAAAAAGGAATCCTAATCAAGTTTGTGGAGGACGAAGTGACATCGTAGGAATCTTATCCAAGGTGTGGAATGGTTCATTAAACATCAATAATATTAGTGCTATATTTTGGGCAAGTAATAATTGCCTAGTAATTAATTGCTAATGATGCTCATCAATTGTTGGACCAAGTCCATAGAAGAGATTGGAAGTTTGGTAGGATGGGAAGAAGGTTGTCATTTCATTTGACCAAGTTACTAACCCATCTAGTCCCTATAGTTTTAGGATAAGCAAACATTAATTTTTGGGATTAATTTTGAACAAGGCATTAGTAGCTAGGAAATTTAATATTTGTAATGTTTGTGATGATCCATAGTATTTTTATTTTCATGAATAAAGTAATGTTTGGATAAATGTTAATGAGTATGTGGTCAAGAGGGAGCATAGGAGATAATATTTTTTCCATAAGAATATTTCCAAAGAAGGAAGTTAGAAGAAAGCATTCAAGGCTAGAAAACAATGAAAATTAAGGACACTAGATAAAGGAAGGAAAAGCTGTTAGAAAGCAAAAAAGCAGAAAAAGTAGTGCACAACAAAAAAATAGTGGAAAAACATACTAAAGCAGTAAAAGAAAGAAAAGAAGGATTAAAGTAGAAAAGCAGTGGAAAAGCATAATAAAGTAGTAAAATAAAGAAATAAAACTAAAATCAATAAAGCAAGATAAAGAAGGTAAAGCAGAAAGAAAAAAACAAAAGCTTCAAAAAGCAACAAGTTTTAAACTTACTCATGAAGGCATCTTGGGCTAGGTAGCTTGCACAAGAATTAATTCAGCCTATAAATTCAAGGAAGAGCGCACCACTCACATATTTTTGATAATTATTTTCATATCTCTTGAGCTCTCATTTCAACTTGGGAGATGTTCCCCTAGTCACAGCTAGGAGGTGTGCCCCTACTGCTTCTACTAGTTGATTCTTCAGTTAGATGTTTGGATGATGGAATTAAGCCATTGTCATTGAATTTATTGCAGGTCTTGAATCCGAATCAAGTTTTTTTTGAAGTTCATATAAGGTTTCATGAAGCTTGTGATTCAAATTCTCAAGTATTTCAGTCTTTTCGAGTGATAATTGATTGTATTGAAAAATTTCAAGTATTAAGACTATTATAAGAATACTCTTGGCTCTCATTTGATGTATTTAATGTTATTTTGAACCTGTTATATCCATTATAAACTTTGATAATGCATAAGTCTATATTATTATGAGTTTTCTTGAACCCTCCTAGATTTGCATAGATTTTAACTAGTTTTCAGTATTACTTCAGTTTACTATCTTCTTCTCAATGGATTTTGATTCTATTAGTTCCTAATGTCAAATAAGACACTAATTAACACAAAACATGTCTGATTTTTAAAATTCATTGGCACCTTATGATTTTTGGGATATCCTGGATATTAACTATTTGTGTAGTCCTAGTGTTACCAAACGTACTCCAAAATCCCAAATTTCACCAAACCAAGTATGAACTATATTTTTCAAGTCTGATAGAGGTATTTGGATTTATGCAAAATCCATCCACTTCCATCAGTAACCATATCCAGTTAATCACCACATAATGCCTCTGCGAATGTGCATTGATAACCTTGGATCTACCAAGGAAATCTTTCCAGGCATGTTGAGTATTAGAGAAAGTGTTTATATCAAATTAGGGAGATTGTATAGGCTGATTCTACTGTCATAAACCTGAAAATTAACCTTTACCAACTTTTAAAAGGGTTTTTGGGTCCAATTTCAATGTTTGTGCAAGTTTTCTTTAAAACTAGTCATTGCCTTCCCTTCAATTTTATTCCTAGTGTGTCTTACATACGGAAAGGTACATTGTAATAGTGCAGAATACCATGGGAGACAAAGAGAGAATAAATTTTCACCATAGTCTAATTAAAATTTTGATTCAACATAGACTTCATCAATTAGGTGATACATGGGAAAACTTATTAACTCACAATGGATTTGGGGATGATTAACGTTGGCCCTCATACAAACCAAAAACTAGAAGAGAACATAGGGCTTGGGAACAAAAAAATACTAAAGGTGATTTACCTGTTGATGAAGTATCTATAGATCATGTTGAATCCAAACCCTCTAATGATTTGCATTCTAAAGCTCAGGGTTTTTCTATTAATTCAATTACAGGAAAACCTAGGATTTCTAGTTCCATTAATGGCCAACAATCTGCTCACTATGTGAAAAATTCACAAGATTTTGATCATGAAAATGAATTCCATCCTATTCTCTATGACCCTAAGTTCAATTTTTCATCTTTCAAAGAAAAGGGCAAAGAATTGTTAGGTGAAAAATCTAAAAATCATAAATCTAATGATAAAAGGGTCAAGAATGAATGTGATGGTCAAACTAGCAAACTTTTAGTTGATGTGGCCACCTGTAGGTTGACTAGTGATGCAAGTCACCTTACTGGAATACTTTCTTTCTTAACAATACACACGACACAAACCACAATGTTTACACAAACAGGTGTAAAATAGGATACCAGAAGTGGCTTTATATTACTCCTCTAAATTTGGTTACAATGCGGAATAACTGTAAAAAAATAACTAACTATAGTCGGCCTCAGCCATTACAACTTAGAAGTAACTATGGCGTGTTCTCCCTGTGTTTCGACCTCACCCTCTCCTGGTTCAACTCTGAACTCTGAGTTATGGCTTGATCTCAACTCTCTTGTTCTGTCGGTGTGACTCTTCACAACTTCTCTCGGCTCTGTTCTCTGATACTGCTGATCAAAGACTAAAGATCCCCCCTGATTTCCTCTCCTACGTCTTCTACCCTGCTACTGTTGTTCTCGAGACTGCTGCAATCCCCGAGACACACATCCTCCTGTCTTCCGATCCTTCAAAATCCCACGAACCTGCACTGTCAACTCCTAGCCGTACTGTACAGCCTTTATCCATGACATCACCTGTCATGTCTTTCACCAACTCGCAATAACTGTAATAACTTCCTCAGCAACCCTGAACGGCTACCATGTACAGTTCCTTGACTTTATGTCCTTCCGACCCTGCTACAGTAGTCGATCGCATCTCAACCTTCCTGTCAGCTTGTTTCTCATCTTCTGTGGTTCACCAGTCCCCCCCTTCCTCCGCGCTTGGCTCTGCTAAACCTGTCGCGTCGTAGTTCGACCACTCGTCAACTACCTAACATCTTAATCCTTTCACTTGTCATCTATTGACTAATTCGTATCGATTCTCAACCAATCACAACATCTGTTGTGTTTCTCCAGTCAATCGCACTCCGACTGCTTATGCTCAACTTGTTGACTTCGACAAGTCAACCTGCTCTCCGCACCAGTGGTCATTGACAACCCTGTTGGTTAGCTCCCCTCCTGTCGATCAACTTCGACTGATTTGGCTAGGCCCCAATGCTCCTGCATCAGACTCCCCAGGTGACAAAGAATTTGACTGCTCTGTCAGTATCCTGAAATCGTCTTCAGAAATCCATGTCCCCTCCTGCAACTCATCATCCTTGATCGCACTAAGTTTTCCTTCTTCTGTGTGCTACGCGTTCGTCCAACCTCATGCTCTTCGATTACTTCTGTGATCTCTTCCTTGTGTCGATCTGGAATTTGGTCTGTCCATTCGATTCTTATCACCTCCTCGCTTCCACTACTTGACCCCTCTTCAAATTTGTACAGATATAAAACATTGAACGTTGCTGAAATGTTTAAGTCTTCCAGAAATTCCAACACATAAGCATTGTCCGAAATATTCTTCATAATTCTGCATGGTCCTATCTTTTTCAGCTTCATCTTGTTTTATGTTCCTGTCGAAAATCTCTCCTTTTGTAAATATGCATAGACTAAGTCCCCTTCTTGGAATGATTGTAGCCTCTTTTTCCTGTCGGCCCTCAACTTATATGCCACGTTACTCTTCTCTATGCGCTTTTGCACATTTTCATGAACTTCATGCATATGCTCTGTGAATGATTTTGCATCCACTCTCTTCCTGGTTTCTGTCGGCAACTCGACCAAATCTATCACTCCGTGTGGGATTCTCCCCTGAATAATCTAGAATGGACTCAATCCCGTCGACTGATTCACAGAATGTTTGTATGGAAACTCCACTTGTGCCAACACATTCTACCACTGCTTGGGTATGTCGGCTTCTAGACATCTCAGAAGGTTTCCCAAACTTCTGTAGACCACCTCGATCTGTCCATCTATCTGCGGATGGTATGCCGAGCTAAACTGCAACTTTGTGTCCATTTTCTTCAATAGGGTTCTCTAGAAATGCCCCATAAGCTTGGTATCCTGATCTGACATGATACTCTTTGGCAACCCATGCAATCTGACTATCTCCTTGAAAAATAGTACAGTAATCCCTGTGGCATCACTCATCTTCTTACATGGTATGAAATGAACCATCTTCGAAAATCTGTCGACTACAACAAATATCAAATCGCTTCCTTGCTGAGTCTTCGGAATCCTAACACCAAATCCATGCTAAGATGCTTCCAAAGGTTATCTGGTACCGAAAATGGTGTATACAACCCTTTGTTCTGACTCCTTCCCTTTTCTAATTGGCAAACTTGACATTGTCGAACCCATCTTCCGACATCTGTCGACATCCCTGGCCAGAAATACTTCTCGTCAACCAGTGCTTTGGTCTTGTCGATCCAAAGTGTCCTGCTAACCTGCCATTATGAAACTCTCGGATTAGGTTCTCTCTTACTGATCCTCTCGGAATACACAACTGACTTCCCCTGAACAGATATCCTTCTTGGATGAAGTAACTCAAATATGGAGTTCTGTCGATACTCCAAGGTTCATGACAAGCCTTCCATGCTTTCGCAAAATCCTCATCGGTCTCATACTCCATCTTTATTAACTCTATCCCTATTGCCTAAACTGTTGTTGTGCTCAATAGTGCAACTCTCCTACTCAATGCGTTGGCAACTTTATTCGACTTGCCCGACCTATGTCGCAACACGAATGTATATCTCTAAAGTAGCTCCACCCACTTCACATGTCTCTGATCCAATTTCGACTGAGTGTTCAAATACCTCAGTGCTTGGTGATCTGTGTACAACACAAATTAATTGGGCAACAAATAATTCCTCCACTTCTTTAGCACTTGAACGATGGCATAAAAATCCTGGTCATAGAACGAATACTTCTGCTTCACTCAATTTAGCTTTTCACTAAATAATGCAATTGGTCGGCCCTCCAGGCTCAACACTGCTCCAATTGTCGTTCCACTTGCATCACAATTGACCTAGAAAACTTTTTCAAAGTCTGGGAGTGCTAAGAATGGGCTCTCAGTGACCTTTTCCTTCAACTCGTCGAAAGCTTTCTGGGCTTTGTCCGTCCACTTGAACTCACCCTTTCTCATGCATTCTATCAGTGGTGCACAAATTCGACTGAATCCCCGAATGAACTTCCGGTAGAAACTAGGAAGTCCATGGAAACTTCTCACTCTAGTTGTACTTGTCGGTTCTAGCCAATCCACAATTTCCTTCACCTTCTCTGGGTCCATCACCAACCCTTTACCCAAGATTACAAATCCCAAGTACACCAATTCCTTATTCATGAAGAAACACTTTTGCAGGTTTACCATCATCTTTTCTTCCTGCAATTTCTGCAATACTTGTCGAACATGTTCCATGTGTTCTTCCTTGGTTCGACTGAAAATCAGAATGTCATCTAAATAGACTACGACAAACTTTCCTAGAAATGGTTTCAACACTTCATTCATCAATCTCATGAATGTGCCGGGTGCATTAGTCAACCCAAATGGCATGAATAACCACTCATACAACCCTTCTCTTGTTTTGAATCCTGTCTTCCATTCATCTCCTTCTCTGACCCTAATCTGGTGATATACACTCTTTAGGTCTATTTTTGTGAAGTATGTCGCTCCACTCAGGCAATCCATCAAGTCATCCATCCTTAGCAACAAAACCAATACTTGATCATGATCCTGTTGATGGCTCTGGAGTCGGTACACATTCTCCATTCCCCACCCTTCTTCGGTGTCAATACCGCTGGTACTGCACATGGGCTCAAACTTTCTCTGATTAATCCTCTTTCCAACAACCCTTGGACCTGTTGGTTTAGTTCCTGTCCCTCTGTCGGACTCATCCTATATGGTGCTTTGTTTGGCAGACTTGACCCTGGAATCAAGTCGATCTGATGGGATATGCTCCTTGTCGGTCGACAATCCCATCGATTTCTCATCAACCATTATGTCCCTGAATTCTTCAAGAAACTCCTTGATCTCGACTGAAATGTTCTCCTCCCTGGTCGTTCCTTCGACATATGGTCCTTTTGGAATGATCGCAAAACATCCCAATTGCCTCTCCTCTTCTGCGAGGAATTCCTTTGCGGTGCTCATCAACACTCGCTTTTCCCAAAGATTGCTCTCCCCGTCCCTACTGTCGGCTGGCTCTTCTCACCTCAGCTTAAGAGTCCTCTTCACGTCATTCTTCCACACTATGACTGTGTTGGCTAGACCATCATAGATCATTTTTTGATCATATTTCCATGGTCTTCCTAACAATAGATGGCATACATCCATGGGAACTACATCGCACAGTATGCTGTCCTCTAATCCTTCAACTCTGAAGTTGATCAAGCACTATCTAGTCACCCTGACATGGTGTCCTTTCTGCAACCATGAGATCTTGTAGGGGTGTGGGGCTTCTCAACAATTCAACCCTATCTTGTCAATGAATTTCATCGACACAATATTCTCCGTGCTTCCACCATCAACTATGGTTTTTCAACACCATTCCCTGATCTGCACCTTCGTTCGAAAGATCGCCTTCTGTTGTGCTGGTTCCATTGGGTCACATTGATCTTCCTGGATCAAGGTCCTCTAAACCTTCAAATTCTGGTTCTTCTTTTCACCTCCACTGTTGTCGGATGCCGATTCTTCCCTCTCTTCAACTTGCTCATCCTTTCGACGTCTAGGTTTCAACTCCTCTGCAACATGTAAGTTTTTTGGGCACTCATATGCCTTGTCTCCCATTCCTCGACACTTGTAACATATTATGGCTGGTCCGTTAGCTCCTTTCTTATCGGATGGAGCACTTCAACTATACACACCTTGACCGCAGTTCTCACGACCATCACGTCGATTTTATTGCCATTTCCCTGTCGATGTCCCTTATGTGTGTCGGCTATCTTCGACACCTTCCCTCCTATATCCACTACTTTGGCCTTTCCTGGAGACATTTTTTGCACCCCGACCAGTCATCCTCCCCATGGTCGCTGTAGATTTTCTTAACAGCTTCTCTTCTACCTTCAGAGCTAACTGGTAGGCTTCTCCGACTGCTCTGAATCTCAACATGCTGAGTTCATTTTGAATAACATATTTCAAGCCATTCATGTATCTAGCGATAGATTCTTCTCCTTCATTAGTTTGTCCTAATCGAATCGACAATTGGTAGAACTCCTCTGTGTACTCTTTCACAGTCATTTATTTCTGTCAAAAGTTCTGTAACTTCCTAAACAAGCAAATCACATAGTCATTTGGAAAGAACTTTCCCTTCAACTTGGCAACTATTCTATCTCAAGACTTGATTTTCTCCTTGCCTTTCTTGAGTCTGTCAGCCTATACATTGTCCCACCACAACGAGGCATGACCCTTCAACCTTATACATGCAGTCTTAACCCATTTAGGATCCTCGATCTACTCTATGTTGAAGTATTTTTCCATATCTCTGAACCAGTCGATCAAATATTCTAGGTCCAGGCTTCCCAAGTACGTATGCACATCTATCTTTGCCCGAACTCTCATATCCATCAGGAGTTTGATCAGTTTTTCCTCTGGTTCCTTTGCAGCTTCGTCCCGAGCTTCCACCTCTTCGAATTCCTCGTCACTGTGGTCTAGTACTTCAGGATACAACCACACCTCTGGCTTTCTTTGATCGCCATGACTTTATTTGTCAAAGTTTGCATCATTTTGATGCATTAATCGAACATCTCATGATCCACTCTGATGGCTGCTACGCCATGCATCCTTCATCCTCGGAAATTAACACCTCTATGAGCCATTTCCAACCTCTTTTGAAACTCGCACATGTCCAATCACAACCGGACTTAAACAAGTTGTGTACAACTCTACCCAACCGCAGCTGGAGCTGTTCAACTCACTTGCAGGCTCACTATCATGAACCTGACGGATTCTTCCACTCTGATACCAACTGACACAAGTCACAGTTGGTAAAGTAATCTTCTCAACCAGTCTTTCTTCCACCTCTTTGTTCTTGCTCTGATCTTCTATTATCCATGCTCTGATACCAACTGATGCAAGTCACCTTACTGTAATACTTTCTTGCTTAACAATACACACGACACAAACCACAATGTTTACACAAACAGGTGTAAAACAGGATTCCAAAAGTGGCTTTATATTACTTCTCTGAATTCAGTTACAATGCGGAATAATTGTAAACAAATAACTAACTATAGTCGGCCTCGGCCATTACAACTTAGAAGTAATTGTGGTGTGTTCTCCCTGTGTGTCGACCTCACCCTCTCTTGGTTCAAGTCTGAACTCTGAGCTATGGCTTGATCTCAACTCTCTTCTTTGGACGGTGTGACTCTTCACAACTTCTCTCGGCTCTGTTCTTTGATACTGCTAATCAAAGACTGAAGATCCCCCCTGATTTCCTCTCCTACGTCTTCTACCCTGCTGCTGTTGTTCCCGAGACTATTGCAATCCCTGAGACATGCATCCTCCTATCTGCTGATCCTTCCAAATCCTGTGAACCTGCACTGTTAGCTCCTAGCCGTACTGCATAGCCTCTGTCCATGACATCACCTATCATGTCTTTCACTAACTCGCAATAACTGTAATAAATTCCTCAGCAACCCTAAACGGCTACCAGGTACAATTCCTTGAATTTCTGTCCTTTCGACCCTGCTATAGTAGTCGATCACATCTAAACCTTCTGGTCGGCTTGTTTCTCATCTTCTGCATTTCACCAGTTCTCCCCTTCCTCCGTGCTTAGCTCCTCCAAACCTGTCGCATCATAGTTCGACCACTCGTTGACTACCTGACGTCTTACTCCTTTCACTTGTCGTCTATCGACTAATTATTGTCGATTCTCGACCAATCACAACATCTGCTATGCTACTCCAATTAGTTGCACTCCGACTGCTTCTTCTCAACTTGTTGACTTCGACAAGTCAACCTGCTCTCTGCACCAGTGGTCATCGGTAACCCCACTAGTAGGCTCCCCTCCTGTCGATCAACTTTGACTGATCTGCCTAGGCCCCAATGCTCCTGCATTAACTAGAAGAATGGTTGCTTATCTCTTATTCAAAAGAAACCTGCAAAATGTTGAGCCACCTATTATCAATCTCGGTGAATCTAAGGAAGAGTCATTGAATGGATGGAAAAATGATGATGTAACTAACCAAATCGATCTTCGTTTTATGTATGATCCAATTGTTGAAAATACTAAGAGGGGGGGTGAATCAGTGTTTTTCACAATATATTATTTCAAAGATTAATTAAATTATCAACACATAAAAAATGCACAATACACAAGAGGTTTAATGTGGAAAACCAAATGGGAGAAAAACCATGGAATTCTTTTCTTATATATTCAAGATTACATTAAAATTATTTTCAAGGACCAACTGGAAGAAATCACGAACTCCCTGATTTTCTAGCTGTGTTGGAGAAAACTCACTATGGCTTGGGGCAGACCACAACAAACATATGACTACCAGAAATCAACTCAATTCTCATAACTATGCTATATAAATGACAATGCTAAGATAATAGAGAATGTAACCAACCTCGATCCAAACGTTTGATGTAGATCCCCATTGGAGCTTCCAATCCGTACACTTGAATATGCAAATTAGTCTTGACAGCTAATATACAACAAGTACATATAATATATAAATAGCATTAACATCATCAATAGCAATTTCCCATGGTATAACAAGTAAATGCAACCCAAAGTAAGATAAACAACATTTACAACATCAATGGACAAGAATATGAGTATTTCTATTAATAAACAAGAAGAAGTACAATGTGATACGACCTCTTGCCAGCAACCAATCTGAACCAAGATCTAGATCAATCCACTTGTGCCTCCATGAATGGCAAACTAAAACTATGGTAGGAGTTTGGAAGGTGAACATAAAGGGTTCACAACTACAAGGATCAATGAGTGTAGACTCAAGATAGGGAAAAAATCACTAGAGTTCTCCTGCTCTTCTTTCTCCTCCTATCCATAAGCCATATGTGCTCAATATATAGTCCTCTCAAAGGTAAGTGAAAGGACACATCGAGCCATTTCTTGGGAAGATGGAGAGTCAAAGGTCACCCAATGACCGCTTTTTGGGAGTAAAAAGTAATAAACTAGTGATTTTTAACATTTTACATGCTACCCACGGGCTGTACTGGGCTAGCCTACGGGTACCCGCGCGCTATAGTGTAACAAGTTGCGTATATGGGGTGATGTACCCGGGTTGTAGTGGGACAGCAAGCGGGTAGGAAGAAAAATAGGGAAATTATGGTGGTTCATGGAGGATAAAAGGTGGGTCTGAGTTAGTAAAATGGATCCTCTAGGCCAAAGAGTGTTGATGCTCACAAGATGGAAAATTACGTTGTAATAGATGCCCCCTGATGTGTGAGGTCAGAGACACAAGTGGAAAGAGCAACTCACTCATCATAATACAATAATATCCCTGAATACATGTCGGTAGTACAACAATCTGATACAATGGCCATGAATAGGTAGTACATAGTGAATACATGTCATAAGTGATCATAGCCATGATCCCTCCATAGTAAGATATGGTCTCCTGCTGAAAAGGAAACAACTGGTGCAAACTGGAGGTACAAACTACTGATATCTGAGAGGTGATATCTCAGATGTAAAGTCATCATCATAAGTAGCATACTGAATGCCACTATCGCTCGGGGTCTTCTACATAAGTCTTCAACGGTGCAAGTCCCATCAAGTGAATAAAGGAGTTGAGGTTGAACCTAATGTGACATTGTCTGATTACCGGTCAATGATGTATACCATTAATAGACGTGAGATAACCCACCAATAATGAAAATGGGCATCAAGGCACAGAGCACAATCATCGGAGTGTGAATAGATGAGTTGAAGTTGAACACTAGGATGAATCCATCGATCAGGGGACATTGATGTATTCCCAAAACTGTCAATGGCAAGAGAACCTTCCACTAATGACTGCAATCCTCAAGGTACTCAACCAAACTCTAAACCTCAAGTTCCGGAATAAATGGGTTGAATTCGATGGAACGAGACTCACTGGAAGGAGGGCATTAAGGCATCCCCCATCAACCAGCACGAGGTACCAGTTATGCTGAAAGATTTGGAAGAACTCAGGTGAAACGGACTGACTCAATAAGGATGGCCGACATGGAATAGTCAAGAGATCTTAGGAGTGGCTTCAGGAATTCCTTTGAACAAGAGCATGAGCAGATGGATAGACTCAGGCAGCATAGACTTGATATAGACTGTGCAATGCAGCATGCATTACAAAGGGCTCCATAATGACTGGAAGCTTAACCAATCAGTGGAGTAAACTGAGAAACAAGTACAACTCCTAAAGTCCGACTATAGTCCCGACTCATAATGTATGGAGTGGAATGAATGCTCTATTCAAAGGCGACACAATAGATGCCAACTAGAAGTAGTAACCATAATCCCGTCCAACTTTCTGGAATATTTGATTTTTTTTGGTCTTTTTCATATTTGGTGAAAGCTTGGAAAAGAATAAAATTGCTTATAGTACAACAAGTGAGGGAACGAGTGTCAAATAGCGAGCAGACTAGTTCCAAGCAGTGGAACATACCTATGATCAATGCAAGGAAGCATGTGTAGGATGTGGACACTCGGGGGAATGTTCCCTCAGGGTAAAGGGTCATCAAGCTGTGAAAGATAAATTAAGGCTCTGCTTGGATCTGAAGGTAAAGTGCTCAGGCACATGGCTAATAAGTGAGTAAGCAGGAGCCGGCACAAGGCTCAAGCGACAAGTAGGATAATGCAATGCAATCACAACTCAACATAAAAGGGGAGTCCTTTTTCGTAAAGTTAGTCTCCTCACCCAAAAAAGTGTAAAATAATGAGAGAAGAACTCTTCTAATCATGTATGAATAGAGTATAGCTTTTTCGTAATTAATCCACAAAGGTCCGGAAAAGGGGTAAACTTATACCTAAGTGGATGTCATTTCAAATCCTTTAATGAGTCTGAAATGACAAGTATACTCGGCAATCTTGTTTGATTTGGAAAAGTCTAACAAGGGCTTAAAAAAGACTTTATAAAAATCTTTTCTGTAAAGGTTTAACGAGTCCGAAAAAGTAAACTCCTAACCTCCTTACTGTCTTTAACGAGCTCAAAGCAGAGATGGAAGAATGCTCATAATGGGAGCAGACGAGTGTCAGGGGCATGTGAGACTATCTCCAAGCGCATGGAACAAAGCTATGCATAATGCAAGGAACATGAGCAAGATAAGGACACTCAGGGGGTGTCTGCGAATTCAGATAGTAATAGGTTCAAATGCATCATAACAATGGGGAGACCTAAACCTAAATGCAAGGTTCCAAATATGCCTGCCATGACCTAAGCAAATGTCGAAAATGACCGATAACCAAGTATAAGTCTAGCTAAGAATCTTGTCTCCAAGAAACATAAGTACCAAGATCATCTCTAAAATGTATGTAAAGAAAAATTTGATACAAGTCACTGTAGTAGAAACATTTTCAACATCACTATTGTTAACCTCAGACATAATGCAGGTAGAGCTAACCACTGAAGGTGCCATAGTACCAATACCTGAGGGATCAAAATGAAGAGAAAAGCTCAAGGATGTGAAGGAATCTGTAAGAGAAAATTCATCATCACGGGAGTTGGAAATTATAGAAATAGAATCAAACTCTTCAGGAGCACCAATTTGTGGATCTATAGGAGAGCTCAAAGACTCATCAGACTCAA
The DNA here is from genome assembly GCA_027924585.1 of Larix kaempferi. Lineage (NCBI taxonomy): Eukaryota > Viridiplantae > Streptophyta > Pinopsida > Pinales > Pinaceae > Larix > Larix kaempferi. The sequence continues at coordinate 5,741,575 of BSBM01001661.1, read as the reverse complement.
ACGTCAAATCAGGGCTGGATGAGACTGTGAATGTATTCAAATGTATGGAAGAATGTATTTTAGACTCATCTTGTTCAATAAGATCAAGGGTAGGAGGGGAATGAGATCTATGATAAAGATCCCCCCACGGCTTGTCATCACCACTCATGGCCTCAATAAAAAATTCCTCTGGAGGTAAAATACCGTCGAGGAAACCATGTCAACAAGATAGGTCGACTGCACACGTGGGAAACATAATAGGATCTTCCTCTACTGTCCATGAAGAAGAGAGATTTGAATCTACAATGGCTGGTTGAACATGATGAGAAATATTGACTATAGACAAGGGCATATCCATCCCAATGTGTGAAACGTCTCCAGACGGGGAACTCATGGAAGGTGGATCCCACAGATCACTAAAGTATGATGTCCGTAAAAGTACATGATTCAATGAGGAAGGAGCATCATCGGATATGGTTCCTATGAAGGAGATTGGTGCAGGGAGGTCGAAAGATCCCATCAATGAAGGATACATTCCAACACCCATGTTCCCAGTTGCCGGTTGAGAATGAGTAACCTGCGGGACTATGGATCCCATGGATTCTATGGAAGACGAGTTAACAAAATTCAGCTGATCGATGGTCACAATCTTGCCTTCGTGAGGAAAGCAGATAACTCTGAATATAGTGGACACGACATCTTTCATAGCATACATCCAATTCCGACCTAGTAAAAGGTTGTAGTCAATGGGCGCATCAACCACCTCGACTTCAATAGGCATAGACTTACCTCCCAAGGAGACAATAAGGGAAGGGATAATTCCATTCGGTTTAAATGACTGACTATCGAATGCAGTGAGCGTGGTTCTAGATGCGAGTAGAGGAGGAGAGCCAAGAGCTTTCCAACAAGTTAATGACATTACTGATGCGGAAGCACCTTCGTCAACCATAGTACGTTTGACAAAACTCTGAAGGCACACCACCTGGATTTGAAAAGCCACGTGGTAAGGTAAGCGAGGTTGAACATCAATAGTATCGAACTTGATAACAATGGAATTTCCCCCATCCTGAGCTCCTAACGCACTCAAAAGGGCATGCTTCTGAGAAGGATAGGCTTGCAAAACTTCAAGAGCCAACATGGCACACGGAGTTTGGCCCAAATCTTCCACAATTGAGTAGTTATGGGTGGCTCGAGCATTAGGATTATGCGTAGAGCACTTAAGAACACCTTTCGGTATCTGCGGCATATTAGAGGGCTTCTTAATATGCAAGGAATTGTCAGGAGGAGGGGGAGGCTCACTCCCCAAATTGGGTTGTGGTGCATCATAATCGCGTTGACGAGTAGCAACACTAACCTCTGACTGAACCATGTTCACACATCCATAACCACCAGTATTAGAAGAATACATTGCCATCTCGGTAGGTCTAGAACCAGTGGTGGGAGCATGCGAAGGCATGTATTGATGATAAGGTAGCGGATCCTTTAACACAGCTGGGCTCTGTGCCAAATGCTTTGATGCTTCTTCAATTCGAGGACATAAGTGAGTAAGATGGTCTTCCCCACAAAGCTTGCAAGGAAACTTCACCTTACTCCTAGGTTTACATTCTTCACCAGTATTTCTGCCTTCCCGAGGAGGGTTAGCATTATCTTTACAGGGGGTATTGCGATTGCTATTGTTATTCCCATTGTTTCCACCCCTACAATTGTTTCTCCCCTTTTTCTTACCACCAGGATGCTGGTTACTTGACGGTTTCGTTGATTGCACATTGTGTACATCAGACGATGAGGTGGAAGTGGATAAGGTGTGAACCTGTCCGGGAGTAGACTGGTTTAGTGACAAATTTTGCATTTGATTGGCCACCAAATCTATAGGGTGAGTACTTGCGGATCCCACAATGCCATCGGCATGCAGTCCAGGAACTGACGTGGGCTCATGGCGTGTTCTCAGTGCATCAAGAATAATGTCATATAAAATGCCAGACTGAGAGTATAGTAGGTCTAACTGCTAGACTTTCAAGATGGATTGTTCCTCAGTCACAATGTTGGACATCGAAACATCCTTAGCAATGTATGGGAGTAGAGACTTGAGGAACCATTCCCATAGGAACTCTGGAGTAATGTTGGCTTTCACTAACCTCTTCCGCCGACGCTGCTCTTGAACGTGGTCAGAAATATGTGTGGCCTTGTTCTCACAGAAGGTAGATAAAAGTTCAGTACCAGTATCATAGCGAACCAACAACTGGAAATGATCTAAGAAAACCAAAGAAATCTCGTTAAAACCTTTATAAATGTTTCCACGCAACTTGACGTACCACTTCACGGATGCCCCCATGAGGGTGCGTTGAAATAGTTGCAATCTAATGGAATCATGATTCAATGAGTTGGAGGAGCACCAAAGGTGAAATGTCATGACATGATCTCCCAGATCCTCACCACCTTTCCCTTCAAACTTAGGAATGTCCGAAGGGAGATTGGTAGGGACTGGAGGCCAAGTAGGGTTGTGACACACCGGATCATTCATGAGCTTCAAATGATCCGAAAGATTCAAGCATGCAAGGAATGGGAGCTAAGGCTGGAAAGCTTGATTATAAGCTCCCTTAAAAGGTTGGTTGAACGGAACCGAATTATAAGATGGACCAAAAGCTTAACCATGAGGATTAAACTACTGATAATGAGGACCTGATGGACCATAAGCTTGACCATGGCCATAGGGTTGATAACCTCCTCCTGCCTTACCCATATGAGAGTAAGCAAGCATATAAGTATTTTGGGCACCATATTGAGCTGGGTTGTACTGGTGGCCAGCACCGACTGTGTTATAGTAAGAGTTTCCACCATAAGTATGGGGCATATACGTACTATTTATAGTGGGATCCGAGTTGTAATGACCATAATGGTGAGGTATGTTCCCACCCCCAGCATTAGGATTAGCATGAGCAGTCATGTGGTGACCATAAGCATGAGAAGTATTCCCAACCCCAATGTTGGTGTTACTAGTAGCAGGAATGGTGGCATTATGATCATGAGGATAAGATATATTGCCACCTCCTACATTAGTATTGCTAGCAGCGATGGTGGATTCAAAAGTATGCGGTATATGTCTACCCCCATGGTTAGGAGGAGCATTAACATTTGCGAAAGTAGTCCTGGGTTGATGAGTAGCGGCATGTGTATTAGGTGCTGGATGGTGAGTCGTGTTTCGAATAGTGTTCCTATTAGGTTGGGAAGTCCTAGGAGGTGGTCATCTTCCAACATTAGCATTGTTAGGAGGAACATGACCAGTCCCCATACTATGTGTGTGGGTGGACAACGTGGTGCCCCCGGCGAAGGTATTTCCCTTAGTGGGTGCAGTGTGGCCAATGTTAAGTTTAAACTAAATTGACTAGCAAGATCACTGAAAGAAACATAATCATAAGATAGACAAAGATTTTACCCTCGGAAACCCTCATGGGGTAGAAAACCCAGCAAAGATTTCCTCAATAAGATGATCAACCAAAATACAAGATGTGCTCCAAGACTTGACCTCCTTCTCTACCTCCTATGCAAACCTCTCAAATACAAGTGCGCTACTTTCTGAGCTGAGCAAGTGTGAGATAAGTGAGGAGCATTCTCCTCTACTTATACTAGTTTCCCGAATGACTAAATCCCTAATGGGGCCGACCTCTCCTAGTGAAGTCTAATAACCCCTAAATAATAAACTCAGGGCCGACCCCCACATGGTGGGTCTAATAACCCTGGTTACCACAATCCATCGGAGGAATAAACATCTCCAGATACATAATAGAATCACCTTGGAGGGATGAAACATCTCTGAAATAATAAAGTACAAATATAATATTCTTAGAAGTTACAATATTCAACACTCCCCCTTAACGAGAAGGATATTATAACAACATCTAGAGGAGCCAAGAGTTATTGACTACATCATACATGATACATCTGTAAATCATCGAAATCTTTCTTTAATACATCATCATTAGTAACTTAAGCAGTTACTGGAGCATAGTCAATACTGGAACATTAGCATCATCAGTATTGATTCTTCATCTTCTACAACATCTGGATCACACGATCATCAGCATCGTCATCACATGATCATATTACAGGATGATCAATCCCGCTCTCTTTAGGACATATGTCCATGGATGATACAATCCAGATCAAGTTCCAGGATGATCAATCCTTATCATTTTAAGACAAGTCTCATGTCTAGGGACGATACAATCCCATCACGTACATTTTGAACCAAGAGTCCAGGGACGATACAGTCCTATCATCAATTCATGGAGACAAATGTCTACGGATCAATTATGGGACCAAAGTCTGGGGAAGATACAATCCCCTACCTATTCATTCAGGACTTCATTCTCGGAGATCCAGTCTACTGCTCAATTCTGGTACTGAAGTTCGGGGAAGATACAATCCCCTACCTGTTCATTTAGGACTTCATTCTCGGAGACCCAGTCTACAGCTCAATTCTGGGACCAAATTTCGGGGAAGATACAACCCCTACCTGTTCATTCAGGACTTCATTCTCAGAGACCCAGTCTACGACTCATTTCTAGGACTGAAGTCCAGGGAAGATACAATCCCCTACCTATTCATTCAGGACTTCATTCTAGGAGACATCTTGTCTATGGATCAATTCTGGGACCAAAGTCTGGGGAAGATACAATCCCCACCTATCCACCAAGGACTTCATTTTCGGAGACATCTGTCTACGGATCAATTCTGGGACTGAAGTCCGGGGAAGATACAATCCCCACTTGTCCACTCAGGACTTTATTTTCAGAGACATTTGTCTATGGATCAATTCTGGGAACGAAGTCCGGGGAAGATACAATCCCCTCTTGTCCACTCAAGGCTTTATTCTCGGAGACATCTGTCTACGGATCAATTCTGGGACCGAAGTCCGGGGAAGATACAATCTCCACTTGTCCACTCAGGACCTTATTCTCAGAGACATCTGTCTACGGATCCTTTTAGAACATATGTTCAAGGATGATGCAATCCCCATAGTATCCTCATCAATACAAGTATCATTAGTACATCATCAGCACAAGTACATATATCATCAATACAAGTGTCCTCATCAATACAAGTATCCTCATCATCAATACAAGTATCCTCATCAATCAATACAATTATCCTCATCAATACATGTATACATATCATCAATACAAGTATCCTCATCAATATAAGTGCATATATCATAAATATAAGTAACATAAGTATTCTAAGTATAAGTATCCTAAATATAAGTAATCTAAGCATACATATAAATATCTAGGTATAATAAACAGGTATCCTCATCATCGACCTTGCTATCGATGAGGGCAATCTCATCATCAGTTACTATATCACTCCCCCTTTCGAGGAGGGTCCTTTTGAACTACACCAAGCTTGTCTAGTAAATACTCAAATTTCACACGAGACAGAGGTTTGTTCAATATATCAGCAATTTGTTCCTCGATGCTCACATACTCGAGCTTAATAGCTCCTCTCTGCACCATATCTCATATATAAAAATATCAGATCTCTATGTGTTTTGACTTATCGTGGAATACTGGATTTTCGATCATCTTAATACAACTTTGATTGTCAAACATGATCACAGTGGGATTCATTTCTAAGTCAAACACTCCAGATAATAGTTTCCAAAGCCACACTGCTTCACAACTAGCAGAGAAGGCGGCTATATATTCTGCTTCAGTAGTACTGAGAGCCACACTAGATTGTTTCTTGCTGAACCATGAGATCATGGCAGATCCAAGACCATAACATCCACCTAATGTACTCTTTCTGTATGAAACACTTCCTGCCCAATCAGAATCATGTAATCTGAGTTCATGACTTCCAAGATAATATAGACCAAAATCTAATGTACCCTTTAGATACCTCATTACATGCTTTGCAGCTATTAAGTGAACCTTTCTAGGTTCTACTAAATACTGACTCAGGGTATTTACAGCAAAGCATATATCTGGTCCGGTATTTGTTAAATACATCAATGACCCAATGATTTGTCTATATAGAGTTATATCCACTAATTCTGATGAGTCATTAACTAATAAATTCAAGTTGGAGTCCATGGGAGTGGCCATGGCTTTACACTCCAACATATCGAATCTTTTTAGAATCCCCACAGCATACTTACCTTGATTTAGAAAGATTCCTTTTGGTTCTTGCCATATTTCTAGACCTAAGAAGTAGTCCATTAATCCGAGATCTTTCATCTCGAATTCTGAAGAAAGCTTCTTCTTGCATTCGATAATTTGATTCTCATTTCCTATTAGAAATAGATCATCTACGTACAACAGTAATATAATAGGTTCATCATCCATAATTTTGAGGTAAATATTAGGATCAGCTTTACTCTTGGTAAAGCCCATGCTTGTTAAGAAATTGTCAATCCTTCCATACCAAGCTCTGGCAGCTTGCTTCAATCCATACAAAGCCTTTTTCAGCTTGCATACATGTGTTCTTCCATCTTTAACCTCAAATCCTTGTGATTGTTCTATGTACACTTCTTCTTCAATCACACCATTCAGGAAGGCTATCTTAACATCCATCTGGTGTAATTTCCACTTCATCATAGATGCAAGTGCCATGATAGTTCTAATTGAAGTGTATCTAGCAACTGGTGCAAATGTTTCTTCATAGTCAATTCCCTCTTTCTGAGAGAATCCTCTGGTTACAAATCTTGCCTTATATTTTTCAATGCTACCATCTACAACATGTTTTATCTTGACTATCCATTTGGAAGAAACCACACTTTTATCTTTTGGTTTGGGAACTATATCCCAAACATCATTTTTCATTATTGACTGGTATTCTTCTATCATTGTTTCTACCCACTCTTTCTTCTGAGCTGCCTCTTCATAGCTTGTAGGTTGTTGATCCACAAGATCACACATCAAGGCCACATAGTTGGATACTAGCTTTGGTTTCTTTCTTTCTCTAGTGGAGCCTTCAAGAGCTCCATATTTTTCAGCTCCTTGAATAATGTCTCTATCCCATGTTGGCCCTCTTTTTCTAGATAAATTTGTAATGGGGGGTTCTTGTGGTTCTAGCATGTCATGGTCCTCTGGTGTGTCATCTTCAGGGATGGGTACAACTTTTGTGATTCTAGGAGGTGTATCGTCTTCATAGATTTATTCAAGTTGGCACTTCCTAGATTTCTTGAGAATTGCTTCTTCATCAAATGATACATCTCTACTTATTTCCATATGATGAAAACTAGGTATGTAATTTCTGAAAGCTTTGGATGATTCACAATATCCAACAAATATTCCCTTCTTACCAGAGGGATCCAACTTGGTTCTCTTTTCTTTTGGAATGTGAATGTACACTGGACATCCAAATATTTTGAGATGGCTTACCTCAGGCTTCTTTCCTGTGAATACTTCTTCTGGAGTCTTGAATTCAAGAGCACTATGGGATAGTCTATTTTGTACATAGACTATTGTCCTAGCTGCTTCAACCCATAGATATATGGGTAGATCTTGGTCATGTATCATAGTCTTTACAGCTTCCATGATAGTTCTATTCTTTCTTTCAGCAACCCCATTTTGTTGGGGATTGTAGGAAGTGGTTAGTTCCCTCTTGATTCCAGCTTCCTTACAAAAGTCTTCAAAGTCCTTTGAAGTATATTCTCCACCATTATCTATTCTAAGAATCTTGATTTTCTTTTCTGAGAGATTTTCTATTAAGGCCTTGAACTCTTTCAATTTTCCAAAGACTTCATTCTTTCCTTTTAGAAAGTATATCCAAGTCTTCCTTAAATAGTCATCAATGAATGTGAGATAGTATTCAAACCCACTTAGGGATGTGGTGGGAATTGGACCACATACATCTAAATGTATTAACTCTAGAATGTTCTTAGTCTTTGCTTCACTCTTGGAAAAGGGTTCTTGACATTCTTCCCTTTTTAACATCCTTTGCATGAGCCATTATGATAAACCTTCAAGTTTGGTAATCCTATGACCACCTTACTTACATAGGGTAAGGCTTTGTAGTTAATGTGAGCTAGTCTTCTATGCCATACCTCACTGGGGATAGACGTTTCATGAGCAAGGGAAACTTCTAGATGTCCCTTGAGCTTGTAGAGACCTCCTTCATCTTCACCAATGACAATGGCATCTTCAATTGATTTTCCTTTGGGCCACATAAGTACTTGTCCATCTATGAAAGCAACTCTAAAACCTTTCTTATCTAGTGCTGAGATAGAGAGTAGGTTCTTCTTCAAACCTGGTACATATAAAATTTCTTTCATCTTCAAGGTGTTCCAGAATCAAGCTTGTAGCTTGCTTCACCAATTCCCTTGATGGGATATTGATAATCATCTCCTAGAGATACCTTTTGTGGAGAAAACTATTCTTCAAGTCTTGAGAGAGTTTTCTTTTGACCTGTCATGTGCTTTGAAGCACCACTATCAATGATCCATGTATCTTCTCCAGGAGACACAGATCCAAAGAGGGCAGAAAATAGGACATATTCTTCTGGATCTTCTTTATTTACTTTAGATCTTTTCCTTCGAGGCCTTTCCTCTTCTTCTTCTTCTTCTTCTTCTTCTTCTTCACTATCATATTCTGCCATATGTGCATGATGTCTTTTGTGAACAAACTTCTTCTTCTTTTCTGGTAAAGTACAATTTCTAGCATAGTGTCCTCGTTTAAGACAATTGAAACATTGGATTGTGGAGAGGTCTCTTTCTGAGTTTGTTCCTCCTTTCCTTTTGAATCTATGAGAGGGTTGAGACTTCTTGTGGTCCACTTTCTTGAAGTGACCCTTTCTTCCTCTTTTGGTGTGTGTAGCCAAGGCTTTGTCATCCTCCTTGAGAAGGGATTCTCTGCTGGCTACCCTAGCCTCTTCTTGAACACAATCCTCCCATACTACATCAAACTTCATACTTTCTTTTCTAGCACACATAGTTTGTATAAATGACTCCGAAGGTCTAGTGAGACCATTTAGAGCAGTCATCACAAGTTCATCTTCATCAAGAGTATCACCAATGGCATCTAGTTGTTCCTTGATTTGGGAGACCCTTGAGAAGTAGTCTTGGATTGATTCTCCTTTCTGCATCTTGGTACTCTGTAACTGAGTTCTTAGGTTCATCTTCCTATTGATGTTCTTTCCTTCATACATTCTTCCTAGGGCATCATACATTTCCTTTGGGGTCTTCTTGGAAGCCACTTGGGGAATCAAGTGGTCTTTAATAGAATTAGCTATGATTCTCTTTTCCCTAATCAAATCCTTCCTATGCTTCTCTTTGGCTTCATCTCGTTCAGGTTCTGCAATTTCATCCTTAATATAATGAGCAAGATCATTCTCTTCAAGAATGAGACCAATTCTATATTTCCATGCCTGGAAATTCTCTATACCTTGAAGCTTGTCTTCAAGATTAGTGATTGGAGACATCTTCTCTTTGGGGAGTCCAAAAGATAAGAGATAGAGTAGTACTTACTAGGAAACTTTAACTTTTCACTTTTCCGGATCTACAATAGAATTTTTGGTTTATCGCACTTTTGGTAAAACTAGGGTTTGACTTTCCTGGAGTTCTACCCAACCAAAAACATCGGTCCAGGGCTCAAAAGATAGATCTTTAGAAGGGCTATTCAACCATGCAACCCAAATCCAAAAATACTAACTTTTGCAGAAACCCTAATTTTTGGAGAGAGAGAGAGAAATATAATTTCACCTTGTGAAAGATGTTCTATTCAGGCTAGGTCTAATACCATGTTAAGTTCAAACTAATTTGACTAGCAAGATCACTAAAAGAAACATAATCACAAGATAGATAGAGATTTTACCTTAGGAAACCCTCATGGGGTAGAAAACCCAGCAAAGATTTCCTCAATAAGATGATCAACCAAATTACAAGATGTGCTCCAAGACTTGACCTCCTTCTCTACCTCCTATGTAGACCTCTCAAACACAATTGCACTACTTTCTGAGCTGAGCAAGTGTGAGATAAGTGAGGAGCATTCTCCTCTACTTATACTAGTTTCCCGACTGACTAAATCCCTAATGGGGCTGACCTCTCCTAGTGAAGTCTAATAACCCCTAAATAATAAACTCAGGGCCAACCCCCACATGGTGGGTCTAATAACCCTGGTTACCACAATCCATCGGAGGAATAAACATCTTCGGATACATAATAGAATCACCTCAGAGGGATGAAACATCTCTGGAATAATAAAGGACAAATATAATATTCTTATAAGTTACAATATTCAACAACCAACACCATGTCTAGTGCTGGCGTGAATACCAAACGTAGTGGAAGGATCAACTGTGCTATAACTAGCCATACCAAAAGAGAATGCGGTTGGGTTGACCGTAGGACCAATGTCGTCATGTAACTCAGGCATCTCTTGTATATAATTATGTGGAAACGAAGGATCGAATGGGTCATCCTCGGGTGGATCTGGACCAAACAAACTACGTTGGGTCTTAAGTGGATCACCCCCCCACGCCTCACGAGGAGTAGGGGTGTCTGAAGTGTGTTCGACTCTACTCGATGGAGTCGTAGGTATTTCTTCAGTATCAGAATGTGCAATAATCATGATGTCTTAGACGTATGTCTCGTAAGAATTCGAAGACTTAGAGGGGGCCCACCGACATCCTTGAGCAACACGGCGTGAAAGCTCAGCGGGTTTTAAATCGGCTAACCGATGAGACCGGTGGAGAGCAGGACCCCGCGCCACGATATCTCTAGAGAGAATGTAAAATCAAAACGTCCCCTAAAGGCCAACTATCAATCAAAAATAGTAAATCAAAAGAACACACCTAGAGAAACTACAACCAAGACCAGACAAACAGAGTGGCTAAATAAGCTCCCGACACTAGAGCCGGTATGTCTCACCGAGGAGAGGCTTGAGACTCCCAAACTATATCCGGAGGTAACAAAATCAGTTATAGAGACACCCAGGCTTCACTGCATGCAAAGGGCCATAACCCTCGGTAACAAACAATTGTGTTATCCAATCCCTATCTGACTTAGGACACAAATAGCATAACCACTACGAGTACCCTATGCGATACCTAGGTAAGGCAACTGTGGTCACCACAATATAACCAATGCTTAGGGGGATAGTCGCAGGTGGGATCCGTCATATGGGAAAGGTAGTTGAGCCCAAAACTAAATGAGGGTCAAATCCCCCAAGAGTCCCCATATATGAACAAATCCTGGAAATATCTCCCATGTTCAACCGGTATCATAGGGATATCCCTTCAACCAACCTCCCGTGACCTCGTGCTTAACTCTGGTTTGAGTAGAGCTTCCTGAGAACACCGATATATACCATGGATTCCTCCACTCCCTAGTCAGACACCCAATGTTTCGTCTAGTAGTCTTGGATTGTTAACTCACAATGATCTATTCTAAGACTCTAAACCTATGCTAGTTGGTGTACCCTATAAATAAAATCAGTCTAATCAATTTTAATATTAAGCGTTAATTTTAATGGCTGTGATTACTCAAGGGATATGATCGTGAAACTAGTGATGTGTAAGACTCAATAGTATGCAAAATCGTCAAATCCTAGACTCATCTATCCAATAAAACAATGTCACTAACATGCAAAATCAACCCAATGATTTTGAAATAAAAATGCAATCCTTTTATGTTTTCGATGCACAAGCAGAACCTAAATGAAGGCAGCAAGCACTCAATGCAAGATGCAGTATATGAAAGTAAATTTTTTTTTGTATTTTCTCTTATAAGTGTTAGAACAGTAACCACACTTAGTACCATAATCCATAAATTTTAATTATCCATGTGCTTAATTAAACCATGTTTTGGATTAAGTGACTATAGTTGGTCAAAAACCCACTTTGAGAGTGTTCACACCCACTTCTGAGCAAACCAGTTCACCCAGCCTCCAGTTTTGTCCACAAGTGCGCCCTCATTTATTGCTGGTGCGCCCTCTCTCCTTGTTTTGGGGAATTTAGTTGACCAAGGGCGCTAGGGTGGATTTTTGCCCACTTTTGGCTAGATTTGGAGCATTTAATGCTCCCTTAGGCCCCCAAACCTCCTCTATTTGCTCACCCACGCCTGCCTTGAGCTAATTAATGACTCAGCATGCTTCAGCCACCTCCACACCAGAATTCGTAGCTGTTTGGGGTGATTGGGATTGAGATGGACCCACCTAGGGGGGATTGAGGCCAATTTGGCATTGATGACTTGTACACTCAGCTTGAGCCACCTAATGCTCTCGATTTTCTCATGGATGTAATAAAAACCTGTTACTAACATTTTCACATGTTAGACAGTCAGTTAATCAAAGATTTGAGCATACATTGTGTGTAAATTTATCTCTTCTTTCAAATTTTTCCACTGTAATTGCAAATTAATTCGATTTTGTGAGGTTCTCCATAGCTCCTCGATCTTCTGTGATCAAAATACTCACATGGTATCAGAGCCATCGTGGATTTAGTGAGTTGCAGGCCAACATTGAGCGTTGAACTGCATTCTAGAGAGGATTTCCAGACAAAAATTGAGTGTTTTTTGCAGGTGTTTCAGTAGTTTTCTCACCATCAACGCAGCAGTCATGGAAGCAAACCAAATGTTGCTCACACCCTTCAATTTTTTCGATTGGAAGGCTGAGATGGTCATCAAGCTGAGATCTAAGGGTCTCTATAGAGTGACCATGGGCACAGAAGTGGAGCCAAATTCTGCTGTGGAGAAAGCAAAGTACTACAATCGACTTGATGAAGCTTATGGATTGCTATGCCTGAGCATTTCAAGGGAACTCTTGTTTCATACAGACAGTTTGACAACTCCCAATGAAGTATGGGTGAAGCTAGAATCACTCTTTGGGAAAACTGATGAACTGAGAGGCCACCAGCTTGAAAACGAGCTCATTAGCTTGAGCCCAGCGCATTTTGAAACCATCCAGGAGTTCTTCACGAAATTCAAGTCACTGGTGCTTCAACTGCAACAATGTGGAATTGTTAGGAAGGAGGAACAACTGATTCTGTCCATCCTTTCGAAGCTAGGCCCAGAGTTTTCAGTATTTGTTAGCACATTTCACTCAGCCAAAATGACCCTTCGAAATTGGCAAATGCCATCACTAGCTACCTTCATGGAGTGTCTCACTCAGGAGCAGGATAAACTAGTTCAGATGGGCACCATAAAATCAAAGGACCAAGCATTGGCAATGGGTGTTTCAAATGCAAGCAAAGGAAAGCAGAAAGCCAAGAATTCGAAGCAGCAAGAGAAGAGGAAGTTTGACAAGACCAAGTCTGCAGATGGGGGTTCGAATCTGTCAAAGGAGAAGGACAAGAAGGGAAAGGAAAAGACCAAATGCACCTATTGTCATAGGGGATGGCATCCAGAGAGCTCATGTATGAAGAAAACCATTGACTCAATGGCGCAGCTGCTGGAGAAGAACAACATCCCAGTCCCTGAGGGCGCAAGGAAGAAAGAGAGCACCTCAAACCCTGACAATAAGGAGAAGTGTCATGCTTTGGTAGCAGGTACTTCGAATCCCTCTTCCTTCATCATTGATTCAGGAGTTTCCAGACATATGGTTTCATCCAGAGAGCTCTTCTCCTCTTTGCATTCGAATGGTGGCCCAACAGTTCGAATGGGAGATGATTCAGAACTCCAAACCAAGGGGATTGGAAGGATTGACATGGAGCATGGCTATTTCAGTGATGTGCTCTATGTACCTTCATTGGCTGCAAATTTGCTATCAGTCTATCAAATGACTCATACAGGAGAAGCCAAGAGAGTGACATTCACTCCAGATTTGGTAGAAATCTCAGAAATTTCCTCAAATCAAGTTGTGGCAGTAGGGTATGCAGATCATGATGAGAGAATGTACAAATTCTCAAATTTCATTCCAAATTCTAGTGACCATGCTCTTGTCTCTCATGCCAACGAGACCTCCAAGTTGTGGCATGAAATATTTGGCCACATGAACTACAAATATCTCCAGCAATTGCACAGGGACGAGATGGTGGAAGGGCTTCCAGAAATCAGATCATCGAATGGTGCATGCATTGGGTGTGTAGTTGGAAAGCATCCTGAGCGCAGCTATGAGAAGGGAATGGCAAGGAGAGCCACTCAACCACTTGGATTGGTACATTCAGACCTCATTGGTCCTCTTCCCACTCCATCATATGGTGGATCAAGGTATGTACTTACATTCATAGATGACTACTCTCGATTCTGCTGGGTTTACTTCCTTAAATTGAAGTCAGAAGTGTTTGAGAAACTGAAGATTTGGAAAGCCCTAGTGGAGAACCATAGTGGTCATAAGATAAAGATCCTTAGGACTGATAATGGAAAGGAATATGTGAATAACAACATTCAGCACCTTTGTGAGGAATGTGGCATCCAAATGCAACATTCAATCCCCTACACACCTCAGCAAAATGGTGTGGCAGAGAGGAAGAATAGATCTCTCAAGGAGATGGCTACTTGCATGATTGAAGCTAGGGATCTAAGCCCTAAGCTATGGGCTGAAGCCATCAATTGTGCTGCTCATATTCAGAACAGAGCCTTTCACAAATCAGTCAAAGGAAAAACCCCCTATGAGGCATGGTTTGGCCAAAAACCAAATGTGTCAAATTTCAGGATTTTTGGGTCTAGAGCATGGGCTCGAATTCCATCAGAAAAGAGGAAGGCTTTGGAGCCACAGAGTAGGGAATGTATCATGGTTGGATATGGTGAGGACACAAAGGGCTACAAGCTCTTTGACACATCCACACTTAAAACTTTCATTGAGAGAAGTGTGCAATTCGAAGAAGAACCAATTCCAGATTTTGAGCTTGCACCGGGGGAAAGCTCCTCTCCTCCACACCTCAATGAGATTAGTGTTGATTCTTCCTCTGATTTTTCTGATATTTCTGAAGATGACATTGCTGTACATGAGTCACCATCAAGGCCCAAGTGGGCTGAAAAAATCATAGAAGCTGCAGGTGAATTGGCAGGCAATCCCCAAGAGCCTAGGAAGACTAGATCCCAAACAATCAATTCTTCATTTTCAAATGAGAGTGAGCTTGCTGATCACTGTTGTATGATGATTGGATCTGATCCAACATCATATCAGGAAGCTCATCATGATCCAAGGTGGAGGGCAGCAATGCAAGAAGAATTCCAATCTCTCCAAGAGAACAAAACATGGGATTTGGTGCCTCTTCCTCCCAAGAGGAAACTAGTGCAATGTAAGTGGATTTTTCGAACCAAACCTGTTGCTGATGGTTCTGATCTGAAGTATAAGGCTAGGTTAGTGGCTAAGGGCTACTCACAAATCCATGGTGTGGATTATACAGAGACCTTTGCACCGGTTGCAAAGATGGACTCAATTAGACTAGCTCTAGCCATGGCAGCTAGTAAAGGTTGGGAAGTTCACCACATGGATGTCAAAAGTGCATTCTTGCATGGTGAGCTACAGGAAGAGATATATATGCAGCAGCCTGAAGGATTCCAAGAGGATCCCACACTTGTATGCAGGTTGAAGAAGTCACTCTATGGACTCAAGCAAGCCCCCAGGGCTTGGTATGCCAAAATGGATGCTTTTTTGCTCTCAATTGGTTTCTGTCGATGCAAGTCTGATCCAAATGTTTATTTGCAGCATTGTGATGGTAATTTGCAGGTCATTGTACTGTATGTTGATGATCTCTTAATTACAGGGAGCTGCACCAAACAAATTGGCTCAATTAAAGCTTCTTTGCACAGTGAATTTGCCATGAGCGACCTAGGATTGCTAAGGCAATTTTTGGGTTTGGAAATTGAGCAATCTGAGAGAGGTATTTTGCTGAGTCAATCTAAGTATGCTTCAGACCTGTTATTCAAGTTCAAAATGGCTGAATGTAAGGCAGCCAAGTGCCCATTCCTTTCAGGCATAAAACTAGGTGAATTTGAAGACTCTCCGGTGGTGGATTGCACACTCTATAGGCAGCTAGTTGGAAGTTTGCTGTACCTTACACATACAAGACCTGATTTGTCTTATGCTGTAAGTGCTGTAGCAAGGTATATGCAGCAGCCACATGAGATCCATTGGAAGGCAGCCAAAAGAATCCTTCATTATGTCCAAGGAACTAAGAGCTTCGGGGTACACTATGCAGCTGGTTCTTCACTTCAACTAGCTGGATTTTCTGATTCCGATTGGGCGGGAGATCCCATCGATAGAAAGTCCACTTCAGGTTTTGTGTTTATGTTTGCTGAAGGTCCTATTTGCTGGTCAAGTAAGAAACAGCATACAATTTCTCTTTCATCAGCAGAGGCCGAGTACAGGGCAGCAGTGAACGCAGCCACACAGTGTGTTTGGTTGCAAGGCATTCTTCGGGAGTTTGGTGTTGCTATTGATTCTCCAACCAATATTTGGGTGGATAATCAAAGTGCCATCAAGATATCTACTGATCCAGTACAGAGGCAAAGAACAAAGCACATTGAGATCCACATGCATTACATTCGGGGCTTGGTGCATGACAGGGTGATTTCATTGCAGTATTGCCCATCCACCGAGCAAACTGCTGATATTTTCACCAAGTGCTTTACAGAGAAGACCTTCACTTACTTGAGATCTTTGCTTGGAGTGAGTGATGGATGGTGATTGCTGCAATTTAATTGCAGGTTCAGCCCCATGTCCATTTTTGAGGGAAGTTTTTATCCCATGAGGTTTTACTTCTTTTCCTCGGTTCATATGGACAAATAAAATTTCTGTTTGTATTGAGGTGACTTGAGCCTTTGTTGCCAAGGCCTCCCACTTATCTTTCATGAGATGTAAAAAGTTATGGTTAAGGGGGGGTGTTAGAACAGTAACCACACTTAGTACCATAATCCATAAATTTTAATTATCCATGTGCTTAATTAAACCATGTTTTGGATTAAGTGACTATAGTTGGTCAAAAACCCACTTTGAGAGTGTTCACACCCACTTCTGAGCAAACCAGTTCACCCAGCCTCCAGTTTTGTCCACAAGTGCGCCCTCATTTATTGCTGGTGCGCCCTCTCTCCTTGTTTTGGGGAATTTAGTTGACCAAGGGCGCTAGGGTGGATTTTTGCCCACTTTTGGCTAGATTTGGAGCATTTAATGCTCCCTTGGGCCCCCAAACCTCCTCTATTTTCTCACCCACGCCTGCCTTGAGCTAATTAATGACTCAGCATGCTTCAGCCACCTCCACACCAGAATTCGTAGCTGTTTGGGGTGATTGGGATTGAGTTGGACCCACCTAGGGGGGATTGAGGCCAATTTGGCATTGATGACTTGTACACTCAGCTTGAGCCACCTAATGCTCTCGATTTTCTCATGGATGTAATAAAAACCTGTTACTAACATTTTCACATGTTAGACAGTCAGTTAATCAAAGATTTGAGCATACATTGTGTGTAAATTTATCTCTTCTTTCAAATTTTTCCACTGTAATTGCAAATTAATTCGATTTTGTGAGGTTCTCCATAGCTCCTCGATCTTCTGTGATCAAAATACTCACAATAAGCAAAAGGAAAATGCAACACTATATGTGTATTTTTTTTTATTTTTCAGTATAAGGAAATGAAAAATGCAAGCAAAATCCTATTATCTAGTCATTGATATGCCAATGAGATCACTAAGACAACCCGACAGATACCAAACAGTAAGACTTAGCCAAAGGAATGAGCTCAAAAGGAAAAAACCAACAAGGCTAAACCCAAAGGTGGGTAGAAAAACCAACAAGGCTCAACGAAGAGAAAAGAAGAGTTTTGGTCACAACCAAGGCATGGAATAGTCAAGAAACAGGCCAATAAAGACTCGAGATCATCCAAAGCCAACCCAACAACAACCAAAAGTCATAAATCAACTAAATCCAGAGTTGTACGCTACTGTCGAAGGAAAACCTACGGGTACCTGTGAGCAGTAGAGTAAACAAAGGCGGGTAGACGTGGGTAGAGCTAAGCTAGCCCATGGGTGAGGAAAGGCAAATGGGAAAATAAAAATTCCAATGGCTCAAAAAAAGAAATTTTTCTATAGTGTATCTTAACGGCCAATCAGTGACACAGAGCTTCGACAAACAACAACTCTAATTATGGACTAATGCTCAAAAAATCCCCAAACATGGATGTTTTCCCTAGCGGAGTCACCATTTCTGTGTTGGAGAAAACTCACTATGGCTTGGGGTAGACCACAACAGACATATGACTACAAGAAATCAACTCAATTCTCAGAACTATGCTATATAAATGACAATGCTAAGATAATGGAGAATGTAACCAACCTCAATCCAAATGTTTGATGTAGATCCCCGTTGGATCTTTCAATCCGTGCACTTGAATTTGCAAATTAGTCTTGACAGCCAATATACAACAAATACATATAATATATAAATAGAATTAATATCATCAATATCAATGGCCCATGGTATAACAAGTAAATGCAACCCAATGTAAGATAAACAACATTTACAACATTAATGGACAAGAATATGAGTATTTCTATTAATAAAAAAGAAGTACAACGTGATACGACCTCTTGCCGGCAACCAATCTGAACCAAGATCTGGATCAATCCACTTGTGCCTCCACCACTTCAATCCTCCATGAATGGAAAACTCAAACTATGGTAGGAGTTTGGAAGGTGAACATAAAGGGTTCACAACTACAAGGATCAATGAGTGTAGATTCAGGATAGGGCAAAAATCCACTAGAGTTCTCTTGCTCTTCTTTCTCCTCCCATCCATAAGCCATATGTGCTCAATATATAGTCCTCTCAAAGGTAAGTGAAAGGACACATCAAGGCATTTCTTGGGCAGATGGAGAGTCAAAGGCCACCCAATGACCGCTTTTTGGGAGTAAAAAGTAATAAACTAGTGATTTTTACCATTTTACATGCTACCCACGGGCTATAATGGGCCAGCCTGCGGGTACCTGCAGGCTATAGTGTAACAAGTCGCGTATATGGGGTGATGTACGCGGGATGTAGTGGGACAACAAGTGGGTAGGAAGAAAAATAGGGAAATTATGGTGGTTCCTGGAGGATAAAAGGTGGGTTTGAGTCAGTAAAATGGATCCTCTAGGACAAACAGTGTTGATGCTCACAAGATAGAAAATTATGTTGTAACACTAGCACCAACTAGAAGGAGGCTCCAACCCATTTATTTACAGGCACCAAGCTAAGGAAGTTCCAACTCCCTAATTTAGCAACATCGAATGGAAGGAGGCTCCAACCCCCTGATTTACAAGATCCAACTTCAAGGAGACTTCAATCTCTTCTCCTTTCCCCGTCCTACCACCCTGATATGAGTTTTGTTTTATCGCACTTGCTTTGCACACACTTTTGTTCCTATACCACATAGTCTCTTTGTTGATTAGGATGTTCCAAGATCAGCTATGAATTAGATTTGTACTTCACTGAAATCTACTTCGAATTTCTCAACCTTCTACGTATCAATTGGTTTTTTCAACCTTTCTTTAACTTCAACTTGTCCAACTGCAATGTGCAACTTGATTATGTACTTGCTTCAAATTTTGTTGCATTATTTCACTTCTTTTGGACTATAAATTAATCTGACTTATCCAATTGTAATGTGCCACTCAATCTCTCATGTGGTATTCCAAACGAGACGTGCGACCTGTTTCTATGCTTCTTCTTCGACTCAACTATCCATTGATTCCCTTTGAAAATACAAGCAAGTAAAACTTCAAGTAATCCAGAATTGCACCACACCTCTCACAAAGTGCATTAGTCCTTGTCTACTTATAGCTTTTCTTATGTCCACATGGGGGATGACATGTTTTCCTTATTACCTTAATTTAATCAATTGACCACAATGACCATCCAAAGAATAAGGTTGTGCACCACAATGAGGGGCTTGTACCCCATCCTTCTTCAATACTTGGTTGGTTTGTCAATTGTGTTGCACACTACAACAAGCATACTTTGACGTGCACACTTCGATGTACTCCTTGCTTGTTATTTGTATTTACTTCGACTTATCTTACCCATGAACACTTTGACAGACAACTTTATTCGACATATTGATTGTTTGCACACTATGAATATATACATATGCTTCGACATGTGTACCACTTCACACTTCTGCTGGTAATTGTTGTTAGTGTCTTGTCACTGCATTGACACTATACATCCTTGTTATATATACTTCTTCAAATTGGATTCAAGTATTCTCATAGACAACCTCAACATTCAGTCCCAAAATCTCTCATTTTTCATCCATGACAACTTTAAGTCCAAAAATATCTTGTTTGACATCAATGACAACATTAAGTCCAACAATCTCTCATTTGACATCAACCTATTATACCCAAGCTAGGAATGCTAGGGATGATCGTCATTTGCTCAATTAAATCAGGAGGTGAATCAAGTCCAGAGTGATGATCGCGAGCTTTCCCATGATCAAAATGTTAAACGTATTAAGTTGCTTATAGATGAAACTCAAATACAAAGGATTTCATGGTTAGATTTCAAGCTCAAAGAATCTAAATTGATTAACAATTTTATGAAAGATGAAATTTCTATCTTGAAGTTCGATGTGGTTATGTTTGTTGAGAAATGGGAGGCTAATAAAGATAAATACAAGGCCCAAAAGAATGCAATGGCTTGGAAAAATAAGAAATGGTTCAAACGATACAATTCCAATATGAAAAAATAACCACACTTAAAGAAAAACTGAAAGAGGAAAGGAGAGCTACTCCTATACAAGTGTGAGTTGATGTGGCACATAGGGTTTTACAAACATATATTTTCATTATCTTTTTTTTTTTTTGGATCCTCCTTACTGTATAGGTGTTATTTCCATATGATTCCTAGTTATGGCTCAAAACCCAAGTAAATAATTTTATCATATGCCTCATCATTTTTAATTTTGGTTACTAGTATGAGAACACCTACAGAATCATAAATTCTATAGGCATTCTTATAATACATTTATTCCTTAATATAGTACTTGTTAATTATTGGGAAATTTTAAATATAATTATTAAATTGGATTTGTTATGGAAGGTTTCATTTTCAGTTTTGTCCTATTATGAATATGCTCGCATTTTCCAGATAGGCCTAGGAATTTCCTATATTCCTGCTTTCATCATGAATACTCAAAATAACATTAAAATGGGTTCTCTACAACTGGTGCTCAGTCACTCCAATGTTGATCATCTTCAATGAACTCCTTCATATTCAAATACAAGTGGCATATATTCTTGTATTATTTATA
The DNA here is from genome assembly GCA_027924585.1 of Larix kaempferi. Lineage (NCBI taxonomy): Eukaryota > Viridiplantae > Streptophyta > Pinopsida > Pinales > Pinaceae > Larix > Larix kaempferi. Next base: position 5,720,431 of record BSBM01001661.1, on the reverse strand, counting down.
TTTGGATGAGGATAGCTAGGTGTGTCATCACATTGTATTAAAACAGTTCTTTTATGGTCATCTATTTTGAGAAGTGTTAGTTGTAATTAGTTTAAGGACTTGAACTAGAAAGTTGGTATGTTGGTTGTGATGTAAAATCTATATAATTCGAAGTCCAATGAGTCTTTAGGGAGTTCGAGGAGGAGCATGGAGAATATATATAGGATTCACTTATATCCAATGTTATACTATCATTGTTTAGAATTTGTTCAAAGACAAAATTGTGCAACAATTTTGCTTACTAGTATTATCTTGAATTTTATTTCAATATCATAATCTCTTATTTGTTTTATCATACTTTTATATTTTTTTTCATATATCCTTTGACATTATGTGCAAGCGAATTTTGTTATCTTCGAACACATGCTATTTTGAAATATGTTTAAATGATTCTATAATCCATATGATAATAATTTTCTTTGTTATTTTATGAGTTGTGTAAGCAATTATTAATATTGTTATGAGTGAATGCCAACTTTGTTCTTAATATTATTTCATATCAGTTTTAATTTTTAATTTTAATGAACCTTTCTAGATGTAAGGCACACTAGGAAGAAGATTGAAGAAAAATAATGACTAGTTTTAAAGAAAACTTGTACAAACATTGAAACTGGACCCCAAAACCATTTTAAGACTTGGTAAATATTAAATTGAAGTTTTATGAAAGTGTAAAAATCCTATACATGATCCCTACTTCAGCATCAATACTTTCTCTGAGCTCAACATGCCTGGGTAGACCCCTTTGGCTAAACCCAAGAGTACAAGGCAATTGTCCACGAGACTTCTATGGAGATCAATGGCTTATGGTGCTTGATGGAAGTGGATGAATTGTGTATAAGTCCCAATATCTCTATCATAATTCAAAAATGACATTTATAATTGGTTTGGTGAAATTTGGGATCATCGAGAAAATTTGGTAGCACCGAGACTCCACAACTAGTTAATATTCAGGATCTCCCAAATAGCATAAGGGACCATTGAATTTGAAAAATCATACATTTATTGTGTTCATTATGATATTAGTTGAAATTAGTAACTGACATAATCGAAATCCATTGAGTAGAAGATGGTAAACTACAGCAATACTGAAAACTAATCAAAATCTATGCAAATCTAGAAGGGTTAGAGAAAAATCATAATAATTCAGACCTCTGCATTATAAAAATTTCATGAATGATATCATAGGTTCAACATAAAAATAATTAAATAAAATGGGATCCAATAGTATTCTCATAATAGTACCAAGACTTTACATCTTTGAATACAATCAATTATCACTGAAAAACACTAGAATACTTGAGAATTTGAATCATAGACTTCAAGACTTCTCTGAATTTCGAAGCATACTTGAATAAGATTTAGTACCTTCAATAAAATAAATGATAATGTATGGATACCATCATCCAAACATCTAAATGAAGAATCATCTAGTTGAAGCAGCAGGGGCACATCTCCCAGTTGTGACTAGGGGCACATCTCCCAAGTCGAATTGAGAGCTCAAGAGCTATCCACATCAAAACATAATCAGCCAAAATATGTGAAATGGAATTTTAATCCTCCTTTTATAAAATTCTTTTTCATAATTGAGCTTATCTTCATGCCTTCTAGGACTTTCCATCTATGAAATTCGAATTTAGTGATGAGTGGGGCTTCTTTGGCAAGTTGCTTTTGCATTTTGGACCCACTTGCATCATGAATTTTCCCTCCTTGGCTAAATTTATCCTATGTTTCTTTCCTTGAGCCTTTTTCCTTCTTTCTTTCTTTTGTCAATATCTCTTATCTTCAAAAATTAGGAAATCTCTCTATACTTTCTTGTGTAAGCTACCTAGCCCAATGCACCTTTATGAGCAATTTTAGGACTTGTTGCTTTCTGAAGCTTTTCATTTTTTATTTCCACTTTACCTGATTTATCTTTCTTTAATGTGTTACTAATTTATCCTACTTTTCTTTTTTCCTTATCTAATTTTCTACTTTTAGTCTGCTTTTCTTTCTTGTATTGATTTATTCTATTTTTCCACTACTTTTCCGCTTTCAACCTGCTTTTCTTGCTTTTAATGCTTTATTCTAGTTTTCCACTGCTTTTCTGCTTTGCACTGCTTTTTTTCCTTATGCCAGCTTTCCCTTGCTTTATCTAGTTTCCTTGTTTTCCATTTATTTCTAGCCTTGATTGCTTTCTTCTAACTTCCTTCTTTGGCAAGCTTCTTATGGTCAAAATCTTATCCCCTATGCAACCTCTTGGGCACATAATCACTAACACTTATCGAAACATTACTTTATTCATGAAAATAAAAATAATTATGGATCATCACAAACATTAAAATTATTAAATTCCTAGATACTAATTCCTTGTTCAAAATTAATCCCAACAATTAATGTTTTCTTCTCCTAGACCCATAGGGACTAGATGGGCTAGGGACTTGGTCCAACATTTGATGAGAATCATGAACAATTAATTACTAGGCAATTATTACTTGTTCAAAATATCCCACTAATCTTCTTGATGTTTAATGAACCTTTCCACACCATCGATAAGATTCCTATGATGCCATTTCATCCTCCCCAACCTTGCTTAGGATTCCTTAGTTGACTTAGATTAATTGGCCTTTAATAGTTTATTTCCATGTGGTGCTAGGAAAACTTAGGAAAAGTCTTAATTCCCAAATTATTGATGATTTTCACTAGACCGCATGGGAATGTAATGGGATAGTGACTTGACCAAGGTGCTAATGGGATGGGGACATGACAATAATTCATATTTTTAATAGTAGTAATAGTTTTGAAATTGGCTCTCATATGAGATAGGTCATAGTTATAAGTAATTATTTTAGATCGGTTGTGTTACTTGGTAGATACTAAAATTTAAGTTTTTTGTAGTTAGATTAATATAGGCAATTAGCTAGTTCCTGTTAATAGTTAGAGTATATTTTAGTTTATGCTTTTTTATCATTAAGAAATAGTAAACCTTAAACAATAGGATTTAACACACATCTGAGACTCTCTATTTTTGAGAGAAAATCCACCCATATCCAATAGGGCCTTGTTCATGTGAAATGTGGCTATCCCAAACTGGCGAGGAAATGTTGTAAGGACCTTGCTTGGGCCACTTTTCCCGGTTGGCCAGCGAACATGTTTTATCAGCCAACACCTTCCAAAGTAACAATGACACTATAGAGCCTAGACTCGTAAACATCATGATGTTTCCACATATAGGGTTTTCCTAAAAGAACATCACAAAATTCAAGTGGGGAAGCATCACATTGTACCTCATCTTTGAAGGGCTTGATTCCAGAGGATAGGTGGAATTATTGATTGACACATATGTCTCATCCTTGGATCAACCAATCAATGGTGTATGGTTTGGGGTGTGGCATCTTCTTTAGCTTCAACTGTCACCTACCCAAATTTTGAGACTATTTATCTTATTGGCAAAAACATTATGTTAAATTATAATTACAAAGTTTTGTAATTATGACCAAAATTGGTCAAGGATGATTGTAATAAACATATTTTTTGTATTTAATAAATTAAAACAGGAGACAAAAACCCAAGGGAACTATTAAATGAGTGTTCACTAACCCACTAGGAGGAATGGAAGTTGTTAGAAGGCATGGGACAGATATCAGCATTTGCACTCCACCACTAGCTGTTGGTTATGGGAAAACAACCCCTAAAATTGTGGCATTATCCCCGAGGTGGGTGGAACAGAGCTGTTAGCTCATTAATGACCAGGTTAACCACTAAAAAGGCCTAGGCAACCTAGATAAGGCAATTCGAATTGGGCAGGGAGGCCCACATTATTTTCTGTAGAAATAATTCCTCAAGTGTACCAGGTGATCACTGAGAGATTCGAATAGGGAGGCTAAGTGGAATCTGCATTGTTAGTCTATTGAAATTATTTTGAGAAGGAAACCATAGGTGCTAGTGCATGTCTCTTTGATTGTTAAGTTTATATGACTGAATGATCTACTTTGTTGCTGCAAGTTGATGACCTAAAGCTCCTACAAATTCTTCTTCCTATTGGTTCAGTGAATAGGCTCGGGGGTCCTAAGGCAAGTAATTTGGCTGTCTTCAGGAGTAGGTTGGGTGGAACAGGCTCCTTGGGTTGTTTGTTTCTCCTACATTCATCAGGTTCTACAGTTATGTTTGTTTATTTTCAGATAAATGATTTCTGCGTTTAGAAATTTAGTAATTATAGTTAATGGCATACAAAAGTAATTGTTTCATTTTCTAATATAAGTATGATTTTGTATAACGATGGTTAAGTAAATGAGATGATTGATTAAATGTCTTCTCGGTATTTTCCCCCATGTTGTTTTCTGCATCGTACTCTAGTACAGGGAAGGAGAAAATTAAGATAGATGATTTGATAGGCTGTTTTCCAAATGAATGAAGAGACAAATGCTATTGACTTTCACTAGTTTTCCTTATTAATCTTATTCTATGATATAGAGTATATGTTTAGATTGAGGATCAAAATAACATTTCATAGTACAAGCATTTTAATGTATCCTTCATATACTATTAGAAATAAATCTTACTTTTCTGTATAAAAACCTAGGGTTTACACTTAGGTTATTTACTTCTTTCTAGATTACACATGCAATGCATTATACTATATTTTCATTCAAAAATAGTAAAAATATCATAAGTTTATTTCGTTCCTTCATCGATATTCATGACTTTTAAACAGTTACGATTTAAACCTAACACTTTCATTATCTAAAAGGATAAACTACTATGCTCCATAATACATAGAAATAAATTGATTACTATTATTCAACTTTCACTTAACGATAACTATCTACAAACTCAGACAAGAGTTTTATTATTATTATAAGCCATATTATTTATTTAAGTGGTGTTTCAAATACAAGAAACCAAGTATCATCACCATTCTAAACTCTAACTTAAACAACACAAACTCAGGGTTTCATTTTCGAGAAACAGGTTTACCTATGGCTCTCAGCCTTTATCAAAACGACAGTACAGTTTTTAGCTAAAAACAAGTATACCATCGAAACCTACAGAGTAGGGTTTTAATTGCAAAGAGTAAGGTAGAAACCTTTGGCACGTAGCCATTTTAAACATATAGTTTTCAATACAACAAACATCGATTTGTATAAACAAAGAAACCACACAGAAATCATTTTAAGTATGATCATTGCAAACTCAGTCTCGTATCATCATTTTAAACAAAAGACTTAACATTGTAGCACATGACTTTTATTTTGCAGAAACGATTATCTCTCAACTCAAAACTTTTGTTTAATACACTGTATATTCCATTAAAATCGACCGAGGGTTCATTGCATCATCAACAAGTTTGCTTTTACAACAAGAGTTACAGTGAAACGCTATAGAACCCAATTTCAAGATGTGCTAAGGATTCCAACGCTCATCTTTAACTCTTGAAAATTTCAAACACTAGCCTGAAACATTGCCAGGGTACAAACACCAAAACTCTCGCCTAACATCAAGCATCGGCCACAACCGGACTAGGATAACCTACGAGGGTAAGAACCACCGAGGCTTACTAGGTGGCAGAGCTGCATACTCCCACCAAGCTCCAGGTAAGTGAACCTTAGACAAAGTAAAAACCTGTCAGAAAAACCCACAAGTGGTTAAACGAGAATTACAGAGATTTACCAATACAATAGACAATATTAACACTTTAAGCTTGAAACATTACCTGTATAATGCAGTTTTGAAGCAAGAGACACCATAAGCAAACGAGAACGACGAAGTCATCTTTCAAAACTAATAGAAAAACCCTGGTTATTACTTCCTAAAAACGTCTTAGAAGGTTGATTGATGGCTCAACTCTTCAAGAAAGAAAAAACACCTGAAACTTTTAAGTTGCCCAACAGGTCAACGGGTCAAATCTGAGGAAGGAGTCCTCCAAACCACAGCTACCAAACCCTATATTGTAGCAGGTGGTCGGCCTCTCCACCTTACCACTACCAAGTGAAATGAAAGCCAAAGAAAGCACTTCAACGATAAACACAACAAAAGATTAGGGTTTCAGTCCAAATCCCAAGAACAAATGAGATCAACGATGGAGATGATGCCAGCCAGAAACGTCAAGAATCGGGCAGCATCCACTTTTAGTAGTATATTTATTATCACATCCACCACGATGCCAGCTCTGTAGACCAAGGGACAAAGTATTATACAGCTCAACGTTTTGATACATGTTTGTAAACTCCTTCATGTGATCTATAGGCATGAAGGCATCCACCCAGACTTCCACTCAACGCAGTAGGTAGGTGACTTAAATGCCCAAGCCAGTTACGATAACCTTCCAGCATGCTATTACCAAGACTTTAAATGCCCTGTCATTATCACATTCAATACAATATTTAGGGTTGCAATACATATTTCATTTCATTTCCCAAAGTTTGTAGTCGGCATCATTTTATTAGTAATACATTTCTAATGTATGGGTCGTATAATGCATGGTTGATATATGTTGCACATTTATTTCTCAATAGCATAGGTAATGTTATATAGAAGACATTGTATTTTAGTGTATAGTTTAAAATTCCATAATATGTATATCGTGAGGTTTTTTTATTTCTCCAACTTTATTTACAAGTATTCATTATCATATTACATTGTTTAAATATTAAATTAGAAGGTCTAATCCTAAAGTGTGACAAATTCACAACATAAATATGATGGTAATATCATAATAGACATTGCTATATTAGTATAATTCTACATGCATTTATAAATGGAGGAATATAGGAGCTACTACAGTTATTTTAATAATTTCAAGTTAAATCCACGTATTGAAATAATATTTGGTTCATGTTTTCTATAGTGTAGAACAACACATATATTGAAATGTTCATGTAATAAATTATCACTCCTTACAAAATGGAGAAATGATGACAGGATCATAATAGCACGTATACATTGTAATCTAGCACTTAATTCATAAGTATAAGTATCTTTTCTTGACGTTTCCCTAAAGAGCCTAGTGTAAATAACTAGTTACAACTTCTACGACTTATAAGCATGGCCAAAGTAACACTTACAGAAATAGGATAGAGATCCATACCCTTATTAGTACTCATGCTTGGAAGTACTTAGAGTTACTTTAAGCATTAGTGGCTAGCTGAAACATAATTAGAATTACTTGTAAAACTTGAACCGACGTAATACTCTTACCTGTGTATATGCGGAAGGAAACAGGTTCAAATGCTTTAGCTGATAATAGCTAAGTAAACCTCAGGGTACCCCGTAGGAACCCTTCGTCATCATCCAAAAGCAAACTGTCAGTACTTTATCAAGAAAATATATCACAAGTTAAACTTAATTACAGCATGTAGATTACAATTAAACACAAGTAGAACTAAAGATGTATTTTGTGTTATGATGTACAAATTGTCATTATCATAATTTGTCATTAGTTAAAAGATTAGTATTTATTTTATTTTCCGCATTAGCAATTTCAGTATTTATTGTTACTATAAAATTTTTTAATTTTTTGTAAATTTTCGGGATGTTACATCAACCTCTTTATGACCTCGATCAGCATCATACTATTTTGGATACCACTATTAACAATGAAATTTAGCAGATTCCCCTTCACCCATATTTGTGAATGGAATAGGTTTTCCCCTTCATTTGGATCCTCCAACTCTTCTAGATGGATCTTTTCAGTTGTGATGGTGGAACTAGTTTCTACGTCAATGATTCACTTTCAATTTCCTTGCTTTGAATCATATTCTAAGCTATGTTTCAGATCTAAGGATTTCATCTCAACCAACAATGATTGTTTTGAGCAACATCCATCAGTGTTGTGCTGGGGGGAATTTTGGAACTTGCACCACTTTTCAGTGTCCTTCGATTTCTTGTTACCTTCTTTACCTATGGATTGGCTTGGTTGTCATGATTTTTTCCATCCTTCCTCTATCCTTTGTTCTGTGAGTTAGGTCCACCATTACCAAGATTCAATTGTTTTTAATTTGCGAACCCAAACTATCGCTTATTCTTTTGTTTAAAAATTTTCTTGATCATGATAGCATACCGATGAGCATCTCCAGTGAGGAGATGTTGAGGAAAAACATCTATGTCTAGATGTACATATACATGCCAGTATAGTACCTTAGGACCAAGTGTTGTTCAAAGCCTTTGATTCATTTATTTGAGCATGGGTATGGAATATATTGGTGAAGGTCCAACACCATCTAATCTCTCTCCTAACACAAAGTTGTCCATCTTGTGTATTCATCATCATAGCTTTCAATAGGGTAGAATTCCTTGATGACATCGAAAAAACATTCCCAAGTATATTTTGTCCTGTATATTTTAGAATCATCTCCACCATGCCTCTTGTAGTAACCGTCCCACCGATATTTGACATGGCGGAGGGACTTAAGGAGCACGAAGGTGATCTTTTTGTTGTCGAGATCATTTTGAATAGAGAAGTAACACTCTAACATATTTAATCACTTCTCCAAATCATCTGCATCTATCTAGACTTCAAATAAGGGAATGTTAAAGTTAACTTTTACCTTGAAGGGAGTCACCTTCGAAATGGATGCTCGCTCAATGTGTCTCTATTGCTTTTGGTAGTAGTCGAAGTATGTGGGTGAAAATTATCCATCATATTGTTCCTTTTTCACGCAAGGGTTTCCTCAAGAAAAAAATAAATAGGATCTTCTACACTATCATCTCTCTTTTCTTCTCCCACCATATGTTGTTGCTTGGGTTGACAGGAGTGGTTTTCCCCAAGATCAACTAGTTTGAGATCGAACTCTCAATGTTCAGATTGCATTAGGGACATGCACTAAGAAACAATAGGAGCATATTGCTCTAATAACACTGATTTGGATTATTTGGAGAATGAAATGAATGGATCAATATAAAATTGAAACACAAACATAAATATTTTGCAGAAATCACAATAGTACAATAAAACCCAAATTCTATTAATGAATGGAATGGAAAACACTGTAAATTGCAATGCAATACAAACTAGCTCAAATGGTGGTAGCTTATCTTTTAATAAAGATGTGTTGGCTACACTCACTCACAAAAGATGATTACAAAGAGACTAAAAAGGGAATTTTTATCATTAGCATAAAGAGGAAAGAAACCTAACTTCCAAAAACTTAATCCTAGTCCAGATGAAGCACCAAAAATATTTATGTCCCTCGAGGTGGCTAATTGATACATCAACTTCATGGAAGCACAAATTTTGCATATGATATTTCTTTATATCACTCGGTATCTTGTGTGAAAGAAATAACCAAGAATTTAAAATTTTGACTGGTGTCGAGGAATGGCATGGCAACCCCCGGCCACTCGATTGGCCAAAAACATCATTTAGGTCCTCAAAATAGACCTGAAAGTTTGGAACCCAAAAAATTGTACAAAATTTCCAAGAGGATGGAGAATGTTGTAACTCAATGGAACATGTGGGTGGCCACTAGTATCCACATGAATCAGTTCCCACCCCCCCTTAGGGATCAATGGTCCCCATTGTTTTATTTTTTTCCATCGGATGAGGAAACTTTTGTTGAATCTTACTCCTGGTGAGGTATTTCTTTGATGAATTGGTACAATTGGATGTTCTTCTAGTGAGTGGCCTTCATCTTAGTGTCCTTGATCCAGTTGACTGTAGCCTTCGTAATGTAATCATGATTGATTTCTATAGGGACCAAGTGCTCGACTACCTCTGAGTTGTCAAAGAGAGGTGGAAAATATGGTTGAAGTAGCTCCACATTAAAGACATGGTCCAAGTAGAGTAAAGGGGAAATACTTAACTCAAAATAATTCTCAGGCCCCCATCCTTGGTGATGATGTAATTTCCATATCGAAGTGGGTAGAGCTTTTGATGGGGCCCTATGAGGCACTCTTTCTATAAATTTAACCATACCTTATTGCCAAGATGAAACTTAGTATGGAACCTGATGTTGGTCATGTTGTTTCTTATACTTGGCATTGGATTTTTGCAAGATGTCATGAACTTGTTGCTAGATGTGGTGGATTTTCTAGGAAGATGTGGGCGCCCTATCAAACTAGGTTTGATAATTGGAGGACTCTTGATTTGTATATGCAATGGGAAATGGTACATCAATTGGGGCTAATGGTTGGAAGCCCAACCATAACTCAAAAGGGTTGTGGATAATATAACTATGAAGGGACCTGTTATAGCTCTGATGAACATAAGGAAAGCTCTAATCCCAAGTGTGGTGATGTTTGGAGTTGCACATTCTCAGGATATGCACACTCATCATGTTGACCACCTATATCTTCACATTGCTTTAGGGGTGGAAGGTAGTTTATTTCGTTAGATTCGTGTCCATCATCAACCATAGGTTGGACTAGAAGGTACTTGGGGACCTGTTATCTCGATATCCTTGTCATAGGTGGTATACCTATGAAAAAAATCAGAGAGTTCCTTTTTAGAACAAATTAACCATCTAGACCTTAGGATATGGAATTATTTTTCTTCCTAGTGGTTTATATTACGTTAGTTGGCTATCTAGTGCACATTTTGTCCACCTTTATGATGGTTTATCCACAATAGCACCCTCTGGATGCTTTCACTATGCTTTTATAAAGCTAAATCACCCATCCTACTTTATCTTTCCTTAATCCAGCTTTTGTGAGTTAAAGCAGCTTTATTATGCTTTTCTCTTGGATTAGGATGAACTAGGAGCACTAGGATGACTTGGGAAAGTTTGCTACTTTTTTCCTGAATATCTTCCTTCCTTTTATCCTAAAATCTATTCACTGGTTGATTTTTAGTCACTCGTGAACTATCTAGGACCACCTATTCAATTCGTTACATTTCACTATGAGTTGGAGATCAATACTTGCCATATAGGGGGGGTTTTGTCTTTCCTATGCATTCCACATGTGATCCATTTGAATGCCCTTAGAGGTTCTCAAATTATCCCTATGGGATGTATTATATATTGTATTCATTTTATTGAATAATAAGATGATGGATTTTATTCCAATTGATTTCTATCTCATATGTTTCTACTTCAATATTTCTTCTTATTTCTGCTAATCTCTGTGTAAATTTTTGATGAGGACTACTTTGTTTCCAAATACTAGATTGTAAAATTCTTGCATGGTGTTGAACATATTTAGAATTTCTACATGGTATTAGAGCTTAGGGATCTTAAGTTGAGCATAGTTGCTTGCACTAACACACCAAAAGCAGTGGAGTTACTACATAATTCGTAGGGATATTATCTTGAGTCCTTTGGTTTTCCATTGGAGTCTTCCCATGTGTGATGCACTCTTAAATGTGCCTACTGACTAAAGAAGATATCATAGCTTACACCAGATATTCTTTCGGTATAATATTTTCTAGAGAGTTTTTTTTGCAGGTACGAAGATCAAATGGCAGAAATCTCAACAGAAAGTTCGAATTGGTGAAAATCTCCTTGAAGTGACTCTTTCTTCTGTTGTTGTAAAATTTCAAGAGAACTTTAATTTTTCATCTTCACATGCAGTTGATACAAGAGATGGAATTCTAACCTCTATTATTGAACAAGAACTCATATATATCCATCTCTCATCATTGTTCTCCTATCATACTTCAGATACTGAGGATCATATGCTAATTATTTTGGAAGATGCATCTCCTACCAATGAACTCACTCGTGTGCAAGATGGTAATCTAATGGTTATTGGGAAGTTAAGTATGCAATGTGAAGTTTTTATTTGCGCTCTCACTTCCACTATCCAAGCTCCTGCAAGTTCCTACAGGGTTGCTAGCACATTTCCTCAATAAGTTGGATACACCCCTTTGTTCTCTCATGATTCTTCTACTTTGAATTATGAGGATCATCACCCAGTTGCTACACCTCATCCACACTCACAGCCTCTCATTGGTTCACAATTTGGTGCATTATTAGATGCTATGGAGGCTGAATTTTAGAATGGAGTTGTTGCATTCTCTCTCACTGTCATGCTTCTTATCCACTGCATGATTATTCTTAGCACCTGTATTTATTTATTGAAATAAATACATTAAATATTTGATTAAAATAAATAATGTAATAAAAATATTTTCATTAAAATATTTAATTATTTTATTAAATTATGAAATCAACTTAGATAAATATTGATCAGAGATATAAGATTTTATTAAAATTATAAAATTATAATACTGTAGAAATACATGTAAACTTTATTATCCTTGTGCTTTGAAGACTTTGACCATAATATGTTTTTTTTATAAATTAATTAAGAAATTAAATAACTTTTGTTTTGTATGAAAAGATTTTTTTAATGGAGAAATAAAATATACTGATTATTTTTATTATAATAATAAAATAAAATATTTTATTAATATTTATGAATTTAATTAATATTGATATTTTGTTAAAATTTATAAATTTAATAAATTTTGAGTATAGAGATAAAAAATTTAGTCAATTTATCTACAAGGGGTTAGTATCATCATCACCATCATAATATATTTATTTTTCAAAAAAAAAAAATATTAAATATTTAATTATTTGAATAAAATATTCAATAAAATAAAGTATTTTACTCAAATTTAAGAGTTATTTAGATCAATGTAGTTTTTAGTATACACAAAATTTGATTATAAAGGAATTTGAATGTAATTTTTAGTATACACAATTTTTTATTATAAAGGGATTTAAATGCTAAAGAGAGATTTTTTTAGAAGGTGAAACACTTTATCTTTTATATAAAATATCTAGACATTATAATTTTAATCTTGAATTAGTTATATAAAAATATAACATCCAAATCACATTACCTAATTTAAGAAAAATGATATTCTAAAAATGATATTCTAAATATTTATAAAATAAAGCAAATATTTATAAAATAAAGCAACTCTTGGAAAAATATTTGAATTAAAAGATCTTTTTAAGTCAAAATCATATTTTACAAGAACTCATAGAAACTACTAGGATGTTACCAGAGCTACTTAGAACCTCCATTTGAAGAAAAGTTTGATAAAAAACATTTGAAAAATCATATAAATGTGAGAGTTAGAAATTGTATATTTACTTAGATTTGTAAATGATTGAAATTTGATGTACTAGTTTTCAAAACAATAAAAATAAATAAATGTGATGTTCATATTTGAATATTTCCTTTCATTTGACATTAATGTTAATGTTTCTTGAACCATAATGATACAAAAAGATTAAAAAAAAATTAAATCAAAATGCATTCCATGTGTAATTCAAGTATTAATTTATAAATATGTTAAAATCATTTGCATTTGTAGAAAAAAAATATTCATATTAAATTAAATTTTGATTTCCTAAATTTTATTTTCAACCCAACTCTATCCTCAATGCTACATTAAGATCTAATGTCTAACCTAAAACTTAATACCTTGATACCTTAATAATTAAGACAAGGCTTATATATATCTCTATAAGTTTTGGACCTCACGTTTTTAAATTATTGATATTTTATAAAAAAAACGTATTTTAAGGTAACTTACACACTAGTGCTAGTAAATCTATGTTGCACGCTAGGGTTGTTTAATATAATGAGGGCACTAACAACGATTTTTTTTAATGGATAATTTTTTTATAAAATATGTTAAATTACTTTGGTGATTCTCATAGCGTTACACATAGATTCAGCTAGTGTTATACAAAGATTTATTCTCAATGCCACATTAAAAATCAATGTCTAAGCTAAAACCTAGGAAGTCCCTCACATTACCTACAGATCTTATTTTTTAAATACAAAGTTTGGACCTCACATTTTCCATATATCTTAGTTAATTACAATTTTTTTGTTACAATGTACATTACATTGGACAACATGTATATGCCTTGATAAGAAACCATATATGCTAGGATAAAAAACTATCACATAGTCATCACGATACCACATCATCTATGGAACATCGTAGTCAACATCACAATATTCATGTATCTATGTATCAAATATCCGTATGAACACTTTCACTACCATACCATAAAAGGATATGAACATAACTTCCACTTTTTGAAAGAGACTCAAGAATACTCTAAGTAAGCACGTCTAGAGGGACACCTCAATGTGGCTCTTCTAACCATATATATTTTACAAGATAATTTTCCTTTTCATAGGCTCAATGCATCTAGGGACTATGGCCTAAGAACCTATATCTTTACCATCTTCAACAATGTCAAAATATATTGATTACATCCAATTATGTACGTACCTTATCATCCTCTTGTATTCTAGTATATATACATATCATTCAATATATATACACCTAGTATACACATCAATATAGATATACATGCATGTTCATATAGTATACCTAATAATATATATGCCAACATGCATGTATACCAATATATAATCTAGTATAAGTAGAATATTAATATACCACCATGCACATATACCTAAACATGTATACTTGCATGTATATCTACCATGCTAGCAATATATGAGTCAATGCTATTCTTAGATATGTAAGTTGGCATATTCTTTGTAATATATATATATATATATATATAATTGTTGTTTATGCTAATATATATGTGTTTGTGTGTGTGTGTGTATATGTTTGTGTATGTGTATATATCTTAGTTAATCTATGTATATTTATATACTAACACATGTATTAATCAATATACATTGATATATGCAATAACATATATATATTTGTTTTAAATATATATAACTAATATAGATATCTACCATTATATTCAACATATATACTAATATATATATATATATATATATATCAATATAGATATTAAGATTACATATACATATTATATACATATTAAGATACACGTAAATATATACATAATATAAAGTTCATATGTTTTGAAAAATAAGTTGTTTTAAGAAAATCATCTTATGTAAATATGACCCAACTTATTACTAATTGATTAGTATGACATAAAACAAATATAATTGTCCAAATGTTAATTTTATGATATATATAAATTTTATAATTTACTTAATAAAGAATTAATTTGTTTTCAACTATTAGGAAAAGATATTGGAAGTCACCATACTTCCATCGAGACAATAGTTACTCATACTATTGAGGTGACCAATGAACACATTATTGTTGACATGGTCGAGGAAATCAATCAAAGGAAGGATGAAGTCTAGAAGTTAGTCGAAGCATCTAAGAAGTATATGACAAGTTCTTGTCGCAGATGCAAGAACCTATACCACAACCTTGAAGTGGATCAGGATGAGCCACATGTGATTGTTCGAGGCCTATTGGGCCTAGTATATTTTGGGTACCATTTTTGGCAGTCAACTTCGATGAAGTGGTCGAGAAACCAAGAGAAATGGTTATGTTGATCAATTCAAATGAGCATATTTGAGTCAGTTAGTTATATTTTCTTCCCTTGCATTAATGAGTCGGTTAGTCGGTTAGTGGGATAGTGGGAGAAGGACAAGCTAAGTGCACCATATAAACATGTAATACGAGGGAAATTTTGGGGTTGTTAATCCATTAGTCAGTGAAGGAGAGATAAGTATGTTGTCAGGATATTTTTGGTCTGTAATGAGCCATCAGTCTAGGTATGTTGAAGCTATTTTGAAGATTTGAGTCACTGATCTGCAAGATGTGTGCGCGGATCTTTTGTAAGTCGAGAAGAAATATGTAATTCAAATACATGAAGTGCTTATTATTTGGTTGTGACTCATAAAATATGGTGTCCTTATGTGATGTGATATGTGCTTATTTCCTTTGTTGATGAATTTTATGAATGCATGTATGTGTTTAATTAAGAATTCCATGAATGTGAAATATGATCTATGTTATATGTTATATATAAATATGGCAATGTCATGGGTTATGTCAAAGTGAATGGTATGTCAAAGATCCATATCTCTCGATGTGTAGATTTGTCAATGTAATGGGTTGTTTAATGAATGATTGGTCTATCGAGCTATTCCCCTTATATGCTACAGAAATCTAGTTCTTGTAGTTTCCATAGGTACTTCAGGTGAGACTTCATCTTCCTCGCAGGTGTTGCCAAAAGGGATTAAAACCCCTTTCAAGTCGGTATTTGTGGCAGTGTTTGCTGATATTATGTTGGATGTTTGAACCTTGGTCAAAGTAAAAGTGCACCAACACAATTGACCTTTCATCATTTTCCTAAAATCCTAAAGAGTTCATCTCCTTCTTGTGAAATTTTTTAAAGATGAATCAACAATTTTACACTCGTCATGCACGGACAAGGTTTAATAGTGATAATTTATTTGAAAACATAGGAATTATGGATGCACTATATCACTCTTCAACAATGTTCTTGGTTGTTCTTAAATTTTTGGAAGAAGCATGTGAGGCACCCCATTGCGGCTCTAGTGGAGAGGGAAATTGCTTCCAGAGTATTTCGAGAGAATGGGAATGCCTTGTATTTGGTTCTCACATCAGACGATATTACTATGGAGGGCTACTGAGATGAAGATTCCACTCTTTTCACGGAATTTTAGAAATCAATGTTCTATGTTGCTAAAACGTTATATTTATCTATACCTCTATGCATCTCCAGCACTGGCTCCAACATCAGTAGCCGATGATGTTGTGTATGAGGAATTGAAGTGAAATTCGCACGAGAGGTGTAATTTTAAGCTGTGCACATGTTTCATTCTTACGTTCGGCCATGTGCACTCGTGCTTCCATTTGTTCCACCCCACAATACCCCAACTAGAAAAAGCGCCAATGTCGAGTGCACCATCCCCAGCCCCAGCCCCAGCCCCAGCCCCAGCCCCAACTACAGTATGAATGCAATGGCGCTACCAACAGATGAATTTGTTTTTATCGATCATCATGGTTTGGTGGCTAATAGTAATATGTAGGTTGTAATTTTGGTAATAGATTAAGGCATCTCCTTATATTTGTCATAGAATACTCCTTTTGCTTGTCTCCTCATTCTCTTTTGTGCTATTTTGTAATGTGAAGAATAATCTTGAAACATGAAATGTCAAATTGCATGCATCACTGTATTATATTTTTAGGTTTAGTATGAGTCTAATTTCAGACTGCATGCATCACCGTGATTTTGTTTGGTGTTATTTTGATTGTCAAATTACTAAATGTATTAGATAGATAATAAGTGGTTTTATGAAGAATTTTAGTTGTATAAATAATTTTTATTTATTTTTAAATTTTAATAATTAAAACTATTTGTGCCGATTTATGTCTCATCGGAGTTGTTTTTGACTAATCCTAACATTAAATTAATATATTTAAAAAAAAACTTAAATTTATTTTCATTTTTCAAAATATTAAGTTTAATATTAAAATTATGCAAAACATTACAAATTTTTATAAAAAATTATGTTTCAAATGGAAAACTAATGCAAGTCAATGTAAATTTACTTCCCAATAAAAAATATATCTCTATAGAGATAGTAAAATTCTTTAATCACTTTTTATTTAATTATTTTAAGATTTTATAACTTTTATAAATATTAAACTTATTTAACTTATAACTTCAATAAAATAATGAATATATTTAAATCCATAATTTTAATAAAATATTTTAGAATCACTTTTTATTTAATTATTTAAGGATCAATAATTTTTAGCAATATTAAATTTATTTAATTTCATAATTTAAATAAAATATTGAGTATGTTTAAATTTATAATTTTAATAAAATATTTTAATCACTTTTTATTTAATTTTTTAATTATTTTAAAATTTCATAATTTTTATAAATTTTAAACTTATTATTACATTAATTTATTAAAAAAAATATTTTATTGTAATTTTATTTTTTTAATTTGCAATCTTTAAACCGGTTTTCAAAATTTTTAATTATTTTTATAATTTTAATTAAATATTTTAATGCCTTTTTATTTAATTTTTTAAATATTTTAAAATTTCATAATTTTCATAAATACTAAACTTATTATTACATTAATTTATTAAATAAAAATATTTTATTGTAATTTTATTTTTTAAAGTTGCAACTTTTAAATATGCTTTCAAAAATTTTAATTATTTTAATAAAATATTTATATATTTAATTTAATTCAAATAGTCATAAATTAAAATATTGATAATGGTGGTGGTGGTGGCCTTTAACAGCCACTAAGAGCAATTTTGGTCTATTGAACCTTAAGAAAATATAGATTATTTGGTTTTCTTTAAAATAGTATTTCTATGCTTAAAAAGCTTAAAGAGGAGTGTCTCTTGCTTGCTATAGTTTTGGGGATCTAGAAGGTTAGAAAGGTTACTGTCGAAGCAAATATTTTGGAACTAAGATCTAATGCGGGTGAAAAACCGATCATTCTAAGAGAGTGATTTTCATCTTCCATGCTCATAGATCCCCATAGATGGCAAATCCTTTCATCCCAAGGTTTTTTAGGGGTTGTGCAATGTCAAGTTTCACTATGAAGCTCATGAGAGTTCGTTCTAATCTTAGCAATATTAATTTTTTTCTTTGATCTTGTTAAGATAGAAAGGTAGTTTTTATCCTCGAAATTAAGGTTAATGATCTCTTTATAATACTGAAGCTTTCTTTTTACCTCTAATTTTTCATTACACCAAATTTTCTCTTTAAAGGTAGAAGTAATAATGTAATTAGTTTTATCGATATTTTTCAAAGGGGTAGTTTCATCAATCCTCCAATATTTCAACCAAGTTGTGGCATCTTTAAGCCATCCCCACTTGAGGTGAAGGTGCTTTTGGCTAGAGTTAAGAGCAATTTTAGGAATACAGTCGTCTCCGATATTGATTAATTCATTCTTGTACATTAGATATATAATCATAGCCATGATTTCAATGGGGGAGAGCCATGCTTCTAAGAGGAGAATATGATAGGGTGTGTTTCTCTTAATTTTAAGATTATAAGTAATAAACCATTTGTGTATTTGCTCAATTATTCTCCAAGATTCTCTGGAAATGTTGCATCCCCAAGCTTCATAGCCATATAAAATAATGGGAGTGATGAGCATTTTAAAGAGCTATTTATTTTTGTTCCACATCACAAGGTTTGCCAATTTATAGTTGTTTTCAAGTCCGAAGTAGGAAGGTTTTCCAATTTATAGTTATTTTTGTCCCATCCTCCATTTATCGTCTTCTCAATGCTATAGTTCCAGTTGAGATTGTGATGAAATTCAATTCCTAAGTATTTATAGGAGTTTACTTCCTCCAAGATTCTATTATCATAAGCAAAATTGTCATAAGTACCTTTATTGGACTTGGTAATGATGACTATTCATGTTGAGGTCATTCCCGCGCAACCTGCATCTTCTAAAAATTCTTCAAGCTTACCGATGTAAATGCCAAAAAGGGTAGGCGAAAGGGGGCACCCTTGCTTAACTCCAATATTACAATTAATATCTTGTGACCATCCTTTAGTGTTTTTTAATTTGGCAATGACATTCTCATATAACCTTATAGTTTTCGCCCTCAACTTGAGAGGAAATTTTAAGTCTTCTAATCTATTCCAAAGGTTATATCTAGGCACCATATCAAAAGCTTTCTAAAATTCCATGAAACAACAAAAAAGATTGGATTTATTATTATGACACTCCTTTGCGGTGATCCTAAGTATAATGAGGTGGCCCGTGGTTGAGTGATGCCTTCTGAATCCCACTTGGCCTTTAGCCTACTTTCCTTTTTTTTCTAGCCATATACTAATATTCTTTTCAAGGATAATGTCGTATAACTTGGCTAAGAGAGGGCCAATCATAACAGTTCGATAATTAGAGGGGTTATATTTTTCTCCACTTTTAAATATAGGAACTATAAGGCTCTAAGTCCAAGGCTTAGGGAATCCATGCTAGACTACTAGATTAAAGGGATTGTGAATATAAGGGATGGGGACGGGTGCTCCAATTTTTAGGATTTCTACATGGTACCCTTCAATGTCTTTAGCTTTTCCATTAGCTAGGAACTTAATCCCAAATTCAATGTCTTCTAAGGAAAATACTTCCTCAATTTTAAGGAGGGTTTGAATGATATCCACGAAATCTATGGATTCGTAAAGCTTTTTAAGTTACAAGTTCCAACCCTTCATAGAGATCTTATTATTTTTTTTAGTTTTACAAGTTAAAATATGACTCTAGAATTTCTTAGGAGCCATCTTAGATAAGTGCAAAAAAATTTCATGTCTTTTATTTATATAGAAAGTCTTTTTTTTCTTTTAATTAGAGCTTTGTACTTACTTATCTTGTCGGCTTTTAGGGACTTGCCAGTAGATTCCTTAATTTCTCTAAGCACATGCTTACAATCATTATTGTACCAAGGGTTGGTTCTTATGTTCTTCTTTTTGCTAGAGATTTCATGAGGAAACTTGTTGATGGCAGAGGAGAGGGAAGTAGTAAAATTATGATACATATCTTCTATATTGTTGTTGTTAGAAAGAGAGAATGAATCCTTCGTTAAATCATTGAGAAATCCATATGTATTATTTCTATCAAAGATCAAGTGCTTTTGGCTTTGAGAATTTTCCTTAATGGGCTCATTATATATGGTAAGACTGAGGGTTATAATTAAAGGCCTATGATCATAGTCAAACTCATGGTCATTTAGGATGTCGAAATTCATTATTTCACTGTATAAAGGGATATCAAAAACTAAATATATGATATCATATATCATATATTTAGTTTATCTCATTTAGTCATAAACTAGAAGTAAGATTTTTCACATATTCAATTATCATCCATAAATATTCTAAAAAAATATTTATATATTTATTTATTTAAATAAATTTTATATTTATTATCTAATAATTTTAATACATTTCAACTTATTAATTTCATAATTTTAATAAATTATTTATTAAAAATATTAAGATTTAATAAAATATTCAATATAATCTATTCAAACTCTCAAAAATTTAATCAAATATTCAATATATTATAAAAAAATTATTATGAATTTTTTATTTAATTTCATAATTTTAATAAATATAGATTGTTTATATTTTTATTTAAAATAAAATATTGAATGTATTTATTTCTTTTATATATATATATATATATATATATATATATATATATATATATATATATTTCATAATAAAATTAATAAAATATTTTAAAAATGGATTGAATAAATGTTATATGTAATTACTTGACTCTAATTTCATAATTTTAATAAAATCTCATTTCTTTTAAAAATATATTATATAAATATTTATATTTATATTTAATTTTATAATTTCAATAAATTATTTTAATATTTTGATAATAAAAAAAATATATATTTTTTATTTAATCATTTTAATAAAATATTTTTACCAAAACAATTGAATCATTAACCATTTCAATACATTTTAAATATTTATATAGATATGAATATTTATTAAATTCATATATTTTAAATATTTATATAAATATAAATATTTATTAAATTCATAATTTTGATGATGGTGGTTTTAGATATTTATATTGCAGTGATTTTAAATAATTATATAAGTATAAATATTTATTAATTTTATAATTTTAATGAAATATATGAATATTTTATTAAAATTATGATATTATATTTTTATTCAAAATAAGAATTTAATAAATTGATATTTGTATAAAATTAAAATATAAGATAAGATAATAAAAATACATAATATTTATTGATTGATATAAATATATTAAATATTTTATTAAAATAATTAATTAATTAATAAAAATATTTTCATTAAAATATTTAATTATTTTATTAAATTATGAAATTAATTTAGATGAATATAAAAATTTCATTAAAAATATAAAATTATAATTTAAAAGAATTACATGTAAGGATGCTTTCAAGACTTTGACCATAATATATATATTTTTAATTAATTGTGAAATCAAATAACTTTTGTTTTATATCTAAAAAAATTAATAAAGAAATCAATATATTAAATATTTTTATTGGAATAATAAAATAAAATATTTTACTAATAGTTATGAATTTAATTAATATCAATATTTTATTAAAAATTAAAAATTTAATAAATTTTGAATATAAGAATAAAATTTACGTCAATTTTATATGTGGAGTTCATGATCATCAATTTATTTTTAAAAAACTATTTTACTCAAATTTAAGAGTTATTTAAACCAATGTAGTTTTTAGTATACACAAATTTTGATTATAAAGAGATTTCAATATTAAAGAGAGATCTCTTTTAGAAAGTAAAACACTTTCTCTTTTATATAAAAGCTCTACACATACTATAATTTTAATCTTGAATTATTTGCATAAAAATACATCATCCATATCACATAATCTAATTTAAGAAAAGTGAAATTCTAAAAATTTAGAAAATAAAGCTAGTGTTGGAAAATTATTTGAATTAAAAGATATTTTTAAGTCAAAATCATATTTTACAATAACTCACACAAACAAGTCAGATGTCATCACAGCTACTTAGTACTTTCGTTTGAAGAAAAGTTTGATAAAAAGCATTTGAAAAAAAAATCATACAAATGTGAGAGTTGGAAATTATATATTTACTTGGATTTGTAAATGATTGAAATTTGATGTACTACGTTGCAAAACAATAAAAATAAATGTGATGTTCATATTTAAATATTGTCTTTTATTTGACATTAATCTCAATGTTACTTCAAACCATAATGATACAAAAAGATAAAATCAATTTCAGATTTAATTCAAGTATTTCTTTATAAATATGTTAAAATCATTTTACATTTGTAAAAAAAAAATGATTCATATTAAATGAAATTTTGGGTTCCGTAAATTTTAATTTCAACCCAACTCTATCTTCGATGCTACATTAATATCTAATGTCTAACCTAAAACTTAAGACATCAATATTCAAGGCAATGTTTCTTATATATATCTCTATAACTTTTGGACCTCACATTTTTAAACTATTAATATTTTATTAAAAAATATTTTTAAGATAACTTACACACTAGTGCTAGTAAATCTATGTTGCACACTAGGGTTGTTTAATATAATGAAGGGAACTAACAAGGTATTTTTTTAATGGATTATTTTTTTATAATAAATGTTAAATTATTTTGTTGCTTTTCATAGGGTTTACACATAGATTCAAGTAGTGTTATACTAATATTTATCCTCAATTCTACTTTAACAATGAGTGTCTAAGCTAAAACCTAGGAAGTCCCTCACATTACCTATAGGATCTTATTTTTAGTTACAAATTTTAGACTCTCACATTTCCCATAGATCTTAGTTTAATTACAATTCTTTTTTGTTACAATGTACATTACATTGGACAACATGTATATGCCGTGATAAGAAACCATACCGGCTAGGATAAAAAACTCATCACGATACCACATCATTTATGGAACACCATAGTCAATATCGCAATATTCATGTATCTATGAATTAAATATTTGTATACAACACTTTCACTACCATGTACCATAAAAGGATATTAACATAACTTTCATTTTTTAAAAGAGACTCAAGCGGAGTAAGCATGTCTAGAGGGACACCTCAACGTGGCTCTTCTAACCATATATCTTTTATATATTTTACAAGAAAATTTTCCCTCTTAGAGGCTCAATACATCTAAGGACTATGGCCTAAGCACCTATTTCTTTACCATCTTCAACAATGTTAAAATATCTTGATTGCATCCAAGTCTTATCATTCTCTTGTATTCTAATATATATACAAATCATTCAAATATATATATATAATATATGTTCACATAGTATACCTAATAATATATTTGCCAACATGCATGTATATCTATCATGATAGGGAATATATGAGTCAATGTTATTCTTAGGTATGAAAGTTGACATATGCTTTGATATATATATATATATATATATACTTGGTGTTTATGCTAATATATATGTTTGTGTGTGTGTATAGACCTTAGTTAATCTATGTATATTGATATACTAACACATGTATTAATCAATGTAGTTTGATACATGCAATAGCATATATATATTTGTATTTAATATATAGAATTAATATATATATCTACCATTATGTATATAATTAAGATTACATATACATATATTATATAGATATTAAGATACATGTAAATATATACATAAAATAAAGTTTATATGTTTTGAAAAATAAGTTGTTTTAAAGAATTTATTTTATGTAAATATGAACCAACTTATTACTAATTGATTAGTATGATATAAAACAAATATAATTGTTCACATGTTAATTTTATGATATATAAATTTTATAATTTACTTAATAAAGAATAATATTTTTTAATTATTAGGAAAAGATATTTAATACTTTGTTTTTTAAATGGTAAACATGTTTTTCCATATATGTAAATAAAAATTTTAATAAATTTGTTTAAATAAATTAATATGTTTTATTAATATTTGTTATCAAATAATATTGGAAATAATTATATTAGATAAATTTTTAAAATAAATATTAATAAAAAATTATTTTTATAAAATCTAAATTTAATTATTAAAAAAATTAATTTTGATATTTTATATAACATAAATCTATGATAACATTTTTTTTTTCTAATTTTATTTAATTTTTGAAACTTTTAAAATTTGATTTTTATTAAATTAATATATATACCCCAGATTGATTTTGTAAAAAAAACAAAATATGTAGATGGAGTGTTGTCGACGTCAGACTAAAACCTAGAGATTAAAAAAGCATTCCAAATCTTCAATCCTAGAGATTAAAAAAGCATTCCAAATCTTCAATCCTAGCCGTTGTATGAAGTGGGTACCGAGTTCAACGCTTCCCAGTTCAATACTTTCTAGACGAAAACGAGAATTACAAATCGACGCATACTTCATCTACTACATTAATTAAATAAACGTGAATTGAAATAGCCTAGTTATAGACATATTTTTGTTAGAAAAACTCCTAAAAACACGAGGTTTAAATGAAGAATTGGCCCTTTCTCACCGGTTCTTTAAAAGCGGATGACTGCATAAACATGCATGGCTTAGATAGCTCAGCAGTTAATCTTGCTATGTTTACAATTTCTATAAATTTGTGGTGTGCGCATTGGTTGATATATTTTTTTTAGTGGAAGGGAGGGATGTAAATTGGTTTTTTTCCATTTTTCTTTGGTCCGTTAATATTTTCAAGTCATCACAGGGATTTATAATTTAATTTACCGAAGTTTTATGAGCTGAACATGATCAGAAAGCTTTTTAACTTCCTAGATGATGCTAGTGAACTTGATCGCTTGACATATTATTTGAAAGGTGCTGCATGACATATTTTCGAAAATTTACATGCTTTGGATTTAATACCCTTAGTTTATTTTCTGAAAAATTCAGGGCATCCAATATGAATATCATCGTAGTATTAGTTCATGATTAAGAAAAAGATATTTAAAGTGAATTCATGAAAATAAAAATGGCTAGAAAACGATACAAAATCAATGTCTTATATTTTAGGTGTGTCCAACCATAATTATCTTGTGCCTCTTTTTTATATTAAAAAGACACTTTTTTATATTAAAAAGACAAAAGTCAAATTAAACATATTTACTTTCTAAGTATTAAGAATAATAAAATTGTACTTTTATATTGCAATATTTAATATAACATTTATATTTGTTCATGACTACCAACAAGTTAATTAAAAAATGAACTCACGGAACATGCAAAGTATAGGGTTTTTTATTTTTATTAATCAAGTACATACAAGCGTACGCGGCCATTCTAAATTCAAACTAACCTATAATTATATAAATATTAAATATTCTGAAACAATCCAGTAAAATCGTGAATTAAACGAGAAATATTTTCGTGAATTAAGCCAGAAATATTTTAAATATTATAGGATTTCGATATTTATAGTTGATTATTTGAAATTAGTTATATAATTTTAATAAATTATAAATTATAATTATTGAAATTGTATTTATTAATGTATAAATAAATTTAATATCTTTAAAATAGCAAAGATTAATAACTATAATTTAATATTTTAATATTTTTACTAAATTAAAAACAAGAAACCAAATTAATATGTTTAGACTATTTCAAATGAGAAAAAAAATTCAAATTTAATAAATAAGTTTCTAATATCGTCTTAATAATACTTCTAAAAATACAAAACAAAACCCTACTTCAAATTTTATCCTTCTGCTCAAGAGTGAATTATATGATCATTTCAAAGTATTAAGCAACAAGATTTCATCAAAAGATCAAAGGTTAATCAATCGTTCAAGCACTCAACGAGTCTCGGGGATTCCTAGAGTGTGAGAATTAGAAAAGCATAATAGAAACTAATCCTGTGATCATAACAACAATTTTATAGAACTTTCCAATTTGAATTACAGTGAAAAAACATCGCCTAAATTTACCGTTCGATCGTAACAATAGAATCATCCTACAGTTCACTTTGAATTCCTTACTGACATCTATGTCAGTCTACGTGGCAGTTGGATTTAGAAAAGCATCACAGAAACTGATAGCGTGATCATAACAAAAGCATTCAATTTGAATTGCAAGTTGTTAGTAATCATGAAAAAAGCATCACCTAAATTCACCGTTGGATCATAACAAAAATGTCATCCGAGGGTTCAGTTTGAACTACTGACTCACATGTAATCTCGATCAACGGTTCAATTTGAAATTTGGTTGTCGGTTTAATCATATGATATTCTTCTTATTATTCGTGTGCCGCCGAACGGAAGGAAAAATTGTGGTCTGTGATCTTTGGAAAAGTGGGAAGGGATTGCTCATGCTTCGAGCTGGCGATGCAGGGATGATTCTTTCCAACGGGCCTGCGAGCTGGCGATGCAGGGATGATTCTTTCCAACGGGCCTGCGAGCTGGATTTTTCCAACGGGCCTGAGAACAGAGAGGATTTTTCGACCGACGAGCGGTCTGCCGTTCCTCTGGTCTCTGCCTTCTCCGCAGCATTCCAACGGCGCTCGGGATGACCCGCTGGGGCTCCTTCCCGAGGGATTCGAGACTCGAACCCGGGGGCTGGGCTGGTTGGGTGCCACAAGTGCAGATCATTTCGCACCCGGCGATCGGCGTGTATTTCAACCACGGCGGGTGGAGCTCTGCAGGCCTGCGAGCTGGATTTTTCCAACGGGCCTGAGAACAGAAAGGATTTTTCTCGCAGAAAAGGTATGTTCAACACTGAAAATGGTAATGAAGGGAGAGGAGGGGAAGAAGTTGAGATCAAAAGCAGCAAAGGCCCGTGATATTCTGGTGACAAGTACTCGTCGGCAGTAGACTTACATAGATAAGTTCGTCCAATAGCAGAAAACTACAAGAAGAAAAACCTCAAGGAAGTAAAGATCTATCCGTAGTGTTTTTATGCTTAGATGTATTAGAACAGCTGTTTATGTCTGCGGTGTTGTGAAATAAGGTATTATGCTTACATCTATATTCTGTAGTGTTTATATGCTTAGATCTATTAGAACAGCTGTTTATGTCTAAGAGAAGGTATTAGGCTTAGATCTATCTGTAGTGTGTTTATGCTTAGATCTGTTAGAACAGCTGTTTACGTTGTGAAATAAGGTATTATATACTGCAAATGTCTTGTTTTTTACGTAGTAAAGCTGGTAGTGACAATCTTAAAAGTTAAGATTTATGCAGAATTATAAATAGATTTTTATATTTTATCAATTAATTTCATATTGTCATTTATGAATATGTCCTTCCGCCCTTTATTCCACTATACTGTATATTATATTGTTTCCAATATCATTTGATTTCAAGAATACAACATATATGATCTTCAAATTCTCATGACACCCTGTCACGTCAGGTTACCCTGCGACATGTGTTTTCCATTTTACTCCCTTGCGAATCGCGATTGTGACTCATTAAATTCAGATGTAAAGGCGGCGGCGTTAAATTCAGTGCCGACTTGAGTGGAAAGGCGTACTTGTACCCAACAATCTCTCCACAATATTACCAGCAACGAGGGTCGAATCTGGTCGCTCCGGAGACATTAAAGCGTATATCAACAGCATGATTGTGGCTTCTTGTCCAGAGGGTCGAATCTGGTCGCTCCGGAGATCCTTAAACCGGACCTAGTTGCTCCAGGTATCCACATAGGTCCGGTCTATTTTTGTTTGAATTCTGAAAACATTGGTGTTTGAATTATGGTTATCGAATTCTGTTGGTTTGAATTCTAAAAACATTATTGAATTAGGTTGGTTTGAATTCTGAATGATGCCGCTCCGAGCCAACCAGACCCAACTCGGCTTCAGTCCTCCGGTGATAGACCCAATTGGTGTTCTTATTGAAGGAACGGAATGTGTCTTTCTTGTGTAGTTTCAAGAAAATGTTAATTTAAGAGAAACTACCATTTCCATAGTAATCCGACTAACGAAGGGGTGCTGAAACCATTGCTCTAATTACGATTCCAAGAACCATTTCCATTATCAGTCGGAATCCGGAGAACGAGAAGTGCTGAAACCATTGCTCAGGTAGTTTTAGATAGGGTTTATGTTCCGTTTTGTTTGTTTTATCTTTGAATCGCTTAGATTGACTGTTAGAAATTTTGTGAAGAGTTTGAGAAGAAATTATACGAATGTGAGTATCAGATTTGTATTCATTTTTATTATATTAGAACCTCTGTATATGTCTCATGCAATATTTTTTTCAGTGGTTTTGTTTTATTGTTTTTAAGTAACTCCCATCCAATTGGCTTGCAGAACATTCTGAATCCGGCGAATGAAGGATTGTTCAAACCATTGCTCCAATTACAAAGGAATCCGGCGAAAGAAGGATTGCTAAAACCATTCGGAATCGAGCGAGGGAAGGATTGCTGAAACCGTTAATGCTCGAATTACAATTCCAAGAACCATTTCCATCATCTTCCCGTAACAGTCGGAATCCGGCGAAGAAGTGCTGAAACCATTGCTCAGGTAGTTTTAAAACCTCAGTGTTGGATAGGGTTTATGTTCATTTGTGAAGCGTCATCTTATAGGGCAGTTTGAGATGAAATTATACCAACCTGAGTATAATATTTGTATTCGTTTTTATTATATTAGAACATCTGTATAACCTTTATATCAGAGGTCTTGTTTTTTTTATTAAACTCCCATGCAATAAATGGTACTCTCATGCAATGAAAACCTAAAACCTGTTGTATTTTTTTCAAAGGGTTTTGTTGCCGCAAGCTCAGATGCTATTTTGTTAAGAGGGTTTGTTATTTTTTATTTGAAACATTTGAATCCTCACAA
Source organism: Larix kaempferi (assembly GCA_027924585.1). NCBI lineage: Eukaryota > Viridiplantae > Streptophyta > Pinopsida > Pinales > Pinaceae > Larix > Larix kaempferi. The sequence continues at coordinate 5,691,336 of BSBM01001661.1, read as the reverse complement.
CGTTTAGATTAAATATGAATAGCTCAACACCTTAATATAAATAACTCAAATTTTAAGGTCATGTAGGTGGCTATGTTAAATTTTAAATGCGCAACACATGATGTAGTATTTTGAAATCGTCATTCCCTTTTCCTATAAGCTGGCTCCCTCCTATATTTTTGTTATAAGTTTTCATGCACTGCCAAGGTGTCCTAAATGTAACACAATAGTGCACAAATGAATGACACAATTGTCCTTTTTATTTCATTAAGTATAACGATTTTTCACTCTAGCCGAGATTACAAGCATAGATCAATGAAAATACACACATGGAAAACCCATAGCAAGGGAAATAGATAGATTTTGTCCACTATCTGATTCAGTATCGATAACATATTAGTTTTGGCACTTAAGTTTTTGGCATATAATATGTTCATACGATTTCCTTTTATGAATGGTCGATATTTGCGTCTTCCTTGCATATTAGTTTTTGCTTATTAGTTTTTGGAGGATTCCTATATTAGTTTTTGCTTATTTGCATTTGGAGGATTCTGTGTGTAATTGATTCCTATCTTCTCCAATTTACTTCATTTTCTAAATCATGTCATATTACTATAGTTTGAGAATCATGTAGTTTACCCATTTTGTAGACTTCTTCATAATTATCGACCACTGTGATTGTGTTACCATTTTCCATTTTTTCCACTGTGATTAAGTGTTAACATTTACCATTTTGTTTATTTTAGAACCATTGACCAGAAAAATGATTATATGAATCACATATATTTATCGTAACTTTATTAATTGAGAATTTTGTCTTCAATAAAATAAATAAAAAGCATATATTTCGTATAAAGTTTTCCTTTTAACTAACAGAATGGAGAATAGGCTTCATTTGAAGAAATTCCCGGCTAACGTCTCCATGCGTGTAGCTGCGGACGCCACGAGTTAGGAAAGTTGGCCTGCACAACCCTCGTACATTGCATGAATGATTGGTGTTATTATGGTTCACCGTTGTTTATTGTGGTTCACCGTTGTTTATTTGGTATGCAAGCAACGATGACGATTGCTGTGATGATTTGGCAGGAAGCAACGGCAATTATCAGAAGAGACTCTCGATTTCATGTAACAGGTATTTGGTGTTTTTTCATATATATGACCTAGATTAATTATAAATAGTTGACCTAGATTAAATTTAAATTTTTATATAAATATTTAGATTAAATATATGACCTAAATTAAATATAAATAGTTGAATTAGTTGGTATTTAGATTAAATATAAATAGGTTTATTGGTCACCCCATGGATCGATGGATGTCTTAATGAATTGTTTTTCCCAATTGACTTGCTGAATATTTCATAGAATTTTGAAGAAAGTTTTCTTCTTATGTTTATTAAAAAAATAGATTTAATATTTTGTTAAATAAAAAATAATAATGGTGAAAAGCAAAGATTGAGATAGATGATGAATTTTTAACCTTTTTTTATTTTTATTTTTCTACACACCATTTGCTATTCAGAGTAAGAAAATTGTTGCTTTTTTGCAAGGAAACTAGCTCCTACTTTACGGGAGCTTTAAGAAATTCCATCTTCAGCTACAAAAAAGAATATGCAAGATAAAAGGGTAAAGAAAGCTAGAGGAACAATGAATATCAAAGACAAAGGGAAAGAATACAAACCACAAGAGTCAATGGATTAGTCCAAGCATTCGGGTAAATATTATTTCCACATTTTTCATAATATTGGATTTTGTGTAAATGTGAAATAAGGCTAGATATTTAATTAGAATCTTTGTTATCAAGCTTATTTTATTTTAGAGGATATTATTATTCTTTTTCCATTTAAGTTAAATTTTCATTAAGTTGATGATAAAATACTTTGTTTGGTTTTTATTATTAGTTTTGAATATGGACTTCTTTTTTTTAATGAAATTAACATTTTTTGTTTTTATTCATTCCGAATTTCAAAATGTTTACATTTTATTAATTCAATTCATTTTATGGCATTATATGATATGATATTGTTAACTTGTTTTCATTGAAAAGTTGAGTTGATTATGATGAAGATTTACCAAGTGCTTGATGTTGTTGTTTTTGTGTGTTATGTATTCACCCTTCTGTCTCGGTTAGATTCAAAAATAAAGTCAACCATTTGGAACCATGCCATGCATATCTTATAATTTGTTTTCTTACTTTTATTTAAGAAGAATCATACCAACTAGAAACTTACAACCTAGAATCATGAAACTTCTCCATCAATATAAGGAAGTGGGGTAATCATTGTATGAGATCAATACTAATCAAGCTTGTAAGACCAATAAGTTTTCAGGGTTACTCCGTCTTATACATCCTAAAGGGTATGAAACTAAAATAAAATATTTATTTAATATTCTATCAACATATTATCATTATTGTAGTCACAATTCATAAATTGCACCATCTTATTGCCCGAGGTCAAAATGTCGTTAGATTAAGGTTATGGTCAAGGCATATATCATAAGGAGTTAATCCAACTCTGCATGCAACCCTCTTTTCATGCCTGCATCCATGTTTTTGCATTTCACTGCATTCATGGCCATAGCCATATTCTATTATTAGCCATTACATTCATTGGTCATATATTTATCCTGGAAAAAATCTGTACAAATGGACCTACGTTGCCACATTAAAATGTTCCATTAAATTGAATAGAGAATTGCAAGTAGAGTGGAAGAGGGCACCATAATAATTACCATATAGCGATGAGATCACATGGTTCAACATCCCACCACGTAGTTTTATGCCTGCATCCATGTTTTTGCATTTCACTGCATTCATGGCCATAGCCATATTCTATTATTAGCCATTACATTCATTGGTCATATATTTATCCTGGAAAAAATCTGTACAAATGGACCTACGTTGCCGCATTAAAATGTTCCATTAAATTGAATAGAGAATTCCAAGTAGAGTGGAAGAGGGCACCATAATAATTACCATATAGCGATGAGGTCAGATGGTTCAACATCCCACCACGTAGTTTTTCAAGATATAGCTGATGTGTTATTCATCTTGCTAGAAATTAATATAATATAAGTATTGACTCAATATGAAGGATCTGTTCTTGAATTAAATTTAGGACGGTTTGGAGGTTCATGAACCACCGTGGGATCCTGAAGAGTACAGAGAAGTAGGATGGAAAGAGTTACAAAGGTTGGTTAACTTTATTCTTTGGCAGTGACGCTATCACCTTTGTTAATCCATTCACATGAACCTTGGATAATCCATTCAGATTGGGTTGAAATGGCTGGAAATGGAGTCTGTACATTTGAGGTATCGCATGCCACTAAAATAGAATTAAAACTCCATTAATCCATTGACATGAAGATTGGGTTGAAACTCACATGTGAATATAATTAATCTTCATCTGAATGAAAGTTATGGATCCTGTAGGAAGCAACAACAGACCAGCCCTGCATATCTAAATAAATGTAGGCGGTCTCTTTTGCTTAAATAATTGTTTTAGCATCTTTGATGTTTTAGAAATACCAAATTAATGTCATAGATAAACCTAGATGCTCTACCTTATGATCACGGTTATTGTGTTTATGATGCTTTTGCAGTTATGACTACAGATTGAGTCAATGTTCTGCAGTCATAACATTGTAGTCATAATTGCAATGTTATGACTACAGAACTTTTGTGGATGCCCATTTGTTTTGAATGAGAAACAAGCATCTAATTTGGTTGTGGCCCTGTTAAAGAGTGAAATACCTGTACAATACTTTCAGATCCTTGCGTGATAGTCACAATCTGCGCCATTCCTTTTCAACAGAAAAGCTATGAAGTTCTCAAATGATCCATTTCCTGTTATTTGAATAAATCAATTAGCTCTTTCATCCATTTGAGAAATTCATAGCTTTCCATGGATTAAAAACAAAACGATTGCATGTGAGACCTCCAACATAATGATATAGAGCCATTATTATACACAGAGTTGGCAGCGGTGAACGAAGCTGTTGGCAGTCATCTAATGGAACAGACCACGAGCATGAGGGCATGAGTGAATGGAAGAGACGTGGACCATCCACACTCCAACACATTGATAAGGGCGCGTAATACAGTGCATAGAACCATAACCCTAATTTTCCATTTAGATAGCAGTCACACCACGCAGACATAGAGTCATTACCACCGGCAAGACACCCCTCACCGGAAGTGATGGAGTCACAATCATCGGGCATTGGCAGTCAACGTGGATTTGCAGACTAGGGTTTCCAATGAGGGTAAGGTCGAAGGTGTTTTCTTTGGAAGGCAATGCATCGATGAGGAAGACGAAAAGACGGTAAGACACGGCACCAAAAAATGAATAGGATAGGCATAGAAGCAAAAAGAAAAAACACTAACAACCCTAGAACTAGCACAGAGAGAGAGTGAATGGCTAGTCTCACTTGGAAGGAAGTTTCACCCGAATACCAAGCATTAACGTCCCAAGGCTTCATGTAGATCACCAAGCATCAACGTCCCAACCTTCAACATCCCATGGCTTCATGTAATCACGACGCAGAAATCAATTCCGGAGCAATCTAAAGAGTTTCGAGTTTCATCGCTTCTATCGGTCAAACTCAAATAACAAGGCTGACGTGTATCGGCCAAATTTGAATTATTAATGTAATCCAATCTCAAACTATTCCGCCGTAAACATGAATTATTATGCCGAAACATCTAAGTCCCTCGCTAAGATTTGAAAATACACCGAACAAAATTTAAACTATGTAGAATTTGACCTTAACAAACAAGATTGTTTTAATTGTTAATGTGAAGTGGTGGACCATGTCATATTGCTGTTAGCATAATTATTATCCCACCACTACATTGCATGCAGGATTAATTATCCCAAGCACATGTGAGCTGGACATTTAAGAAGGCGGTTAGAAAATGTTTTAAACAAAGGGTCGTAAAAGGTCCTAAATATGGGTGAATTCTTTTTGCATTAAAGTGGGGGCACAAGGATGCTTACATGGTACCTATGGCTTTACATCTTTTTGAACACATTAAAATTTAGAAAGTGGGTAGAAGGGCACATAAAATGTAAGTCTAAGGTTAAATAAAAGTATGTCTTTTTGAACACATTGAAATTTAGAAAGTGGGTAGAAGGGCACATAAAATGTAAGTCTGAGGTTAAATAAAAGTATGTGAGAATTATAGCTTAGTTTTAGGCATAATTGAAAATGGTATATATGAGCTAGAATCACCAAAGAGTAGTGTCTTGTTATTTTTATTATTTTTTATTTTATTTTTTTTAATGTTTTTTTATTCATTTTTATTTTTATTTTTTAATCAAATTTCAAATAGTTAGATTTAAAATTTATATTTAATATTTGTTTAGTTCGATTAGTGATAAGTTTTTTTGTTTTTTTTTTTAGTTTTAAATTATTATTTATTTTTAAGAAGGGGAAAATGGTTGGGCAATATTTAATTTTATAAAGATATTTAGTTTTTTTCTATGTTTTTTTTTAATAATTATAAATTTAGATTAGTTATATTTTTTAAGTTGATAATTAAATTTTGTGTTTATTTTAATTTGGTACATTTTTCATATTTTACTAAGTATTGTGAATTTTTTTGTAATTTTTTTTCTTAATTTAAAAATTAAATTGTGTTTATTTTAACTTTGCTTATTTTTCATACTTTTACTTAGTGTGAAATTTTCATAATTTTCTTCTACTAATTTAAAAATAAATACTTGATTTTCTATATTTTTTTCTTGTATAGAATTTTATGAGATGTGAAATGTAAATTTTCTTGTAATTAGTACTATGATGTTGTACATGAAGACTTTTCTATTTTTTGTCAATGATATTCTTAATAATTTAGTTTTTTTTCCATATAAAAATAGTTCAGATTAATAATTAAGAGTTTCTTGAAATAGTGTAGAGTTCAAGTTAATAATTATGAGTTTGTTGAAAATAGGTTAGAGTTCTAGTTAATCTTTTTTATTTTAAAGTTTTGTTAGATTATAAATTGCTATCTTATTTACTTAAATTGGTAAATTGTTTTTCAATGATTTTTTCAGTTATATATATAAATTTAATTAGAATATTTAAATGAGAATAAGATTGTAGAAAATATTTGTGTTTTATGAATATTAAATTGTATGCATTTTTTATATCAATTGCATTAGTTTGTTTACCATAAGGGTTCTATTCAAAGTCTTGTATAGAGTGTTTTCAAAGGACCATTTTGGGAAATTGCCTGGAAACAATTTCCTAACTCGGAATCTTGACACATGTGCCTTTGTTGTAGCTGGAAACTGGGACGTCGTTGCACTAGTAATAGGTGGAGGGAGGTAACTCCCAGAGAAGCCCTCCTAGTACGCCCCAAGTTGGGTGGTCGACCATGTATACACAAGGTTTTTAAAGTGGTCTAACGAGGGACCCCCCTTTGTTGACACTCTATTCAAGCAACCTAGGAGTTAGGATCTCTTTCCTTATTAATTATAACTTTAACCTCCTCTAAACCTTGGCTACTTTATCCACTCTCATACAACCCATATAACTTGTAACCACTAAATTTTAGAACATAACACTTATAAATCATACAAATTTTAACATTTGTAAGTCCTAAAACCTTGGAAATTTATATAACACCAAAATCAAATTATCTTTACTACTTTAACCCATGTAATAATAACACCTAAACATTTCTCTATCTCTCTCTCTCTCTCTCTCTAAACCCCTAACCCCATACCTCTATCTCTCTAAACCCCTAACACCCAATATCTCTCTCTCTAAACCCCTAACCCTGATCTCTCTCTCTCTCTCTCTCTCTCTCTCTCTCTAAATCCCTAATCCCCAATCTGTCTCTCTCTCTAGACCCCTAACATCCAAAACCTCTCTCTCTCTCTCTTTAAACCCATAACCCTAAATCTCTCTCTCTCTCTCTATAAACCCATAACCTCCAATATATCTCTCTCCCTCTCTCTCTAAACCTATAACCCTTAACTCCTAACCCCTAACCCCCATTCTTTCTCTCTGTCTCTCTAAATACATAACCCCCAAATGCTCTTTCTCTCTATAAACCCCTAACCTCAAATATCTCTCTCACTCTCTCTCTAATCCCCTAACCCTCTCTCTCTCTCTCTCTAAATCCATAACCCCCAATATCTCTCTTTCTCTCTCTCTCTCTCTCTCTCTCTAAACCCCTAACCCCCATTCTCTCTATCTCTCTAAAACCCTAACAACCAATCTCTCTCTAAAACCATGACCCAATCTCTCTCTCCCTCTCCTTCTCTCTCTCTCTCTCTCTTTCTCTCTCTCTCTAACCCCCAATCTCTCTCACTATAATCCCCTAACACCCAATATCTATCTCTCTCACTATCTTTCTATCTATCTATAGAAACCCCTAACCCCAATCGCTCTCTCTCTAAACCCCTAATCTGAAATCTCACTCTCTCTATACCCCTAACTCCCAATCCCTTTCTCTCTCTCTAAACCCCTAAATCCCAATATCTCTTTCTCATTATCTATCTATCTACCTAAAACCCTAACCCCAATGTATCTCTCTCTAAACCCCTAATCCCTAATACCTCTCTCTCTCTGAAACCCTAACACCCGATCTCTCTCTCTCTCTCTCTAAACACAATCTATCTCTTTAAACCCCTAAAACCTCTCTTTCTCTAAATAGCTAACCTTCAATCTCTCTCTCTCTCTCTCTCTCTCTCTCTCTCTCTCTTTCTATATCACTCTCTCTAAACCACTAACACCCAATCTCTCTCTCTCTCTCTCAACCACTTACCCCAATATCTTTATCTCTCTCTCTAAACCCTAAACCCCAATCTCTCTCCCTAAACCTTTAAACCCCCCCTCTCTCTCTCTCTCTAAATCCCTAACCCCAAATCTCTCTCTCTCTCTCTCTCTCTCTCTCTCTCTCTCTCTCTCTCTCAACCCCTAACCTCCAATCTCTTTCTCTCTTTAAACCCCTAACCCCCAATCTCTCTCCCCAAACCCCTAGCCCCCAAAATCTCTCTATCTAAACACATAGGCCCCAAAACCTCTCTCTTTCTCTCTCTAAACCACAAACCCCCAATCTCTCTCTCTCTCTCTCTCTCTCTCTCTCTATAAACCCCTAACCCCTAACCTCTCACTCTCTCTCTAAACCCCAATATCTCTCTCTCTCTCTCTCCAAACCCCCACTATTTAACCACCTAACCCTCTCCCCTTCTTTGTGTCTCTCTTTCACCCCAGCCCAATCTCTCTCTCTTTAAAACCCTAACCTCCAATATCTCTCTCTCTAAACCCTAACCAACAATCTCTCTCTATCTTTTTATCTCCCCCCAACCTTAAGCCTCTCTCTCTCTCTCTCTCTCTCTCTAGTCACCTAACCTCCAATCTCTATGTCTCTAAACCCCCAACCTCTCCCTCTCTCTCCAAAACCATATCCCCAATATCTCTCTTAAACCCTACCCTCAATATCTCTCTAAACCCCTAGCCCCCAATCTCTTTTCTGAACCCCTGGCCCCTAATATCTCTCTCTGAACCCCTAATCCCCAATCTCTCTCTCAAAATCCCTAACCTCCAGTCTATGTCTCCCTCTAAACCCCTAATCCCCCATCTCTCTCTCTCTAAAACCTTAACCTCCAATCTCTCTGTTTGTGTCTCTTTATATAAGCCCATGATCTCCAATATTTCTATCTCTCTCTACTAACCCCTAAACCTCAATCCCTCTCTCTAAACATCAAACCCCCCATGTCTCCTTCTCTAAACCCCTAACCCAAAATATCTCTCTCTCCATCCCTCTCTCTTTCTAAACACCTACACCAAAATCTATCTCTCTAAACCCCTAACCCCTAATCCGTCTCTCTATAAACCCTTATCCTCCAATCTCTCTATCTATCTCTTTATCTCTCTAAACCCCTAACACCCAATATTTCTCTCTCCAAACCCCTAATGTCCAATCTCTCTCTCTCTCTCTCTCTAAACCCCTAAACACCAAATCTCTCTTTATAACTCTCTCTCTCTCTCTGAACCCCTAAGCCCTAATCTATGACTTTCTCTCTAAACCCCTAACTGCCAATCACTCTTGCTCTCTCTCTCTCTCTAAATACCTAACCCCAATATCTCTCTCTCTCTTTAAATCCCTAACCCCAATCTCTTTGTCTCTCTCTAAACCCCTAACCCCAATATCTCTCTCAAAACCCCTAACCCCCAATCTCTCTCTCTCTATCTCAAACCCTAACCACCAATCTCTCTCTCTCGAAACCCCTAAGCCGCAATCTCTCACACTGTCTATTAACCCCTAAGCTTCTCTCTCTCCCTCTCTATCTCTATCTCTCTCTAAATCACTAACCCCAATCTCTATCTCTCTAAACTCATAACTAACTGCCAATCTCTCTCTCTAGACCCCTAACCCCTAACCACCAATCTCTCTCTCTCTCTTTAAACCCTTAAGCCGCAATCTCTCACACTCTCTATTAACCCCTAACCATCTCTCTCTCTCTCTCTCTCTCTCTCTCCCAATCTCTCCCCTTCTCTCACTCTCTCTAAACTCCTAACCCCCAATCTATTTATCTATCTCTTTAATCCCATAACTGTTAACCCCCAACCTCTCTCCGTCTATCTAAAACCCTAACCTACCTCTCTCTCTCTCTCTCTCTCTCTCTCTCAAACCCCATTCAACCATCTACCCCTTTCCCCCTCGTTATGTCCCTCTCTCCCCCCACCACTAACCATCCATATTCTTTTCATGATATCTCTCTATCTCTCTCTCTCTCAAACACCAGTCAACCATCTACCCCTCTCCCCCTCTTTATGTCCCTCTCTCCCCCCACCACTAACCATCCATAGTCCTTTCATGATATCTCTCTATCTCTTATCCCATATTAACTCCCAATCGCTCTCTCTAAACAACTAACCCCCAATCTCTCTCTCTCTCTCTCTCTCTCTCTCTATATATATATATATATATATATATATATATATATAAACCCCTAACCTCCAATCTCTCTTCCTTTCTCTAAATTCCTAACCTCCATACTCTCTCTCTGTCTCTCTCTCTCTAAACCCCTAACCACCAATCTCTCTCATTCTATTTTTCTCTCTCTCCCTAAACACTAACCCCCAATCTCTCTCTCTAAACCCCTAACCCCCAATCTCTCTCTCTCTCTCTCTCTTCTCTCTCTCTCTCTCTCTATAAAACACTAACCCCAACCTATCTCTAAAATATTACCCCCAATCTCTCTCTAAACTCCTAGCCCCCAATATCTCTCTCTAAACCCAAAACACACAATATATCTCTCTAAACTTCTAACCTCCATTCTATCTCTCTCTAAACCCATAATCCCCAATCTCTCTCTCTATCTCTCTCTCTCTCTCTCTCTAAACCCATAACCTCCAATCTCTCTCTCTAAGCCCTAACAAATAACCCCCAATCTCTCTCTAACTCTCTCTATAAACATCGAACCCACAATTTCTCTCTCTCTCAAATCCTAATCATGAATATCTCACTTCTAAATGACTAAAATCCAGTCCCTCTCTCTCTCTAAACCCCAAACCAAATCTCTCTCTCTCTCTCTCTCTCTACCCCTAACCACCAATCTATTTCTTTCTATTTTTCTCTCTCTCCATAAACCCTAACCCCCAATCTTTATATCTCTCCCTAAACCCCTAACCCCAATCTATCTCTCTCTCTCTCTCTCTATCTCCTAACCTCCAATATCTCTCTCTTTAAACCCCAACCCCCAACCTCTCTCTCTCTCTCTCTAAAACACTACCCTCTATTTGACTCTAAAAACCTACCCCCAATCTCTATCTCTAAACCCCTAAACCCCAATATCTCTCCCTCTCTCTCTAAACCTCTAACATCCAATCTATATCTCTCTCTATACCTCTAACCTCCAATCTATATGTCTGTCTCTAAACCCAAGTCCCCAATATCACTCTCTAAACCCCTAACCTACAATCTCTCTCTCTCTCAACCTATAACCTCCAATATCTCTCTCTAAATCCCTAATCCCTAAGCCCTAACCCCCAATATCTCTCCCTCTCCCACTAAACAATGAACCCCCAATCCCTCTCTCTTTCTAAACCCCTTACCCCCAATCTTTCTATCTATCTAAACCCATTACCCCTATCTCTCTCCCTCAAAACCCTTCACCTTTGATCTCTCCATCTCTCTCTCTCTAAACCCCTAACAACTGAAATATCTCTCTCTCTTTCACTCTAAACCTTTAACCCCGATTCTCTTTATCTCTTTCTAATCCCTTAACCCCCAATCTCTCTTTATAAACTCCTAGTCTGCCCCCAGTCACACTCTTTCTATGTCTATATCTCTCTCTAAACCCCTAAACTCCAATGTCTCTCTCTCTCAACCCCTATCTCTGACTCTCTCAATATATAAACACCTAACCTCCAATATCTCTCTCTCTCTCTCTCTAAACCCTCAACCACCAATCTATAACTTTCATTCTCTCTCACTCTCTAAACCCCTAAACCCCAATCTCTCCATCCTTCTCTAAACCCCTAACCCCCAATCTCTCTCTCTCTCTCTAAACCTCTAGCCCCGAATCTCTCTCTTTCTATCTTCATCTCTCTCAAAACTGCTAGCATACAATCTCTCTCTCACACACACATTAAACCCTTAACCTCAAATCTCTCTCTCTAATCCTATAACCCCCAATCTCTCTATCTCTCTCTAAGCACCTAATGCCTAATCTCTCTCTCTCTCTCTCTCTCTCTCTCTCTCTCTCTCTCTCTCTCTAAACCCCTAATCTCTCCCTATATCCCTCTCTCTCTAAACCCCTAACCCCTAATCTCTCCCTATATCCCTCTCTCTCTAAACCCCTAACCTCCAATCTTTATCTGCCTAAATTCCCTCTCTCTCTCTCTCTCTCCAAACTGCTAACCTCCAACCTCTCTCTCTCTCTCTCCCTCTCTGAGCCCTTAATCTCTCTCTCTCTCTCTCTCTCTCTCTCTCTCTCTCTCTCTAAACCACTATTTCTCTCTCTCGCTAAACCTCTCTCTCTCTCTAATCCCCAAACCTCCAATCTCTTTATCCCTTTCTAAAACCATAACCCCTAATCTATGTCTCTCTCTGTAAACTAATAAACTCCAATCTCTCTCTCCCTAAACCCATAACCACTAATCACTCTCTCTAAACCCCAAACCACTAATCTCTCTCTCTCTCTCTCTTTGAACCCTTATCCCCCAATCACTCTCTCTCTCTCTACCTAAAATTTTCTCTCTCTCTCTCTCTATATATATATATATATATAATCCCCCAATCTCTCTCTCTCTCTCTAAACACCTAACTCCAATATCTCTCTCTCTAAACACCTAACTCCAATATCTCTCTCTCTCTGTCTCTAAATGCCTAACCTCTCTCTCTCTCTCTCAAAATATCCACTCATCACCCACCTACCACTTCCCCCATCTCTATGTCTCTCTCCCCCCCATTAACCATCCATACTCCACCCTTGATCTCTCTCTATCTTTAAACCCCTATTATCCCCCCCCCTCTCTCTCTCTCTTTCTCTCTCTCTCGCTCTCTCTCTCTCTCTAAACCAATATCTCTCCTCCTATCTCTCACTCTATAAAACCTAATTGTAAATCTCTTTATTTCTTGCTAAAATACTAATCCCCAATCTCTCTCTCTCTCTATAAACCTATAATCCCCAATCTATATCTTTTCTATATCTCTCTCTGTAAACCCATAACCTCCAATCTCTCTCTCACTCTAAACTCATAACCTCCAATCTCTCTCTCTCTCTCTCTCTCTCTAAACACCTAAACCACAATCTGTCTCTCTAAACCCCTAATCCTTCTCTCTCTACCCTTATCCTCCAATCTCCTTATCTCTCTAAACCCCTAACCCCTGATCTCTCTCTCTCTCACTCTCAGCCCCTAATGTCCAATCTTTCTCTCCCTCTCTCTCTAAACCCCTAAACACCAATCTCTCTCTCTCTCTAAACCCCTAAGCCCCAATCTCTCTCTTTTTCTCTAAACCCATAACTCTCTCTCTCTCTCAACCCCTAAGCCCCAATCTCTTTCTTTCTCTCTAAACCCCTAACTACCAATCTCTCTCTCTCTCTCTCTCTCGCTAAATCCCTAACCCCAATCTTTCTCTCCCTCTAAACCCCTCACCCTTATCTCTATCTCTTTAAACTCATAACCCATAACCATCTCTCTCTCTCTCTCTCAAACCCTAATCGTCAATCTATCTCTCTCTCTCTAAACACCTAATCCGCAATCTCCCACACTCTCTATTAACCCCTAACTCTCTCTCTCTCTTTCTCTCTCTCTCTCTCCCCCCCCTCTCTCTCTCTAAACGCATAACCCATAACCCTCAATCTCTTTCTATAAAATCGTAACCCCTAACCCCCTCTCTCTATCAAACAATAACCACCAATATCTCTCTCTCTAAACCCCTAAGCCTCAATCTCACACACTCTCTATTAACCCCTAACCCTCTCTCTCTCTCCCAATGTCTCCCCTTCTCTCACTCTCTCTAAACCCCTAACCCCAAATCTATTTGTCTCTCTCTCTAATCCCATAACTGCTAACCTACAACCTCTCTCACTCTGTCTAAACCCTTAATCTCTCTCTCTCTCTCTGCAAAACCCCACTCCTCAACCATCTTCTCCTCTCCCCCTCTTTATGTCCCTCTCTCCCCCTACCACTAACCATCCATACTCCTTCTATGATTCTCTCTATCTCTTAAACCTTATTAACTCACTATCTCTCCCTCTAAACCCCTAAACTCCAATCTCTCTCTCTATAAACCCCTAACCTCCAATCTCTCTCCCTCTCTCTAAACCCATAACCTCCATACTCTCTCTCTCTCTCTCTATCTCTTTTTCTCTAAACCCCTAACCACCAATGTCTCTCTTTCTATTTTTATCTCTCCCTAAACTCTAACCCCCAATCTCTCTCTCTCTAAACCCCTAACCCTCTCTCTCTCTCTCTAAACCCCCAACATCTCTCTCTCTCTCTAAAACCCTACCTCCAACCTCTCTCTAAAATCTTACCCCAATCTCTCTCTAAAATCCTAACCCCCAATCTCTCTCTCCAAACCCCAAACACCTAATATCTCTCTCTAAACCTCTAACCTCTATCCTATATCTCTCATTAAACCCCTAATATCCAATCTCTCACTCTCTCTCACTCTAAATCCTTAATCCCTAGCCCTTAACCACCAATCTCTCTCTAACTCTCTCTATAAACATTGAACCCACAATTTCTCTCTCTCTCTTAACCACTAATGATGAATCTCTCTCTCTCTCTATCTCTAAAATCCTAAACTCCAATCCCCCCTCTCTCTAAACCCCTAACCTCCAATCTATCTCCCTCTCTCTAGACGCATAACCTCCATACTCTCTCTCTCTCTAAAACCCTACCCCCAACCAGTCTCTAAAATCCTACCCCCAATCTCTCTCTAAACTCCTAACCCCCAATCTCTCTCTCTAAACCCCAAACACCTAATATCTCTCTCTAAACCTCTATCCTATATCTCTCTTTAAACCCCTAATCGCCAATTTCTCTCTCTCTCTCTAAATCCCTAATCCCTAACCCTTAACCTCCAATCTCTCTCTAATTCTCTTTATAAACATCGAACCCACAATTTTTCTCTCTCTCTTAACCACTAATGATGAATCTCTCTCTCTCTCTCTCTAAAATCCTAAACTCCAATTCTCCCCTCTCTCTAACCCCCTAACTACCAATCCCTCTGTCTCTCTAAACCCCTAATCACAAATATCACTCTCTCTCCCTCTCTCTCTCTAAGTCCCTAACCAGCAATCTCTCTCTTTCTATTTTTCTCTCTCCTTAAACCCTAACCCCCAATCTCTATATCTTTCCTTAAACCTCTAACCCCCAATCTCTCTCTCTCTAAACCCCCAACATATCTCTCTCTCTAAAACCCTACCCCCAACCTGTCTCTTAAATCCTATCCCCAATTTCTCTCTGAAATCCTAACCCCCAATCTCTCTCTAAACCCCAAACACCTAATATCTCTCTCTAAACCTCTAAACTCTAGCCTATCTCTCTCTCTAAATCCCTAATCCCCAATCTCTCTCTCTCTCTCTCAACCCATAAACTCCAATCTCTCTCTCTAAATCCCTAAGCCCTAACACTTAACCACCAATCTCTCTCTAACTCTCTCTATTAACATCGAACCCACAATTTCTCTATCTCTCTAAACCCCTAATGATTAATCTCTCTCTCTCTCTAAACCCCTAATGATTAATCTCTCTCTCTCTAAAATCCTAAACTCCAATCCCTCTCTCTCTCTCTCTCTAAACCCCTAACCACCAATCTCTCTCTCTAATCCCTTAATCACCAATCTCTCTCTAAACCACTAACCACCAATCTCTCTCTTTCTATTTTTCTCTTTCTCCCTAAACTCTAACACCCTTTCTCTATATCTCTTCCTAAACCCCTAAACCCTACCCCCAATCTCTATATCTCTCCCTAAACCCCTGAACCCAATCTCTCTCTCTCTCTCTCTCTCTCTCTCTCTCTCTCTCTCTCTCTCTCTCTCTCTCAAACCCTAGCCCCAATTTGTCTCTAAAACCGTCTACCCCTAATTTATCTCTAAACCCATAATCCATGATATCTCTCTCTCTAAACCCCTAACCCCCAATCTCTCTCTCTCTCTCTAAACCTCTAACCTCCAATCCAAATCTCTCTCTAAACCTCTAACCTCCAATCTATCTCTCTCTCTAAACCCAAATGCCCAATCTCTCTCTCTAAACCACTAACCTCAAATATCTTCCCTCTCTCTCTCTCTCTCTAAACCCATAACATCCAATATCTCTCTCTCTAAATCCCTAAGCCCTAATCCCTAACACCTAATATAAATCCCTCTCTATAAACACCAAACCCCTAATATCTCTCTCTTTAAACCCCTAACGTTGAATCTCTCTCTCTCTCTCTCTCTCTCTCTCTCTACCCCAATCTCTTTATATCTCTCTAAACAACTAAACCACCAATTTTCTCTCTCTCTAAGCCCCTAACCCCCAATATCTCTTTATCTTTCTCTCTAAACCCCTACCTCTTAATATCTACCTCTATCTTTCTCTAAACCCCTAACCCTTAATCTATCTCTCTAAACCACTGACCCATGATATCTCTCTCTCTCTAAACCTCTAAGCACTAATATCCCTCTCTAAACACCTACCCCCAATATCTCTCTCTCTAAACCCCTACCCTCCAATCTCTCTATCTCTATCTTTATCTCTCTAGACACCTAACCCCCAATATTTCTCTCTCTCTCTCTCTCTCTCTCTCTCTCACATCCCCTAACCTCCAATCTCTCTCTGTCTCTCTAAATACCTAACCCCCAATCTCTCTCACACACACTCTAATCCCCTAACCTCCATTATCTCTCTCTCTCTCTGTCTCTCTTTCTAACCCCCCCCTCTCTCTCTCGGCCCATAACACCCAATCTCTCTATGCCTCTCTAAATACCTAACCCCCAATCTCTCTCTCTCACACTCTAATCGAGTAACCTCCATTCTCAATCTCTCTCTCTCTCTCTCAACCCCTAACCCCCGATCTCTCTCCCTCTCTCTCTCTCTCTAAACCCCCAACCCCAACATCTCTCTCTCAAACCCTACCCCCAATCTGTCACTAAAACCCTACCCCCCAATCTCTCTCTAAACCCTTAACCCCCAATATCTCACTCTAGAAACCCATAATACCCAATCTCTCTCTCTCTCTCTAAACCTCTAATATCCAATCTATCTCTCTCCCTCTCACTAAACCCATAATCCCCAATCTCTCTCTCTAAGCCCCTAATCTCAAATCCCTCTCTCTAAATCCCTAAGCCTTAACCCCTAGACCAAAGAACCTCTCTCTCTCTCTCTCTCTCTCTCTAAAAAATGAACCCCCTATATCTCTCTCTAAAAACCCCTAATGTTGAATCTCTCTCTCTCACACACAAAATGCATAACCTCCAATCCCTCTCTCTCTCTAAACCCCTCACCACTAATCTCTATCTCTCTCTCTCTCTCTAAAACCCAATCCCTTTATCTCTCTCTAAACCATTAAATCCAAAACTCTCTCTCTCTCTCTCTCTCTAAACCCCTAACACCCAATATTTCTTCTTCTATCTATCTCTCTAAACCCCTAAGCTCCAATCTCTCTCTCACTCTAAGCCCCTAACCTCCAATATCTCTCTCTCTCAACACCTAACCCCAATATCTATCTCTCTATCTCTAAACCCATAACCCCTAATCTCTACCTCTCTCTCTCTAAAACCCTAACCCCCAATCTCTCTCTCTCTAAACCCCTAACCCCCCCTCTCTCTCTCTAAATCTCTAACCTCTAATCACTCTCTAAATTCCTAACCCCCATTCTCTCTTTCTCTCAACCCCTATCCTTCAATTTCTCTCTCTCTTTCTCTCTCTCTCTCTCTCTCTCTCTCTGTATATATATATATATACATATCTCAACACCATTATCTCTTTCTCTAAACCCGTAACCCCAAATCTCTCTCTCTCTCTCTATATATATATATATATATATCAATCACTCACTTTAAACCCCTAAACTCCATTCTCACTTTTTCTAAACCCATGGATCATAATCTCTCTCTGTAAACAACTAATTACTCTCTCTCTCTCTCTCTCTCTCGCTAAGCCCCTATCTCAATTCTCTCTCTCTAGGCCCCTAATCCCAATCTCTCTCCCTCTAAACCTCGAAACCCCAATCTCCCTCTCTCTCTCTAAAGCTATAACCCCTAATCTCTCTATGTATGACTCTCTCTCTCTCTAAACCCTAATGCCCAATCTCTCTCTATCTTTCTATCTATCTAAACCCTAATGCCCAATCTCTCTCTATCTTTCTATCTATTTAATCCCCAATATCTCTTCCTCTCTCTCTCTAAACCCTAACCCCTAACCTCTTTATCTATCTATCTATCTATCTATCTATCTCTCTAGACCCCTAACCACCATTCTCACTCCCTCTATCTATCTATCAAAATCACTAACCGCCATTCCCTTTCCTCCCTCTCTCTCTCTCTCTAAATCGCTAAACACCCATCTCTTTCTCTCTCTCTCTCTCTGCCCCTTTCCCCAATATCCCTTTCTCTCTCTTCCACTCTTTCTCTCTAAACCCCTAACCCCTAATATTTTTTTCTATACCTCTCTCTCTCTCTCTCTCTCTCTCTCTCTCTAAACACTTGACCACCCATCTCTCTCTTTCTATCTCTATATCTATCGAAACTCCTAACCCCCAATCTCTCTCTCTCTAAATCTCCAATCCCCAATCTTTCTCTTCCTATCTCTCTCTCTGAACCCCTAACATCCAATCTCTCTCACTCTCTAAACCGTTAAACCCCCCTCTCTCTCTCTATAAAACTTAACCCACAATATCTCCCTCTCCCTATAAACCCCTAAACCCCAAACTCTCTTTTTCTTTAAACCCCTAACCCCAAATATCTCTCTATCTCTCTCTCCCTATCCCATAACTCCCAATCTCTCTCTCTCTCTCTCTCTCTAAACCACTAACC
This sequence comes from Larix kaempferi, assembly GCA_027924585.1. NCBI lineage: Eukaryota > Viridiplantae > Streptophyta > Pinopsida > Pinales > Pinaceae > Larix > Larix kaempferi. The sequence goes on along the minus strand of BSBM01001661.1, from coordinate 5,672,868 downwards.
CCTAATATCTTTCTCTCTCTAAACCACTAATCTCGACTCTCTCTCTATACCTCTCTCTCTAGATCGCTAACCCCTAACCCCCAATCTCTCTCTCTCTCTCTCTCTCTCTCTCTCTCTCTCTCAAAACGCCTACCCCTAATATCTCCCTCACTCTCTATCTCCCCCTCTCTAATCCCTTAATAAACATTCTCTTTATCTCTCTCTCTAAACCCCCCAACCCCAACTATTTCTCCTGCTTTAAACCCCTAACCTCCAAAATATCTAGCTCTCTTTGTAGACCCCCACCTCTCTCTCTCTCTATCTATCTATCTAAACCCCTAACCCCAATCCTCTCTCTCTCTCTCTCTCCATCTAAACCCATAATCCCTATACTCTATCTCTCTCTCTCTCCAAACACTACCCCCCAATCTGTCACTAAAACCCTAACCCCAGTCTCTCTCTAAACCCTTAACCCCCAATATCTCTCTCTAGAAACCCATAATACCCAATCTCTCTCTCTCTCTAAACCTCTAATATCCAGTCTATCTCTCAACCTCTCACTAAACTCATAATCCCCAATCTCTCTCTCTAAGCCCCTAATCTCCAATCCCTCTCTAAATCCCTAAGCCTTAACCCCTAGCCCAAAATATCTCTCTCTCTCTCTCTCTAAAAAATGAACCCCCTATATCTCTCTCTCTAAACCCCTAATGTTGAATCTCTCTCTCTCTCTCTCAAAATGCATAACCTCTAATCCCTCTCTCTCTCTAAACCCCTCACAAACAATCTCTATCTCTCTCTCTCTCTAAAACTCAATCCCTTTATCTCTCTCTAAAATAAATCCAAAAGTCTCTCTCCCTCTCTAAACCCCTCACACCCAATCTTTCTTCTTCTATCTATCTCTCTAAACCCCTAAACTCCAATCTCTCTCTCACTCTAAGCCCCTAACCTCCAATATCTCTCTCTCTCAACTTCTAACCCCAATATCTCTCTCTAAATTCCTAACCCCCATTCTCTCTTTCTCTCAACCCCTATCCTTCAATCTCTCTCTCTCTCTCTCTCTCTCTCTATATATATATATATATATATATATCAATCACTCACTCACTTTAAACCCCTAAACTCCATTCTCACTTTCTCTAAACCCATGGATCCCAATCTCTCTCTGTAAACAACTAATCTCTCTCTCTCTCTCTCTAGGCCCCAAATCCCAATCTCTCTCCCTCTAAACCTCTAAACCCCAATATCCCCCTCTCTCTTTAAACCTATAACCCCTAATCTCTCTATGTATGACTCTCTCTCTATAAACCCTAATGCCCAATCTCTCTCTATCTTTCTATCAATCTAAACCCCAATATCTCTTCCTCTCTCTCTCTAAACCCTAACCCTTAACCTCTTTATCTATCTATCTATCTATCTATCTATCTATCTCTCTAAATCCCTAACCACCATTCTCACTCCCTTTATCTATCTATCAAAATCACTAACCGCCATTCCCTCCCTCCCACTCTCTCTCTCTCTCTCTCTCTGCCCCTTTCCCCAATATCCCTTTCTCTCTCTTCCACTCTCTCTCTATAAAACCCTAACCCCTAATATTTTTTCTAAACCTCTCTCTCTCTCTCTCTCTAAACCATGGACCACCCATTTCTCTCTTGCTATCTCTATATCTATCGAAACTCCTAACCCCCAATCTCTCTCTCTCTCTAAACCCCCAATCCTTAATCTTTATCTTCTTATAACTCGCTCTGAACCCCTAACCTCCAATATCTCTCACTCTCTAAACCACTAAACCCCTCTCTCTCTCTCTCTATAAAACTTAACCCACAATATCTCCCTCTCCCTATAAACCCCTAAACCTCAAACTCTCTTTTTCTTTAAACCCCTAGCCCCAAATATCTCTCTATCTCTCTCTCCCTAACCCATAACCCCCAATCTCTCTCTCTCTCTAAACCACTAATCCCTAATCTCTCTCTCTCTACCTCTCTCTCTAGATCGCTAACCCCTAACCCCCAATCTCTCTCTCTCTCTCTCTCAAAACTCCTACCCCCAATCTCTCTCTCACCCTCTAAACCCCTAACCAACAATCAATCTCTTTCCATCTCCCTCTCTAAACCCCTAACCCCCAATATCTCTCTTCCTCTCTCTCACTATCTATCTCCCCCTCTCCAAGCCCTTAATAAACATTCTCTTTCTCTCTCTCTCTAAACCCACAAACCCATATCTCTGTATCTCTCTATCTAAACCCCCAATCCCAACTCTTTCTCCCGCTCTAAACCCCTAACCTCCAAAATATCTATCTCTCTTTGTAGACCCCCACCTCTCTCTCTCTCTCTCTCTCTCTCTCTCTCTCTCTAAACCCGTAATCCCTATACTCTCTCTCTCTCTAAACCCTTTACCCCAATCTTTCTCTTTCTCTAAACCCCTTACCCATATATCTCTCCCTCAAAACCCTTCACCCCTAGTCTCTCCATCTCTCTCTCTCTCTAAATCCCCTAACAACCAAAATCTCTCTCTATTTTTCTCTAAATCCATAACCCCCATTCTCTTTATCTCTTTCTAATCCATTAACCCCCAATATCTCTCTCTCTAAACTCCTAGCCCCCAATCACACTATTTCTATGTATGTATGTCTCTCTAAACCCCTAACCTCCCATGTCTCTCTCTCTCTCTCAACCCCTAATCCCCTATCTCTATCTCAATCTAAACACCTAACCTCCATTCTCTCTCTCTCTCTAAACCCCTCATATTTCTCCATCTAAATCCCTAACCTCTCTCTCTCTCTCTCTCTCTCTCTCTCTCTCTCTCTCTCTCTCATTATATATATATATATATAAATAATCCCCCAACCTCTCTCTCTCTCTCTAAATGCCTAACCTCTCTCTCTCTCTCTCAAAATCCCCACTCATCACCCATCTCTATGTCTCTCTCCCTCCCACTAACCATCCATACTCCACCCTTGATCTCTCTCTATCTTTAAACCCCTATTATCCCTCAATCTCTCTCTCTCTCTCTCTCTCTCTCTCTCTCAACCAATATCGCTCCTCCTATATCTCCATCTATAAAACCTAATCGTAAATCTCTTTATCTCTCGCTAAGACATCAAATCCCAATATATATCTCTCTCTCTAAACCCATAATCCCCAATCTATATTTTTCTATATCTCTCTCTGTAAACCCCTAACCTCCAATCTCTCTATCACTCTAAACTCATAACCTCCAATCTCTCTCTCTCTCCTCTCTCTCTCTCTCTCTCTCTCGCTCTCTCTCTCTCGCTAAAAACCTAAACCACAATCTATCTCTCTAAACCCCTAACCCCTAATCCTTCTCTCTCTAAACCCTTATCCTCCAATCTCCTTATCTCTCTAATCCGCTAACCCTCAATCTCTCTCTCTCTCTCTCTCTCTCTCTCTCTCTCTCTCTCTCTCAGCCCCTAACGTCCAATCGCTCTCTCTCTATCTCTCTCTCTAAACCCCTAAACACCAATATCTCTCTTTCTACCTCTCTCTCTCTCTTTCTCTCTCTGTATCTCTCTCTTTCTCTCTCTCTCTAAACCCCTAAGCCCCAATCTCTCTCTTTTTATCTATGCCCCTAACTTCTCTCTCTCTCTCTCAACCCCTAAGCCCCAATCTCTCTCTTTCTCTCTAAACCCCTAACTACCAATCTCTCTCTCTCTCTCTCTCTCTCTCTCTCACACACACACACACACAACCCCTCTGGCTCACCCTAATCTTTGTCTCTATAAACTCATAACCTAGAACCCTCTCTCTCTCTCTCAAACCCTAATCGCCAATCTATCTATCTCTCTACACCCCTAATCCGCAATCTCCCACACTCTCTGTTAACCCCTAACTTTCTCTCTCTCTCTCTCATAGCCCTCTATGTCTCTCTAAACACATAACCCATAACCCCCAATCTCTTTCTATAAAAACTTAACCCCTAACCCCCTCTCTCTCTCAAACCCTAACCACCAATATCTCTCTCTCTAAACCCGTAAGTCACAATCTTGCACACTCTCTATTAGCCCCTAACCCTCTCTCTCTCTCTCTCTCTCTCCCATTGTCTCCCATTCTCTCACTCTCTCTAAACCCCTAACCCCCAATCTATTTCTCTCTCTCTCTCTCTAATCCCATAACTGCTAACTTGCAACCTCTCTCCCTTTGTCTAAACCCTCTCTCTCTCTCTCTCTCTCTCTCTCTACAAAACCCCACTCCTCAACCATCTGCTCCTCTCCCCCTCTTTATGTCCCTCTCTCCCCCCACCACTAACCATCCATACTCCTTCTATGATGCTCTCTATCTCTTAACCCTTATTAACTCACTATCTCTCTCTCTAAACCCCTAAACCCCAATCTCTCTCTCTATAAACCCCTAACCTCCAATCTCTCTCCCTCTCTCTAAACGCATAACCTCCATACTCTCTCTCTCTATCTCTTTCTCTCTAAACCCCTAACTACCAATGTCTATCTTTCTATTTTTATCTCTCCCTAAAATCTAACCCCCAATCTCTCTCTCTCTAAACCCCTAACCCTCTCTCTGTCTCTCTAAACCCCAAACACCTAATATCTCTCTCTAAACCTCTAACCTCTAGCCTATATCTCTCTTTAAACCCCTAATCTCCAATCTCTCTCTCTCTCTAAATCCCTAATCCCTAACCCTTAACCTCCAATCTCTCTCTAAGTCTCTCTATAAACATCGAACCCACAATTTCTCTCTCTCTCTCTTAACCACTAATGATGAATCTCTCTCTCTCTCTAAAATCCTGAACTCTAATCCCCCCTCTCTCTAAACCCCTAACCACCAATCTCTCTCTAAACCCCTAACCACCAATCTCTCTCTCTCTCCCCCTCTCTCTCTCTAAACCCCTAACCAAAAATCTCTCTCTTTCTATTTTTCTCTCTCCTTAGACCCTAACCCCCAATCTCTATATCTCTCCCTAAACCTCTAACCCCCAATCTCTCTCTCTCTAAACCCCCAACATATCTCTCTCTCTAAAACACCACCCCCAACCTGTCACTTAAATCCTATCCCCAATTTCTCTCTAAAATCCTAACCCCCAATCTCTCTCTAAACCCCAAACCCCAAACACCTAATATCTCTCTCTAAACCTCTAACCTCTAGCCCATATCTCTCTCTCTCTCTCTCTCTCTCTCTCTCTCTCTCTCTCTTAACCCATAAACTCGAATCTCTCTCTCTAAATCCATAATCCCTAACCCTTAACCACCAATATCTCTCTAACTCTCTCTATTAACATCGAACCCACAATTTCTCTCTCTCTCTAAACAACTAATGACGAATCTCTCTCTATCTAAAACCTTAAACTCCAATCCATCTCTCTCTCTCTGAACCCCTAACCACCAATCTCTCTCTATAAACCCTTAATCACCAATCTATCTCCCTCCCTATCTATCTCTAAACCCCTAACCACCAATCTCTCTCTTTCTATTTTTCTCTTTCTCCCTAAACCCTTACCCCCAGTCTCTATATCTCTACCTAAACCCCTAAACCCTAACCCCCAGTCTCTATATCTCTCCGTAAACCCCTAAATCCAATCTCTCTCTCTCTCTCTCTTTCTCTCTCTCCCCTAACCTCCAATCTCTCTCCCTCTCTCTCTCTCTCTCTCTAAAACCCTAGCCCCAATTTATCTCTAAAACACTACCCCTAATCCATGATCTCTCTCTCTCTCTAAACCCCTAACCCCCAATCTCTCTCTCTCTCTCTCTCTAAACCTCTAACCTCCTGTCCATATCTCTCTCTAAACCTCTAGCCTCCAATCTATCTCTCTCTCTAAACCCCTGACCTCAAATATCTTCCCTCTCTCTCTCTCTCTCTCTCTCTAAACCCATAACATCCAATATCTCTCTCTCTAAATCCTTAAGCCCTAATCCCTAACCCCCAATATAAATCCCTCTCTCTAAACACCGAACTCCTAATATCTCTCTCTTTAAACCCCTAACGTTGAATCTCTCTCTCTCTCTCTCTCTCTCTCTCTCTCTCTCAACCCCAGTCTCTTTATATCTCTCTAAACCACTAAACCACCAGTTCTCTCTCTCTCTAAACCCATAACCCCCAATATCTCTTTTTCTTTCTCTCTAAACCCCTCCCTCTTAATATCTACCTCTATCTCTCTCTAAACCCCTAACCCTCAATCTCTCTCTCTCTAAACCACTAACCCACAATATATCTCTCTCTCTAAACCTCTAACCACTAATATCCCTCTCTAAACACCTACCCCCAATATCTCTCTCTCTAAACCCCTACCCTCCAATCTCTCTAGACCCCTAACCCCTAATATTTCTCTCTCTCTCCCTCAGCCCCTAATTCCCAATCTCTCTCTCTCTCTCTCTAAATACCTAACCCCCAATCTCTCTCTCACACACTCTAATCCCCTAATCTCCATTATCTCTCTCTCTCTCTCTCTCTCTTTCTAACCCCCCCTCTCTCTCTTAGCCCCTAACACCCAATCTCTCTCTGTCTCTCTAAATACCTAACAAATCTCTCTCACACACACTCTAATCCACTAACCTCCATTCTCTCTCTCTCTCTCTCTATAAACCCCTAACCCCCAATCTCTCTCTCTATCTCTTTAATCTCCTAACCTCCAATCTCTCTCGCTCTCTCTCTAAAACCCCAACCCCAACCTCTCTGTTTCAAAACCTACACCCAATCTGTCACTAAAACCCTACCCCCATTCTCTCTCTAAACCCTTAACCCCCAATATCTCTCTCTAGAAACCCATAATACCCTTAACCCCCAATCTCTCTCTCTCTCTCTCTCTCTCTCTCTCTCTCTCTCTATATATATATATATATCAATCACTCACTTTAAACACCTAAACTCCATTCTCACTTTCTCTAAACCCATGGATCTCAATCTCTCTCTGTAAACAGCTAATCTCTCTCTCTCTCTCCCAACCCCTATCTCAATTCTCTCTCTCTCTCTAGGCCCCTAATCCCAATGTCTCTCCCTCTCTCTCTAAACCTATAATCCCTAATCTCTCTATGTCCGCCTCTCTCTCTCTAAACCCTAATGCCCAATCTCTCTCTATCTTTCTATCTATCTAAACCCCAATATCTCTTCCTCTCTCTAAACTCTAACCCCTAACCTCTTTATCTATCTATCTATCTATCTCTCTAAACCCCTAACCACCATTCTCACTCCCTCTATCTATTTGTCAAAATCACTAACCGCCATTCCCTCTCTCTCTCTCTCTCTCTCTCTCTCTAAATTGCTAACCCCCCATCTCTCTCTCTCTCTCTCTCTCTCTCTCTCTCTAAATCGCTAACCCCCCATCTCTCTCTCTCTACCCCTTTCCCCAATATCCCTTTCTCTCTCTTCCACTCTCTCTCTCTAAACCACTAACACCTAATTTTTTTTTCTAAGCCTCTCTCTCTCTCTAAACCCTTGACCACCCATCTCTCTCTTCCTATATCTATATCTATCGAAACTCCTAACCCCCAATCTCTCTCTCTCTAAACCCCCAATACCCAATCTTTCTCTTCCTATCTCTCTCTCTGAACCCCTAACCTCCAATCTCTCTATCTCTCTCACTCTCTAAACAACTAAACCCCTCTCTCTCTCTCTCTCTCTCTCTCTCTCTCTCTCTCTAAAACTTAACCCACAATATCTCCCTCTCCCTATAAACCCCTAAACCCAAACTCTCTTTTTCTTTAAACCCCTAACCCCAAATATCTCTCTATCTCTCTCTCCCTAACCCCTAACCCCCAATCTTTCTCTCTAAACCTATAACCCCCAATCTCTCTCTTTCTCTCTCTCTCTCTCTCTCTCTCTCTCTAAACAACTAAACCCTAATATATCTCTTTCTCTAAACCACTAATCCCTACTCTCTCTCTCTAGATCCCTAACCTCTAACCCCCAATCTCTCTCTCTCTCTCTCAAAACTATTACCCCCAATCTCTCTCTCACTCTCTAAACCCCTAACCAACAATCACTCTCTTTCCATCTCCCTCTCTAAGCCCCTAACCCCCAATATCTCTCTTCCTCTCTCTCACTCTCTATCTCCCCCTCTCTAAACCCTTAATAAACATTCTCTTCTCTATCTCTCTAAACCCACAACCCCATATCTCTCCATCTCTCTATCTAAACCCCCAACCCTAACTCTTTCTCCCGCTCTAACTCCCTAACCTCCAAATATCTAGCTCTCTTTGTAGACCCCCACCTCTCTCTCTCTCTATCTATCTAAACCCCTAGCCCCAATCCTCTCTCTCTCTCTCTCTCTCTAATCCCGTAATCCATAATCTCTCTCTCTCTCTCAACCCCTTACCCCAATCTTTCTCTCTCTCTAAACCCCTTACCCCTATATCTCTCTCTCAAAACCCTTCACCCCTAGTCTCTCCATCTCTCTCTCTCTCTCTCAACCCCTAACAACCAAAATATCTCTCTATTTTTTCTAAATCCATAACCCCTATTCTCTTTATCTCTTTCTAATCCATTAACTCCCAATATCTCTCTCTCTAAACTCCTAGCCCCCAATCACACCATTTCTTTGTATGTCTGTCTCTCTAAACCCATAACCCCCCCATGTCTCTCTCTCTCTCAACCCCTAATCCCCTATCTCTCTCTCTCTCTCTCTATCTAAACACCTAACCTCCATTCTCTCTCTCTCTCTCTCTCTCTCTCTCTCTCTGTATCTAAACCCCTAACCACCAATCTATCACTTTCTATCTCTCTCACTCTCTAAACCCCTAAACCCCAATCTATCTATCCCTCTCTAAAACCCTAAATCCCAATCTCTCTCTCTCTCTCTCTCAACCTCTAACCCCCAATCTCTCCCTTTCTATCTCTCTCTCTCTCAAAACTGCTAACATCCAATCTCTCTGTCTCTCTCTCAACCCCTAACTTCAAATCTCTCTCACACTTTCTCTCTCTAATACCCATAACCCCTAATCTCTCTATCTCTCTCTAAACCCCTAATGAATAATCTCTCTCTCTCTCTGTCTCTCTCTCTCTCTCTCTCTCTCTCTCCAAACCCCTATCTTGAATCCCTCTCTCTCTCTCCAAACCCCTATCTTGAATCTCTCTCAATCTCTAGACCCCTAATCCCAATCTCTATGTCTCTCTAAACCCCTAACCCCAATCTCCCTCTCTCTCTCTCTCTCTCTAAACCTATAACCCTCCCTCTCTCTCTCTCTAAACCCCTAACCCCTAATCTCTCTCTATCTCACTCTCTATCTAAACTCCTAACCTCCAATCTCTATCTATCTCTATATCTACCTAACCCCCCCTCTCTCTCTCTCCTTCTCTAACCCCCTAAACCCTAATCTCTCTCTCTCCAAACCCCAACTCCTCACCCACCTACCTATCCCCCCTCTCTTTGTCTTCCGCCTGCTGTAACCATCCATACTCCCCCCATGATCTCTCACTCTATCTCTAAACCCAAATCAACCCCCAACCTCTCTGTCACTAAACCCCTAACCCCCAATCTCTCTCTATCTATAAACCCATAACCTCAAATCTATGTCTCTCTCTCTAAACATCTAACCTCCAATCTAACTCTCTCTGTAAACCCCTAATGCCCAATGTCCCTTTATCTATCTCTCTCCATCTCTAAACCCCTAACCACCAATATCTCCCTCTCTAAAAAACTAACCCCCAATCTCTCTCTCTATAAACCCTTAAACTGTAACCCCTAACCTTCATTCTCTCTCTCTTTAAACACCTAACACCCAATCTCTCTCTCTCTCTCTCCAAAGCCGTAACACCTATCTCTCTAAACTTGTAACCCCTAACCCTATATCTCTCTCTCCCTCCATATCTCTCTCTCTTAACTCCCCACCACTAACCATCCATACTCCCCTCGTGATCTTTCTCTTTACCTGAACCCCTATTAACCCGCAATTTATCTCTCACACACACTCTAAACCCCTAACCTCCAATCTCTCTCTCTCTCTCTCTAAACCCCTAACCCCCAATCTCTCTCTCTCATTGAACACCTAACCCTAGTCTCTCTATCTCTCTTTAAACCCCCAACCCACAATCTATCTATCTCCCTTTAAGCCACTAACCCCCAATTTCTCTCTCTCTCTCTCTCTCTCTCTCTCTAAATACCCTACCCCCAATTTGTCTCTCTCTCTCTAAATACCCTACCCCTAATTTGTCTCTCTCTCTCTAAAACACTAACCCTCAATCGTTGTTTCTCTTTGAACCCCTAATCTCCAATCTCTCTCTCTCTAAGAGCATAACCTGAAATCTCTCTCTCCAATCTCCTAACCACTAAAACCTAACTCTCTCTCTCTCTCTAAACACCTAACCCCCAATATCTATGTCTCTCTCTAAACCCTAACCCCCAATATCTTTCTCTCTCTGTGTATCTAAACCCCTAACCCCCCATCGCTCTCTCCCCAAACACCAAGATCTCACCCACCTACCACTCCCGCTCTCTATGTCTCTCTCCCCCCACACTAGCCCCCAATCTCTCTCTCTCTAGACCCCTAACCCAGAATCTCCCACTTTCTATCTCTCTTTCTTAAATCCTGTAACCCCCAATCTATCATCCTCTATCTCTCTCTTTAAACACCTAACCACCAATCTCTCTATTTCTATCTCTATCTCTCTAAGCACTACCCCTTAATATCTCTATCTCTCTCTAAACCCCCAACCCCCAATCTCTCTCTCTCATAATAAATCCCTTACCACCAATCTCTCTCTCTAAACAACTAACCTCCATTCTCTCTCTCCCTCTCTAAAAACCTAAACCCCAATCTCTCTCTCGCCCTCTATCTAAACCCTTGACCACTAACCTTTCTCTCTTTAAAACCCTAAACCCCACTCTCTCTCTATCTAACTATCCATCTAAATTCCTAACCCTCAATATCTCTCTCTAAGCCCCTAATATTTAGTCTCTCTCCCTCTCTCTCTAAGCCCCTAATCTCTCTCTCTAAACCCCTAATGTCCAATTTCTCTCTCTCTCTCTATGTATATATATACATACATATATATAAATATGTATCCATCCTTCTAAAACCCTAACATCCAATCTCTCTCTCTCAAACCCTAAGACCTAATCCCTAACCTCTCTCTCTCTCTCTCTCTCTCTCTCTCTAAATCCATAACCCCCAATCTCTCTATCTCCCTGTAAACCCCAATGCCCAATATCTCTCTCTCTAGACCCCTAACCTCCAATCTCTCACTTTCTATCTCTCCCTTTTTCAACCCCTAACCTCCAATATCTCTCTCTCTCTCTCTCTCTCTCTCTCTAAACCCCAATGCCTACTTTATCTCTCTATTTCTCTCTCTTTATCTATCTAAACCCATAACCCCAATCTCTCTCTTTTTAAACCCCTGACCTCCAATATCTCTCTCGCTCCCTTTAAACCCCTAACCTCCAATCTCTCTCTCTTCCTCTAAATCCCTAATGCCCAATCTCTCTCTCTCTAAATCCCTAACCCCCAATCTCTCTCTATCTAAACCACTAGCATCCAATCTCTCTCTCTCTCTCTCTCTAAATTCCTAACCCCTAATCTCTCTCTCTCTAAACACCTAACCTCTAATATCCCTCTCACTCTCACTCACTCTCTCTCTAAACCCTTAACCCCCAATCCCTCTCTTTATCTCTCTCTCTCTCTCTCTCCCCTCTCTCTCTCTCTAAACCCCTAAACCCCATTATCTCTATATATCCCTCACTCTCTCTCTCTCCATTCCTCACCCATTTACCCTTCCCCCCTTTCTATGTCTCCCTCCCCCTCATCACTAACCATTCATAACATCCCCATGATCTATCTCTATATCTAAACCGCTATTAATCCCTATTCGCTCTCTCTCTCTCTCTAAACACCTAACCCCCAATATCTCTTTCTCTCTCAAACCCTAACCTCCAATCTCTCTTGAATTCCAACCTTTACTAGAAGGTTGAGGAAGGAAATCCAGTGATACTACTATTGTATGTGGATGGCCTGTTTGTAACAGGTGAGGATGGTTTGATTGTCAATACCAAGAGGAAGCTTGCTGCCGAATTTGAGATGAAGGACTTGGGGATGATGCACTATTTTCTAGGCATGGAGGTGTGGCAGAGTGCAGATGGAATCTTCCTTGGACAAGGGAAGTATGCAGTAGAGATCCTGAAGAGGTTCGAGATGATGGACTGCAAGGCCATGGCCACACCTATGGCACCAAACCTGAAGCTTCTGTGTGATGCTTCATTTGATCCGGTTGATGTCACTGTGTATCGTCAGATAATTGGGTCCTTGATGTACCTGACGAACACGAGACCAAATATCTACCTTGCTGTGAACACATTCAGCCAGTTCCTGACAAATCCCAGAGGTGTTCACCTGGTTGCTGTAAAACATATTCTAAGGTACCTGAAGGGTACGGTTGACTATGGGCTCAAGTATGATGCGAATCAAAATTTTAACCTGCAAGGTTATGTTGATTCAGATTGGGCAGGCAGTGCTACATATAGGAAGAGCACTTCTGGGTGTTGCTTCAGTATGGGATCAAGTGTGATGTCTTGGTTTAGCAAGAAGCAGTCCTGCGTAACACTGAGTACAGCCAAAGCAGAGTATGTTGCAGCTTGTTTGACTAGTTGTGAGGCAGTATGGCTTCTGAAGCTACTGTCTGAGTTATTTGATCTCCCACTAGAGGGTACTGGTATCTTTTGTGACAACCAGAGTTGTGTGAAGCTGTCTGAGAACCTGGTGTTCCACGACAGGTTGAAACACATTGAGATCAAATATCACTATATCAAGGATATGGTGCAGAGAGGAGTAGTGAAGCTCCTGTATGTTGCGACGGATGAGCAGATTGCAGATGTACTGACGAAACCACTAGCCAGATTGGAGTTCGAGTACTTCAAAGAGAGGCTTAGTGTTCTTCAGATTGATGACACTTCGAGGAAGAAGTGATGGACACATTTGCTGAAGCCATTCCAAGCATGGTGAGAGGAGGATCCTTCTATGGCTATGGATGTAAGCACTGGATGATGAGCATTAGGACGATGCTCCAGTTACTGCTCTGTGTATGCATCATGTTGGATGTTGGATATGATCAGTTGGATCATTTATATGTATGTATGCACCATGTTGGATGCTGGATATGATTAGTTGGATCATTTATATGTATGTACGCATCATGTTGGATGTTGGATATGATTAGTTGGATCATTTATATGTATGTATGCATCATGTTGGATGCTGGATATGATCAATTGGATCATGTGTATGTATTTGTATATGTATCAGGTGGATCATGTATTTGTATATGTATCAGGTGAATACATTGTATGATCAGGTAGATCATGTATGATGATATGTATTAGGCAGATACTATGTATGCATCAGGTGGATGCATTGTATGATCAGGATGATCATGGATGATGAGCTTCAGGATGTTGCTCCAAATGACATGCGTCAGGACGATGCAGTGATGATGATCAGGATGATCATGTGTACATCAGGATGATGTATGGTGAGTATCAGGTTGATACTCTGTGGCCATGGACAGGTTGTGCAGATAAGCATATAATAGCGCCCTGGGAGGTTTGCATATTCTCTTGCTAGGTTTTGCCGTTGGCATATAATAGCTCCCTGGGAGATTTGGCGAATGTTCTTTCGAGGTTTTGCTTTGGGAGGACATATAATAGCGCCCTGGGAGGTTTGCAGATTCTCTTGCTAGGTTTTTCCGCTGGCATATAATAGCTCCCTAGGAGATCTAGAAAACGCTCTTTCGAGGTTTTGTCCTATGGTATATAATAGCGCCCTGGGAGATCCGATAGGTTGGGATGAGTTACCGTAATAAGTCCTGGGATGCTCTTTCAAGGTTTTGCCATGACCACATATAATAGTGCCCTAGGAGATCGGATAGGTTGAGCTGTGTGCTCGTAATCAGTTCTGGGATTCTCTTTCGAGGTTTTGTGGTGGGTTCACATGTAATAGCTCCCTAAGAGATCCGATAGGTTGGGATGTGTGCCTGTAATAAGTCCTGGATGCTCTTGTGAGGTTTTGTGACATACATAATAAGTCCTGAGGATTCCACAGTATGGCCAGTGATGATGAAGACCTGTAGGTGGTGGGCCTACATCCAGTATGAAAAAGGATTGGCTTTGTAGAACTTCCTATGACGAGTAGATTTAGAGATTGATTGAGATAGCAGCAGCAGTGATGATGATGATGATTCGAGGACGATGATTCGCTGATGATGATCCAGAGAAGAAGACTTGTGCTAGCAGATCTATGTTGAGAAATACCTTCTTATTTAAGAGGGAGTGTTGATGTATATGTAACTTCGGAATGTATTTCATATATGTATATTATACTCCTATAGAGATGGTATTATTCCTCTATACGGAAGTGTTTGTATTCCTATAGAGATGTTATTATTCCTCTATATGGAAGTGTCGTCATTTATATTGTAAGTGTCGTAACTTATACCTGATGAGTTATTAGACCACCTTGTTGGGGTCGGCCCTGTATAATTCATGTGGGTCAAAGGATTATTAGACCACCCTATTGGGCGTCAACCATGTGGGTCAAAGGGTTATTAGACCACCGTATTGAGTGTTGACCCAATCAACATTGTGTTATGTGGTTAAGTTGAGGCCGACCTAGTAAAGATTATTAGGCAAGTCAAGTCAAGTATAAATAGAGTGCAGGAGGCACTCTATTTTATCATTCTATTCTCACACACACACTTTGGAGAGTGTCGCACTTGTGGAGGAGGAGAAGCTGCTACTAGGATATGTCTATCTCTTATGCTTGGGTTGTATCATTGCTCTATGTATGTCTGAGGAAGTTATTGGGGTTTTTCACCTTTATGGTTTTCCCCAAGTAAACTCTGTGTCTCTTATGTGCTTGCATTATTGTGTCCACGATTGATATGCTGTGCATGTTGTTCTCTCAGTTAATATCCTAGATCATATTGAAGTAAATTCTAAAAAACTAACACCTCTGATACCACTATAGGTATTAACTCCTGAAATTGTAATATTCCATTCACCAAACATTCAATTTATACATAATTTATGTGACTTTTGGTATTCGGATTCCAAGTGATCTGTTAGAGTCTCCAAGACTCTTTAGCTTCCCTAACTGAAATCATAATTATTTATTAACAAAATTCTCGTAGGATTCTAACAAAAAAAAAACCTTGAAAATTAGCCCATGGGCTAAATTTTACCCCTTAAAATTTTCCCTAGTGTCAAATTATATGCACCTTCTTTCATATTTTCGTAGATCTCTTTATTATTAGAGTGTTGTTTTAATGTAATGTTTTATATTCAAATGCACCTTGAAACATGTATTTTTCCAGAGTTGTTGTATTGAAGAAACACCTCTCCAATTTTGTTAGATTTGGTATTAATATTTGAAGAAATTATCTTGGAATGATAGTTGTATATGTAAGATATCCCTCTCTTCTAGGTATGCTTAATTATCCTCAATTAAAAAATTTTAGATGTGAAAAGTTGGGAAACAACCTTTTTTGTGGGTTATATCTACACCATCTATCTAGTAGCCTACGGTTTTTTTAAGCCTTGGCTATTACTATGATGTCAAAGATGCATGACAAGAACGGCTATTACAACTGTCGAAACTAGATGAAAGTCAAGAGATGGTAATAGAACATCAACAAGTCCAAAAAAAACAACAAAAAGCTTGGCATGATAGAAACATCAAACAGAAGAATATGTCAGTTGGTGACTTGGCACTACTTTATAATAGCTGCGTAAAAGGGAAACCAAAGAAGTTGCACACGGAGTGGATGGGGCCCTATATCATCGAAATGATAAATCCCAATGGTTCACTTCGACTGAAAAGTTTATAGGGTAGTGTTTTCAAGAAAGTGGTAAATGGCACCCGACTAAAACGGTACAAGTCATGAAAATTCAAAAAAAAAAATGGTTACAAATAATTGAATGAGAGAAAGTATTATAAGTAATCAAGCAAACAACAAGGCAATTCAAATGCAGAATGACAAGATATTTGCAGAGTAAGGATGGACAAAGCAAAGAGAAAAGCTTGATGCACAACCGTCGATACTATAGACACCGACAAGAGTGTCGAAGAATTGTTGAGGAAGAACAGACACGACAGAAACTATGGAACACAAACCGATAAAACCTAACAAGAGAAGTTTGCTGCCACGACACATCAAGAGAGGTACCACACCATCATGATGATAAAGAGGCAAAGGACAAAAGTAATCACGGACCGAGAGTAAATGCACCTGATAGGGTGCCAATAGCCTGTCATCTCAATTTAATTCCCTCGTCAAATTAGCCATTAATACAAGCCTCTGTGTCTTGTTCCCGCGTGCTGAGTAGCTCCTCCATAAATCCTGAGCTTGAGGATTCTTGGGCACTCTTTTTCCAAGAACTTGAACTCCGAGATACAGAGCTCCCTGACCCTGTTGAAGCAAATCTTGCATTGTCAAACCCTGAATCCACCATGGCCCCAAGGAAAACCCAAATGGAAACCAAGGCCACTACAACACATGTTAGAGAGCTGGAAAAAGAACAATCCCCTCTGGAAACAAGATTGCAAATAATTCGGAACACTAAGGTTCTGGAAACAAGTTCTAAGAGAGCATAGAGGGAAATTGAATATTGGGGGAAGGAATCAGATGGCCAATGGAGGGAGGAAGCACAATGACTGAGGAACTCTACAATTCTGCATTATATGAAGGCACCTCTCTTCGAAAGTTTTGGAGGACTAAAAGAAATTATTGCAGAGTTCATCGTTAGCCACTATCACAATGGTAAGTTCTATTTTGACGTACCAGTCAAAGTTAATTATTGTCTTTCAAACTGATCTAGAGGTTTTCAATATAGATCCAGGTTCTTTGCGGTTTAGCTTAACCAACAAAACCCCTTTTCACCGGCCCTTTCGACAACAACCTGTGAACAGGCTGAGGTATCACCCGAGGCGAAGCTATGGGGGCGCTATGGAATTAGATTTCCACAATGAAGTGATGAGTTTTTTAGAGAAAACTACTGCACAACGCACAGATTAGACTCGTGTTGCAGGATGGGGACTACGCGACGATAGACTGCGTCGCGGTCCGTACTTCTGCAAGCAAAAGTGTTGCACAACTGGCGCATCCACAAACTACGCGGTTCGGATAAAGTGTGAATCACAGGATAGCGCAACTGACTTGTATGCTTCCTCTCTGAGCTTGCTCATTAGGGAAACTTTACTGTAACACTTAACCAATCAACTACTACCTTAGACTACTTGGATTTATAACAATTGCAAGCAGATAAAACATGTAATGCTACGCATTGCTAGTACTGTGCGTCAACAGAGTAACTTAACCTGAATTCTTCATACACTTGTGATTATTTAGCAAAATGATACTTCTGCAAACATGAGGTACTGTGCATCCAACATTCCTTCATTCACGCAACACTTAACATATTATTCCCATCTTTCTCCTATGGTGAATACATATAAAAGCATTAACATAGCAACTGGTAAATGGGACTACAAGCATTCATGTAAGCAAATAGATAAGTGCAAAATGAAAACAATCACACTACACAAGATTTAACGTGGTTCACCCCCCGGATGGAGGCTACGTCCACAAGAACTGTTGTTATATTAGTCTCTAGGAAGGGTACAACAATTCTTTGTCTACGCACTCAGCTACAGACTCTCTTCTCTCTCAATAGGTCTATGCGCACATAGCTGCAGAGCCTTTACAATTAATCTCAAAAGATTCAGCAATGTTTAGACTTACAAAATGAAGAGTAACCCTTTCCCATACAAAATTCCTTATTTATAGATCATGCCCGTGGGTCGTGTCTTTACAATCAATATTCCAAAACCCTAAGGTTCCCAAAACTGGCGTGGCTAACTACCACCTTGGCTATCACCATCGACAGCCTGCTCTGCCTGCTCATGGTCGTCCTGCTGGGCCACTCGTGGTTCACACGCTCTTCTGACAACTGCAGTCGTAAAAAATAGTTACAACTGCATCGTGGCCTATCCCTTTCCGCTCCTTCCGTCTACCTGTCACCATCGGCATAGTGGCCTAGCTTCTCAACTGCTTACCACCACTCTCCTTGGCAAGTCACTGTCTTCCTTCAACCTATTCCTTACTCAAAATAGGTCACTTCCTCATCTGACCTTTACTTATATTTCTTACCAAAAAATGTTAATGCACGAATCCTGCGCACCAGCATACTGCACAATCCTATCATACCCATTGCCGATGCACACAATGCGCAATTCTCAAAATTGCCCACATGCCATGTCGCAACACGCAATGCATAGTTTTCAACACCTGTGCATTTTCTCCAACTTGGGCCTCGCCCAACAGGCCCTTAACACTCACTTGTCGCTCATCTTGAGACAATTCCACTTGCGGACTATGGTGCCGCATCTTCCGGTGCACCTATCTTTGAAGTAAAATTTTGCAAAGTGATTGCTAGCTCTACAACCATGTTCTTGGCCTTTTGCTCAAATCCTCGAAGCATCTCCAGAGTGGCCTACAAGGCCTTTTCTTTGGCCACCTGCTCTTTCATGGTGCCTTCTGCCGCCTGAAGTTCTACAAACTTCTCATCGAATTGTTGCATCAATTCAAGGTCTTCTTGTTCAATGGCTTCCAACCTGGTAGATGTAGAAGCCTCTTTCTCTTTAAGCACGACCAGCTCTTTCTGTAGCTCCTTGATTTCATTGTACTTATGTATTTTCTCCCTAGCCGACGCAATTTTTAACTCTGCATTTGCAGCTTCTACCTGTTGTCGTGTTCGCTGTAGATCCCCCTTTATCTTTTGAAGTGCGAGATCCTCATTCAAACCTGTCAATGTTGTATTTACTCCTTCAAGTAAATCTTGGCACTTCGTCACTTCCGATGAAATGCTATCCATGGTTTCTTGTACTTCCTCAGCTGGAGCTGCACACTGATCTGGAGAGATAACTGGGTGCCTAGCCTCCAGCTCTACAATCTTCCCTTTGTAGGAATTCTCCATCTGTATCATATTTAGTGTGAGGGTTTCTACCTGTTAGAAAAATAGGATCGCAAAGCAATAACAATAAACAAAAATGCAAATATAATCACAAATACACATTACAAGAGAGACACAGATATATTGTGGTTCACCCAACTTGGGCTACATCCACACTGAAGTTTCCAGTCCTTATTGTTATTTCGTCCAGCAAAGTGAAGGGATACAACCTGCAGCACAGCCGCTGCACTTCCTCTTCACTGTCTCACAATCTCTCTTCTTGATCTCACAGATATTTACAATGCATAATACCTAATACATCAGCACTAACCATATTACAATTTCTTTCTTTTATAAGGGAAATACAATGGGAAAATACCACGGGATACCCAAAACCATGGGCCCGAAAACTATTGGCGAAAACAGCCCCAAAAAAATTTATGAGTGTACAGTCCTATGGGGTGCACGGCTGAGACAATATCATCTATGAGACTGAAGATATGGCTCCACAACCAACAATCTCCCTCTTGGATATTGATTACAACAACTCCACCGTTGTTGTACTTGCTGGACCTTGGACTTGGCAACTTTCTCATCTTCACCTTCATGCTAGAAGGCCAACTCAAACCGAGCAGGAACTCAATTTCTCTCTGGTCACTACCTTTGTCAACATGTCTGGCCTTGTACCACTTATTACTTCCTTCTTCTTCCTTCAACCTGTAAATCCATTTGTTCTGCAATGCTCTTTTACCAACAGGAAAATGAACCAAATCCCAAGTCTGGTTTCCTACCAATGAGTCCATCTCCTCATTCATGCCTTGCTCCCACTTCTTTCTAGTTTCCACCTGCATTGGTTCTTCATAACATTTTGGTTCACCAGCATCAGTCATCAACAAATAATACATTGAAGGAGAGTATCGTTCAGGGAGCCTACTTAACCTAGTAGATCTTCTTGTAGTTGCAGGAGTTTCAGGTACTTCCTGTTGTTCTTGATTTTCTGGCACCTTTGGAACTTCATTTTTTTGAATTTCATCAAGTATTGTGTACTTTGTGTTTTCCTTTTCTTGTTTCTTTCCCTGCAACTGATCTTTATACATGACCTTTTCATTGAATATCACATCTCTACTCCTAATGATTTTGTTATTTTCATATTCCTATAAGCAATAACCAAAATCATCAACCCCATATCCAATAAAGGTACATTTCTTGGATTTAGCTTCAAGCTTTGTTCTATTATCTTTATCAATATGGACAACTGCTTCACAACCAATCGTTCTCAGAAATGAGTAGTTTACCTTTTTACTTGTCCATGCCTCCTCTGGAATACCACCATCCAAAGCACTTGAAGGCCTTATGTTTATTAAATAAACAACAGTATTTACATCATCTTCCCAAAACTGTAAGGGAAACCTTGCATGCAATCTCATACACCTTGTACACTCCATGATCGTTATGTTCATCCTTTCAGACAAACCATTTTCTTGTGGTGTTCCTGGGACTATCTTCTCTCTACGAATCCCATGGTATGAACAGTAACTATCAAACTCCTTGCCATAGTACTCACCTCCATTATCAGATCTGAGACACCTCAACCTTTTTCCTGTCTCATTCTCAACCAAAGCTTTCCACTTCTTAAAAGTAGCAAACACATCAAATTTCTGGCTAATGCAATAAACCCAAGTTTTCCTAGTTTCATCATCAATAAATGTAACATAATAATGAGAGCCACCAAGATATTGTACCTAAGCTGGTCCCCATACATCTGTATGCACAAGCTCTAACTTTTCATTCTTCTTATGTTTCCCAACCCTGAGAAATATTACTCTCTTCTGTTTTCCATAAACACAGTTCTCACAGAATTCCAAACTTACCTGCTTCAAATCTGGAAACAACTTCCTTGAGTGGAGAATCTGCATGCCCTTATCACTCATGTGGCCAAGCCTATGATGATACAATGTTGTATCTATTCCCATGGAAGCTAAAGAGATAGAATGGAAATACAACGTACCTACCCTGTCTCCTTTTGCTATCACCATTGATCCTTTAGTGATCTTCCACCACTTTTCTCCAAGTGTATATAGACAACTGCAATCTCCCAACTGCCCTATTGAGATCAGATTTCTTTTCATAGCAGGAATATGCCTAACATCTTTCAATAGCCAATTTGTTCCATTCTTAACTTGCATCCATACCTTACCCATTCCAACAATTTTACATGGCTTATCATCACCCAATAAAACATGTCCAAAATCGCCTGGAACATAATCATGAAAGTATTTCCTATGGGGTGTAGCATGACATGAAGCCCCTGAATCTACTACCCAATAATCACTAGTATTATCTAATGCAAGAATCAAAGCATCTTGTAACACATCACCTGCTACATTTGCGTCCTGGGTAGTTTCCTGTTGTGCATCTCCTTTCTTCTTTAGAGATCTGCAGTCTTTCTTTAGATGTCCTTTCTTTCCATAGTTCTATCACTCTATCTTTCCTAGTCTGGACTTGGATCTGCCCATTTTAGACCTGCCATGATTACCTTGGCTCTTTCCTCTCTCCTTTTGTCTTTCCATGCTCTCCATGGTCAATGCATTACCTGATGTCTCACCTGTGCTTTTTCTTCGCATTTCCTCGCTAAGAATAACACCAATAACATCATCAAATTTCAAGGTGTTTGAACCAAAGACAGAGTTACTTACAGCCATGACCAAGCTATTCCATCTTTCTGGCAATGAATACAAGATTATAAGAGCTCTAACCTCATCATCAAAGTTCACACTTACAGAACTTAGTTGATTTGTAACCGTATTAAACTCATTTAAATGATCAGTAACAGATCCACCTTCGGACATCTTCATATTAAATAAATGCTTCATTAGAAATACCTTGTTGGAGGCCGAGGGCTTTTCATACAGCTTACCCAGTGCGCTCATCAAACCCTCCGTGGTCATTTATTTTGAGATATTGAAAGCCACCGACGAAGCCAGGCTCAGCCGTATTGTTCCCAGAGCCTTCCTGTCAAGAACCTCCCATTCTTCATCCTTCATGGCCGCCAGCTACTTTGCTCTCCCTCCCAATGGTAGGAATAGATCCTTTTGGTACAGATAGTCCTCCATTTGCATCTTCCATAACTGGAAGTTTTGGCCATTAAACTTCTCGACCTTAAACTTTCCTTCTTCTGCCATTGCTCCCACTTGAACCAGAAACCCTAGATTCCTACAGGTTTATCTGCCAAATAGATTTTTGGCTCTGATACCAATTGTTAGAAACACAGGATCGCAGAGCAATAACAATAAACAAAAATGCAAATATAATCACACATACACATTACAAGAGAGACACAGATATATCGTGGTTCACCCAACTTGGGCTACGTCCACACTGAAGTTGCCAATCCTTATTATTATTCCGTCCAGCAAAGTGAAGGGATACAACCTGCAGCACAGCCGCTGCACTTCCTCTTCATTGTCTCACAGTCTCTCTTCTTGATCTCACAAATATTTACAATGCATAACACCTAATACATCAGCACTAGATGTATTACAATGTCTTTCTTTTATAGAGGAAATACAATGGTAAAATACCATGGGATACCCAAACCCATGGGCCCAAAAACTGTTGGCGAAAACAACCCCAAAAAAATTTCTCGGGGGTGTTTCCCTCAAACCCCAAGGTTGGGGCATGAGTGTACAATCCTCTAGGGTGCACGACTGAGACAATATCATCTATGAGACTGAATATCTGGCTCCACAACCAACACTACCTTGGACCCAAACTTCTTTATTGTATCCTCTACATCATCTTCTTCTGCGCATTCATGAATTTTCATGCATACCACTGAGACGGTCTCTTTGATCTTGCGGTTCCTCTCGCGGACTTCAGACAATTCCTGCTCTTTTCGCTTGGATTCCTTCCTGAGCTCTTCAATATTTTCTTTGAGTTGGACGCTCTGGTCATATGAGGTAATGCCTCTTTCTTGTATCTCCTCCAAAACTTGCAGGTGTAGCTCATTCAGGTCCTCCAGCAGTAATGACCCTATGTTGAGGTCAAAATGTGCCGAGCTTTTCGCTGCCTCGCGCACCTTATCGTTTGGGAAGATAAAGTGCATCAGTTCGATATGCGCAACCCTGGGGTAGGGGTTTACTATGTGGGGTGGCCGCTTTCGCGCACTCGTTCCTCCTGTCTTCCCTTTAGAGCTTGATGACTAATGGCCTAAGCCCATATGTGCCACCATTGTCTTTTACTGTTTCTACAGCTTGGATTATGCTTATCTACAGTTGTTCCTGTTTAGCTTATTTCTCTGCGTGGGTCTCTTCCCTTGCTTCCTGCACTTTGGTTGCAATTATCTCACAATCGTCTAGGTGTAGTTGCAGACCAAACTCAGGCTTCTCATCCTTCCTCTTTTTACGTTGGCCTTTTGGTTCTGCAGGACTTTCAGTGGCCTTCCTTTTTCCCCCTGTTGACTCTGTAGGCTCACTTTGTGCAACCTCTTTTTCCTCAACAATGGGAGTACCTTCAGGTAGCCCCCCCTTCTGCTCTCCCTTTTCCTCTTTTGGTTCTTCCTTATCTTCCTCGGTGCTTTCATCATCTATGTCTTTTACTTCAATTTTCTCTGAGATGGGTTCTATGCTTTTTTCATAATCGAATTCAATATCCAGTGATGCGGGAACTTTCCAGTCCGCATCCCATCTCTCCATCATCGCCTCGATCGTCTCCTGATCCAGTCAATAAAACCCTGGATACCACAATTCCTCCTTTGTGTCAGCCCTTGGCTGGATGAATGACCGATGTCTCTTCACCATAAACCTCATAATGCATGTATATGTGTCGGTCAGTGATTTTGTGATTCGCGGTGTTGAAAGAATCGCATCACGCAAATGGTGATAAAAAATGTAAAAGACTTCATTTGTCTGACGTTGTCTGGACGCCTTTGGGATCGCCCATAGGTTAGAGAAGTGAATTCCATGACCCTGTCCTGCTAAGGTTGGGACACCTTGATACCCATCCGACTCTTTCCAGCCTACAAAGGCTACCAATATTAGCAGCCAACTGAAGTGGAATGGTGTTCCATTATCCTATGTGTCCTCAATGTCTTCTAGAAACTCATTGAGTAGATACTGGCACCAATTATAAGGTTTTCCGTGCAATGTATTGGATGCTAGCGTGATCACGACCGCGGGTACCTCAGGCGGTCGACACTTGAGCAGTAGCTTCCCTGCGAGCAATTGGGTAGTAAATTTTGTAGCACGGTCATTGATATCATTGGTCGGGAATCTATGCCCCTTCCGGATCACACCGAATTCTTTCACAATTTCGACGGAGAGAGCTCTATCCTACGCCCTCTTTACCATTAAGTCGACAGGATCCTCTCCTCTCTTGTTCAGGTTTGTGATATGATGTATCATGTCTATACTGATGTCGACGCGCTTAACCAACCATAAGAATCCTTCATGTACACAAGTCAATAACACGCGCACCACCGTCGAAAACTTGGTGCTCTTAGTAAAATGTGGCATTTGCAGTAGATTCAACAACCCTAATGTTTGGATGGCCTTTATCCAATCTTGGACCTGCAGGCTTTCAACACCAGTATGGGAATTCACAATCTGGATGATGTATCCGTCAGGTCGAAACTACAGATAGTTCTTCAACTTTGCCAATGTGTTCTCCAGTAAGTCATGGTCATCCATTTTACATCTCGGCACGCCGCCCAATAGGTTTTCCACAATCCTCGCCCAAGTAGAAATGGTTAGGATCGGGATTTCATATATAGTATTTTTCTCCAAATGCACCGGCATGGCATCGTCTTTTCGTGGTGGGATATAGTCAAGCACCGGGTAGATGGGTTGTTCACAAACTGTGCACTACTTCTACTTCGTTGGTGACTCTAATCCTCCCTGGTCTGACATTGGTTGCTTCCCCTTACTTGCCTCTGCAACCTGCCTTGCTGAGATTTTGGAAGAAGCTCCCTTTGTTTCCGTCATAGCTCCTGGAATCCCTGATTTCTTAAATGACCTGAGCACTTCCTGCAAATCTACCTGCTCTCTCATACACTACTCACTTCGCTCGGCTCTCTGGTAGCTCCACAAGCAATGGAAAATACTTCGTAAAGGAAATAAGTGGCCGAGTGAGGCCTATTTATAGTCTCAGCATTCTTCAACGTGGCCTTCGACGGTTGCCGAGGCACTTCATGCTACATTCATTGTCCAGCTCATGCCTATGATCTCGAACCTGCCATTCAATCCTCATCATCATGCCAACTTTGTTTCCTTAAATGCCAAAAGGTTTCCAGGTAGGCCAGAGTGTCAACTCCATTAGGTCAGCATTAAATTGATCATCCTACCAGCCGGATTCCGGTGCTATGTTAGTCACTTCAGGATTTATGGCGCTCCAAAGTGTCACATCTGCCCTAAATTTTGAATTTTGCTAGTGCTGCCAATTTGGTTAACGTCCCACTAACTGGCCGACGATTCTCATGGTCACGGTTTCCGTTATGATGTGCTGGTGGTTTTTAACAAGGGTCACTTCTGGATGTGCATCCTACATGCTTTTCTACGCGGCAGTGGTTCCACCATGTTTGTGCCATTCGTATTTTGAAATGTGTTACGCAGCTTCTCTGTTTTTTTTTCCTCGCCTAGCTTCGGCAATGCTGTGCGGTACATATGCCTCCATTTGATCATGCAAGATTCTGTGAAGCAGGATTATCACAGTAAAGATTTAGTCTACTTCCATTTATCAAACTTGGCAAAGTATCTCCAGCTAAGGTATCTAACTGGACTGCGCCACCGTTAGTAACATGTATTACATTAATCATTTTTTATTAATTTCCTAGGTTTAGAATAGGTAAGTTACCTAATTTTGTCTTTTATGGGACCACATGCCCTCCTGAGTCACTAGGGCGCACTTGGATAGATTCTGGATAAGATATTGCCTGATTTTGTCTGATTTCATGCTATTCCTAGCTTAGAAGTGCGCCTTCTTGCTTTAGATAGCTTTATCCTGCTTTTTATGCTTTCTAGTGGATAAGGTAAAGCTAGTTGACTTATAAACTGGATCTTTTTGGCCAACTATCCCTTCTTGCTTTTCTTCTCTCTAAAATCCATCATCACTTTCCTTTTTCTTCACTCATGAGCTGCCAATACTGCTTTTTCCAATTCGTGAGCCTTTAGACTAATTTGGAAAGTGTTTTTGCCACCTAAGGGGTTTTTTAGCTTTTAGTAAGCTAAAAAACCCCTTGCCTTCAAGGCATTCTATTTTGTCTCCTGAGATGTATTATTTATTGTATTCTAATTAATGAATATGATCATCATGAATTGACATTAATTGTGTTCAGTCTCACATATTTATGCTTAGTTTTTTTTCTTAATTATGCAAATCTTTGAGCAATCTTTTAGTGAGGTCTTCTATGTTTCAAGATTCTCGGCTTGTTGAATTCTTACATGGTATCAGAACCATAGAATTCTCAAATGGTATCAGAGCCATAGAATTATCACATTCAATATGACATTTGATCGCCTTCCAGCTGGGCCGATGATCGATGTGCATATGCACATATGAGGGTAGGGGTTGCTCAAGTGGGGAGTGCCTGATTTCATGTGTAGGGAACTAGGTGGAGACATTTTGGAGATGTTACACAATGATGACTGACAATCATTCATCAATTCTATACAGTATTTGTATGCAGGGATAGACTGGAGAGGATGTGTGAACATCCAATTTCTTCAAGCCAAGCCACCAGATATAAAAGGTAATATGATCATTATATTTTGATTAATGTAGCTGCATCATTTTTATCTTATGTAATGCACATATAATTGATTATAATATTTTGTTTGAATTGTCTAATTATAGTTTTCCTCTATTTTTGCATATATTGGCACATCTAATAGGGATAAGCCACCCCAACATGATGAGGATATGGTTGAGGTTGATGAGACAATTCATGTGCATAGACTCGACATGGAACATTACAGGCCAAGTCCTAGATTTCGTCACCATATCGCAAATAACAGATGTGACTTGAATACTTGTTAGGGAGTGGAACATGTATGACCACTTGGCATCGTATGGGACCTCAAGCTAGCTCCTATATGGTGAACCCTTCCCCAAGATATGACATTATTGATACATCATGTTGTTTGTGTCCTCAATCTACTCGACGAGTTGAAGGGTGTTCTAGACTCTTCATCGAAATAATATTCTAAGAACGATTTACCTCCACCACATAGACCATCCACTTATCCAACAGTTGTTGGAACATCCACCACTGCAACTACATCTAGTTCTTATCCACCACCTCCTCCTCCACATAATTCACTACCTAAACCATCCACTAATCCAACAGTTGTTGGATCATCCACCACCTCCTTCACCACCTAGACCATCCACTGATCCACAAGGCCCACTATGCCCACCACCACCATCCCCTCCTGCAGTCATTAGAGAAAATTTGGTGTCTATAATGGGCCTTATAAGAAAATGAGCAATTGATGCATTAGAATTCGAGAACCAATAGAATTTCAAGGAAATGAGTCAACCATAATGGTTGACTTGGCATATTTGTCATTAAAAAAACAACTTTTTTAATTTGTATATTCAATTTATATCCCGGTGGTTTTACTCAAATTTTGAGTGGGAGCACTCGTCGGATGTGGAATTGAATTTTGTATTTAATGAGTGCTCCCACTTGAAATTTATGTAAAACCACAAGGATATAAGTTGAAAATACGAAAGAAAGAGTAGTTTTTGTCTCTTTTCCTTCAAAATTTATAACTATTATTTTATTATTTTCCTTAGGAAGCCCCATTTTAGACCTTAAATTTTCTCTAATGAGGCCCACTACCATCAAGTGATACACCATCCATCAAGCCACTAGGCCCACTAATCCCAACACCGTCCATTAATGCACCATTCACCAATCCACGAAGCCCACTAGGACCACCACCACCATCCCCTCTTGCAACAGACCCAACACCATCCACTGCAGCACCATCTACTGATGCACTAGATGATTTAAACGATGTGATAGTACCAAGTGATATAGTTCTTGATAGAGAGATACATCAAGTTCTAGTCTCTTCATCAGGGATGATTTTAAGAACCCCCCCTAAATTTATATGTATAAAAAATGGGCATATCCCCATGATACACAGGAAAGTGTGAAGGCTATTTTATCAATAATATAATATGTATATATAATTTTTTGGCAAATCTTTCATGGAATTATAAAATCTTGTAAATTTTGGGCGAATCTTTCACAAAATTATAAAAAATTGTAAAACATTTGGCGAATCTTTCACAGAATTAGAAAATCTTGTGAAATCTTGGCGAATCTTACACTAAACTATAAAAACTTGTAAAGTATTGACAAATTGGTTGAAATTTGACTTAATAAAATTTCCTAGATGATTTTGTATTCACTTTACATTTCCCATGTACTCTTGCATTAGGACACCTTGTAAACAAAATCCAAGCTCTTTAGGTGACCTACACTATCATTTTCTAGTCCCACTGATAGATCCCTTGTAATTGGTGCCTGAATGACACACACCAAAATGAAATCTGCTAGGATCTACGACCGTGACAATATTCAAGTTGAAGAGTAGGTTACAAGGAATCATGTTTCAAATTCACAAGTGGATCACCCTTTGAGACGTGTGCCACCTTCAACCACTCATCACAACCTCCAAGATAACCTGCCAACCCTGACTATAACACTCTTTTTGAAACTATGCATCTAAGGTCAGGGAGTCACAAATCCATGTGTCCTAAGCACCCTAACCACTCCAAATGCCAAATCCCTAAGTATTGCACTTAGGTGGTGCTCTCTCCAAGTTTTAGGCAAGTAGATGGTTGCATAACCATTTATTTCAATAACACTTCTCCAAGAAACAATCTAAGTAGGGATCCCACATGTGCCAAGATAATCTTGTTTCAAACAAACTACATTTCCACCCTTGAGTATAACACATTTCCTCAATTTGTGCATCCAAGGTTAGGAAGGCACAAATCCACATGTGTCAAGCACCCTAATCACTCCAAACATAAATCCCTCAATATCGCACTTAGGTGGTGCTCTTTTCGAGTCCAAGTGTTAAGCAATTAGATGGTTACATAACCATTTCCGTTGAGTGCACTTCTCCAAGCAACAACCCAAGTAGGGTGTCCTGCATGTTCCAAGGTTGGTATGCACATGCCCACATGTGAAAACTCATCCACTCCACCTATTTTCATGCAACATGTGTTCCCTCCTAGCAATGCATCTCCAATTAAATGTACCATGGTCCATACTTGTCCATGTGTCAAAAGTAGATGAAAAATCACTACAAGATAAAAACACCCATCATTGAGACACTCTTACATGAAACACTCTCTCACTAAGAAAAGTTCCCCTCACACAGTAAGTGCTCATAAAATTGAAGGAGAATGTAGAATAAATTCGAAGAAACCAAACCAACAAGTCCTTCATTCTCAATGCTAAATTGCCTCATTCTCCAAGCTACTAGTCAACAGTCACCTGCAATTTTTTAATTCAACCTAAGTATATTTTGTTCCTTTGTTCAAAACCTAAGTATCACACGATAATAGAATGAACAAATATTCCTAAAATCATGAGAAGTAGAATAATAGTGGCTTTGGTTAAATGAGGTAATCCAAGTAGCTAGGTTACAAGGACACAAGTTTTTTTTTTATCCTCTGTGATACAACTTAATAGATTGAGGTTAAGATGGATCTATTCTAGTTATCTAACTAGGCAAGGTGGATGAATGTGGATAGAGTTACATTCTGGATATCATTACATTGCCTTGGATGTGCAAGCATGCATCATACATGCACAAAGTATCTAGGGTGTGGGTGCAAGTCTCCCAAGCCAAGTGATGCATCTCCCTGCAACTTTGCCAGATTTAAGAGCCTAGTTATTTAACAAAGAGTTAGGTTGATCAACTAAATTATGGAAAAAATCCCTTCGAATAATCAGTTTCCTAGCTTTTGTTATTGTGCAATGATTTTTTTTATGCTAACTCATGAAAAACACCAATTGATTATTTGGTTATTTCCAAGCGTGGTATCAACTATGTAAGGCATTGGTAGAAGAAACTCCATGGAATGTTTTGAAGGATAAGGGTATTGATATTGTCACAACAAATTCCAGAATGGTGATTGGAAAGCTTTTGCAGCCTACTCTGAATGCAAGTTGTGTTGCAATTCTACAATTAATGACTGGTAAAAACATGGTTCTTAGGTCAAATAATATGGATGACAACAATGCATATAGACTTCCTTTATTTTCATTGTCCCATTTTCTAGTCATTTCCATTACATTCTAAAGCTCTCATTTGGATGTTCACAAATACAAATTTTTAGTGTCATGGCTAATGTCAACTTTGATCAGATAAGATAAGATAAGATAATTTTATTAATGTCCAACTAATGACCACAAAAGAGGTTAATGGGACAAACCTAACATAAGCTTTATTTTAATGGCCTCAAATGTGACATGGAACTCAACCACCCAAAAGAAAATTTGACCACTAGAAAACCAAAAAAAACAACTCTCCATGTGTATGAATTGTCTTATACACATGGCGCGAGTCAAAAGGAAATTTTTTTGAAGGGGATGACTATATATTTAGTGTCCACTAAGCAGGATCCCTAATCTTTATCCTACCTTGATTGAGCAGCTAGTGCCATGACCTATTTTCTTACTTTCGTTAATCACAAAGATAAAAAGAAAAATGGAAATATTTTCAGTGTGAATCCATGATTTTCAAGCCTAATTTAAAAAATTCTTGCTCTGATATTACCAATTTCACTATATTTTAAGAGTGTTACGACACACCAATCCAACTCATGAGAAAACGTTTATGAAAGAAACATACAAGAACTAGATAATACATGCAAATAAATTAGAACTAGGAATAATGCCTAAGAAGAAATTTGGTATAGTAAATGGTAGATAAGCTCAATAATTAAAGTTACATATTTGTCATTCTCATATTTCCGTTCATTACCAATGAATTTAACTTTATTTATGTATGGAAAATAACCTAAAGAATATACCAAAAGGTGATACAACAACTAAAATCCTCAAGTCCCTTCTTTCTTTCACCACCTTAGCTCCTAGGGATATCCTAATGTTTTAGGCATTGTGATAAAATGTAGTTTCATTCTCTTACGATGGAATTTTGGTGAATGAGTGTATCAAATTCACATTTTCTCATAAATAACTACAACAATTTTAGCCATTGTAACCAATAATATAAATATGAGTATCCATAAAAATTCTCTAAGGAAAGGTGGCACTAACATAAGCTACAATACTCAGGCTTCTTTACAACAAGATGGTGTTACAATGAAAGTGTAAAACTAGTAATAAATTGGATATATATATAGATAGATAGTTTGGATTGAAATCATCCATTACAAAGCATTGATGAAGCCCATAAGGTTGACAAGTGGATTACTTTCCCTATATTGCTAACATATCAGTTTCAATTTTTCTTTAAAATTTGTGATACCACCCATGTGCATTACTCATCTTTTCGAGTGCACTCTCTTGCACCTACTAGTGGATGGAGAAACTATGGAAAGCTTTCCTTTGGGTTGCATTTCAAGGGATAAATGGTTTTAATTGGATAAAATTGGGATCTTTGACATAAGGGCGGGGACTGTAAGGTTTGTCGTTACACCAAAACCTACAGATGTTGGTAAACATTTGAAACCAGGCACATATCCCATGATCCCAGTATGGCGATTAGTCCACATTATATTACCAAAGGTGCAATGATTATAATCAATACTCCAACACCCCCCCCCCTCCCCCCGACATAACTCAAGGGAATTGACCATGGGACTTGAGCTTTGATACCATGTAAGGTTTGTCGTTACACCAAAATGTGCAGATGTTGGTAAACATTTGAAACTAAGCACATAGTCCCATGATCCTAGTGTGGCGATAGGTGTACATTATATTCCTAGATGTGTGGCGGTTATAACTGATAATCCATTAGGGGAGGTTTGCGAATGACTAGTCCCTTTTAAAAAGCTCAAGCTCTATGTACCAAGTGAGTTATATGCATTGTAGACGACCAAGAAAATTGGAATTTCATCCTATGCAATTCCATTCAAAGAGGGTTTATGTATGGAAAAAAAATTAATTAGAATATTGTCCCAAGTATAAGATGTGCTTTGAAGAGATTAATCAATATTTTAGAGCAATGTGCTTGTTTATATAAAAATTGCCTAATATATATGGTATTCAACTTATATCAATGATATTTTATGTGGTTATGATAGTGATTCCTACATGAAGATCACAAGTTCCAATAAAGAGTGGGTTAGGGGATGTACATCTCAATAAAAAGTAGTAAACTAATAGTCATAGAGTAGTGCACCTAACCGGTGAGATTCCAAGTGGACTAACACATAAGTAGCTAAATATACAACAACATTAACCACAACTAATTAAAATAACCCCTTAAAAAAGTGAACACACAATCTATCAAAACATATATAACTAAATTATCTTAATATTGCAAAATATAATTCCTCATTTAAAAATATGTTTGAACACCTAAAATATTCTGCTATATTTGAACGAAGCAGTCTATTTATTCTCAGTTTTTTACTTTACGGTCATAATCAAAATTAGACGGAAAATATGCTCGAAAAAGATTGAAAACGTAGAATATTTAGACTACACCATTTTGAACCCCTTAATTGATCAAATTCATACACATCCATAGTTTTCTTCACAATGTAAAATAATAGAACTTGTATCATAAATGTATACACTCTTAATAAGATAATTAAAAGCATATAAATTGATCATTGTCTTCTTAATAAATAATAAAATAAAAGAATACAAATTGATAATTTTATTTTTAATAAATATATATGTAAAAGAAAAACTATTAAATATAAATAAAATAAACTCTCATTTTGAAATCATTTGTATTTGTATGTGAAAAAAAATTACGTTAATTACTTTAAGAGGAGAATGGTGACTCATTAATTTTGAAGTAAAACGGCTGCTTTTATTTTATTATTGAAATCATGATACAACGATAGTGACATAATTAATTTCTTTATTTAATAAATCTCCTATGTTTTAGGATCCGTCTTCTTCCTCTCTTTTCTAGCGAAAAAAAAACTACTATTGATATTCAAAATAGAATCAAATAGTACAATGAAGTTCATGATTCAACAGTCGAATCATATAATAGTGTTCTGCACAGCCAGCATGCTCATGTTCATTTCTACAATCTCAAAAAAAACCATTATGGCCCGAACAGCAATTATCATCAGTACATGATAATACTACATATATGCAAAATAAATAAGCGAGAACCCAGCAGCTCAGAAAAGTCCCTGAGAATACACATATAGAATCAGTCAAAAAAATAGATGGACCCACAGTCCTGGAGGCAACTATCAAATCATTCCTCCCAAATCAACTGCCCTTCTATACCGGATAGTGCTTGTTTAGAGAGCTTATCAGCAAGAGAGTTATGATCTCTAAAGATATGTTCAAAGATAATATTCTGCTGCTTTGATATCTCCAATTGAGTCCGGAGAGCCCAATGTCGCAAATTCAGAACGTTGAGGTTGAATTCAACCACTGCCCATTTAATGGTAACCCTGGAGTCACCATAAACCTTGATATTAACCAAACCAAAGATGTTAGCAACTTTGAGAATGCACCAGAGGGCCATTAACTCCGCTTTCATGTTAGAACCAGATCCATAGTTGAGTCTAAAAGAGAAAAAGTGAGACTCGTTCAAATATATAACACCTCCCACAGCACATAAACCATATTGTGAAGCTCCATCGAAGAATAGAATAGGTTGATCCACTTTAAGATTGAATATGTTAATTCTGTCGGTCTTTAATTTGTGCTCATCATCCTTACATGAAGCAATCATATTTAAAGCAGTCATACTACATTGCAGAGTATCAGGAGCTTTATTCTGAAAGATGGTGCAGTTTCTGGAGAACCAAATTGCCCAAGGAATACAGATAGCAACATAGAAATGTTGCTTACATTGTCTATACCAATTCAGTAAGCACTTGTTAAAATCTCCAACATCCCAGCACTGTGAAATGTTCAATGTAGATGAAATCACATCCCAGATTTTGCTAGTGAAATCACAATGGACAAAGAGATGCTGTTTAGATTCAACTTCTTTTTTACAAAGAATACATAAACTTGGTCCACTCCAACCACGTTTGCACAAATTTTCCCATGTCTTCAATTTATCTTGAATTAATAACCAACAAAAGCATTTAAGTTTTAAAGGAATAGACCAATGCCAAAGCCTCTTATACCACCAATCTTGAGGATAAATGAATTTGTCTTGTACAATTTTGGAATAAGCAGTTCGTGCAGTAACATGCCCAACAGTAGGATTTCCTCCCCAAACAAGATGATTTGGCTCATGATTCAAACTGACACTGGCAAAATTTAAATTTGTAATATAAGCATCCCAAGAACGGGCTAAAAAGCCAAAAAGACCCAGATATCTAGAAGCCATCCACTTAGTATTATACTCATAACCCAAACTGTGCAGATGAATTTTATTCAAGCTAGTCAAACCTAAGATCTGAAGATATTGAGTGATGGAAGAAGGTAGAATATAGTTATCTTCCATTCCAATGATGGGGTCAATCCCAACCCGAATCAATTCTCCTGATCCATCCTGCCACACAAGATCTGATTTGATCCAATGAAATATCTTCATAAATCCCCGCCACAAAGGAGAGAAATTCCAACTTGCTAATTTTGGATTTCTAATCCAGCAGAAGACATCCATATTTATGTATTTGCAATGAATGAGCCTAGACCAAAGAGTACTTCCAAACAGACTTCTCCAGAGACTTTTTAGTCTAAGAGCAATGTTGAAAGTACCCAAATCTTTAATACCCCAACCACCGAATCTAAAAGGTCTAGATATAGCATCAGCAGCTACCATGGAGATTTTTTCACTATTAGTTGACCCAAACCAGAGAAAGTTGTAGCAATATCTATTGATGGTCTTAATTATGGATGATGGAACTTCCAGTAATGAAAACCAGTATACAGGTATACTGCAGAGTACTGACTTTAATAAAATGAGCTTACCCCCTCTGGACAAATATCTGAAAGACCAATGAGCAATTCGGGCCTCAATTTTTCTCAGCAACCAATACCAATCCTTGATTTGGTAATTGTTTGGCTTAAGATAATATCCCAGGTATTTAAAGCCTTGATCCAAGAGACAGCATTTATATGGCAGAATCAAAAATATGTCACTAAGATGCCCATCATCAGAAGTTAAATGATAAAAATTGGATTTACCTGAACTGACCTTCATACCTGATGCACTGCAGAAAGTCTGGATGATTTCTTTGTAAATAGACCACTCCTCAATAGTGTCCACACCCGCCACTAAAACATCATCAGCAAATAAAATGTGTGTAATCACACATTCTTTTGTTATCTTAATACCTTTAATCTGTCCACCCAATAATGCTTGATTTATCATTCTGCTGAAACCGTCCATGACCAGAATAAATAGAAGAGGAGAAAGTGGACACCCTTGTCGAATTCCCCTGGACCATCTGAAAAATTCAGACGGACTACCATTTACAAGCACAGAGATGTTCATGGAGGTAATGCATGCCATTATCCACTTAATGATCAAAGGAGGCACACCAATTTTGATGAGGATCAATCTGAGAAAAGACCAGTTAACCCTGTCATAAGCTTTCTCCAGGTCCATTTTAAGTAACATAGCTTTCTTCTTATATATCTTAATACTATGCAGCAGCTCCTGTGAAATGCCTATAGCATCGTGAATCTGTCTACCAACCAGAAATCCAAATTGCTCAATGGAGATATGCTGAGAAAGAACTGACTTTAATCGATCAGCAATAATTTTGTAAATGAGTTTATAAAGCAAGTCACAGAGAGAAATCAGACGATAATCACCAAAATACTTTGGCTTATCTTTTTTGGGAATGAGGGTAACAAAGGTGGAATTTAAACCTCCAAAGATATATCCATTGAGTCTGGAAAAATTCACCAAATCTTTAAGTTCTCTCCCCATGAGATCAAAAAAATGTAGATACAGCTCCACCGACCACCCATCAGGCCCGGGGCTTTTTTCTTTAACAAAGATTTTCAGAGTCTGTTCTATTTCTTCCAGGGAGACCTCATCTTGTATGCTGTCAGCTTCTTGCTCATTGAAGAAGCGAGGATATAGGGAGGCAATTTTAATCTGCTCTGCTAAAAAGCAATCGCCAGGGTCACTATAAATATGACCAAAAAATGATGCAGCTTCAGATTTTATAATATCAAGCCCAGAATGTTGAATTCCTCTGTCATCCTCAATTTCCCAAATAAATTTCGAGTTCCTTCTGGCCGAAGCAAATGAGTGAAAGAATTTTGTATTCTTGTCGCCATGAGATATCCAGATGGCCCGCCTTTTCAGTCGCCATTCTTTTTCAGCTTGAATAAGTAATTCTTCTTTCTTCTTCTCAATCTGTCTCATAACCTCAAAGCCATCATATGATAAGGAGCTATAAATATTTACATAGATAGAATCCTGTAACTTCTGTTCTAGAAGTGTTAATTCCTTTTTATCTTCCTTCTTTTTATCTCTGATCCATTTGGTCACAGACTCTTTTAAGCCTTTTAATTTATGACAGAAGTTAAAAATCAGATTTGAAACTGATACATCACAGTTAATCCAAAAATTTCTAATCATGTTGCAAAAGGAGTCATCTTCCAGCCAACTAGAATTGAACTTGAAGGGCGAAGCCAGATTCTGTCCCAAATCATCAAGCTGTAGTATAATGGGCCAATGGTCCGAAAACTTGTGATTGAAAACCCAAGACCTATGTTTCTGAAAGGTCCTCAACAACTCAGAGCTAACGAGGAATCTATCCAGTCGCTTATGCACCCCATCTTTACCAAACCTACCATTTATCCAGGTAGGAACCAATTTATGTGGTTGGACATCCACCAAGTCAGAATTCACTATTAACTGAGTAAAAAAATCTGCTAAATCATCCAACCTAGCAGAAGCTCCCCAAATTTCAAAAGCATGACAAGTAAAATTTAGATCACCTGCAATAATCAAGTCGTCCAAGTTCATAAGGCCAGAACCATGGAGAGATGTCCAAAAACTCTGTCTCTCCCTATAGGGAGCATAGCAATTGAGAATGGATAGAGAGTGCTTATTGCCACAGAAAGATCCTTTTAAAAGAATTCCCCAGGGAGTTGTATAGGCCTTAAAATCAAAGGCTTTTGGATCCCAAGCCACAGCTAAACCCCCAGATAAGCCACAGGAGCTAACAGCAGACACCTCCCAAAATGGTAACAGCTTACAGAGTTTGTGAATAGCAAGGTTTTCTTCACACATGGCCTCTTGG
Organism: Larix kaempferi; assembly: GCA_027924585.1. Classification (NCBI taxonomy): domain Eukaryota; kingdom Viridiplantae; phylum Streptophyta; class Pinopsida; order Pinales; family Pinaceae; genus Larix; species Larix kaempferi. Next base: position 5,635,584 of record BSBM01001661.1, on the reverse strand, counting down.
AGTAATATAAGTGCAGGGACAGTAGAATTGAAGAGGTTGGCTAAAGCCTGTGCTCTAGACACCTTAGCCAGACCTCGCACATTCAGAGACAAAATAGTCATCAAATAACAGTCAAATTGGGGGACGACGCTCTAAGCCCCAAAGAAACATCAGGAATAGACCTATCAACCTCCTCTAACCTTTGAGAAATCAGAGTGTAAGAAACTGACGGAGGAACATTTTTGTCTATGTTTTTTTTCTTATTGCCCTTCCTAATAGTGAAATTTTGGAAGTGTAGTGAGGGAACAGGTTTAGCCAATGACCCACTCCCAGGGTGCTTAGAGAAGGACGATAAAGGAGGAAATTCCTCACCAGCAGCCGAAAGTTGATAGCCACTTTCAGCTAAAATAGCATTATCTCCCAAAGTAGAAGTGTCATCTAAGCATTCTAAAGGTTTATGGGTATCCAAGTTCTGTCCAACATCACAACCCATATTCACAGAAGCAATTGTAGGAGAACCAACAGGGGGAAACGAACCCAATCTCAAGCAATCAGTATGAGTAGACTAGTGATTCAAGGAGTTAGGGGGAGGAGACTTGTCAAGTGGAGGGTTTGGTAAATCCTCAGCAGAACGAGGCGAAGAAATCCCTAAGCCAGAAGATTCAACAACAAAGTCATTAAAAAGATTACGACCAGCATTTGGACAGAGGGAATTGTTCAACGAACTAGCAATAGGTAACCCCGACACCAGGTCGTGTCCCATCTGAATTTCGCCCTTGGAGATCCGACTAGAAAGTAATTTTTCAAAACTTTCAATAAAGACAAGATCATCCGGTGTTAATTCAGGATAATTAATAGGAGTTTTGCAGAATAACTTACCTGAATGGTCCGATGATGGCTGTCGGTCACAAACCCTAGGAGAGGAGTGCTCAAAGTAGGTGAAAACATATTCTTACAGCTGGAGGGACCGGAAGCTCGAACATGACCAAGCTGCTTACAAGAAAAGCAGCGAAATGGGATTTTGAAGTAGTCAAGAGTCTGTTTCCACACTTTAGACCCCCAAGCAATTTCAATCTCAGCCGGCAGTCCTCCCCGCGTATCAATTTCCACCATGACTTTTGCATAACGGCGGTCCATGCCATAGAGGTTATGTTTGTCGAGGCGCACAAATCTCCCAACGGCATTAGCAAGACCCATGAGAACATCTTCTATCCAGAGCACGATAGGCAGGCCTGGAATAATCATCCAGAGGTGCCTAATAGGTTGATATTCATGCAGCGGATTGAAATTAAGATGCCATCTCTTTATGAATAAAGAACCCTGTTTAAACTCCTAGTAACAAGACAAGATCTTGTCAATATGAGCTGCATCAGAGAAGGTGAACAAAATCCACCGATTCATGAGAAGATTAATACGAGGGTCCATCCCTGTAAGAGGAAGCCAATGCTTAGAAACCCATTCCATAATTTCAATCTTACTACCCGAAGTGAACTCCAGCCTACCCACCAAAGCCCGTTCAGCCAGAATGCCTATTTTATCAAGATTGTAATTCTCATCAATGTCAAAGCGGGCGATATCCGCTCTGGCTTTAAAAGTCTTTAACAGCCTTCTGGTTTTAGCCTTTGACCCACAAAGCTTGCCACAAGAAGGAACAGTAGCCCCAGTCCTATCATGAAAATCGCCCAACACAGACGACGAAGGAAGCAAGGGAGGGTTTGGGGAAAAGGGAGACTCCCCCATAGTGAAAACCCCCGCCAGCTATAGAAAAGGGAACCCCCAGCTGCCGGTTATCTGTCAAAAAGTAAAGGACAACTGCCAGGACAAGTGGAGCCAGCTCCTGGGCCAAAAATAGCCAAAAATGGCGCCGATAATAAGAGGAGACCCCTAAAATTGGAAGGGGCCCAATTCCAATCTATAGAAGTAGCTAAAAATAGAACTGAAACTACCGGAAAAACCACTAAAAAAGTCCCAAAGCCAGCCAAATAATGGAGTCAATTACAGAACTTAGACTTAATGCAGGAAACCCGAAAAATCAAGCTGAAAGGTGGAGAGGTAGCCTACAACCTTAATGTTTATTCCCACTTTTTTTAACCTTGGTTGGTACTAGACCAATTTTGCGAATCGGCTGGACTCCAAGTCGTCGTAGGCCACACACTCGATCAATCAACCATCAAGATCAGGAAATCCTGCAAAATCGCTGAAAAACCCCTAAAAGTCTTCACTCCATCCTCGGCGTTCCTCCTTAAATTTAATAACTTTATAAACAAATCAGCATTATGATTTATTCTAGGAAAGGTCATGTTCTCAGCGGTAGGTTGTCTATAAATACCTCAAGAATCAGCACACGCCGGTGTTGCATAACTCCCCAGGACCAGTCTAAACATCGATGGAAGAAGTGGAGGAGGAGGAGTCCAAGGAGTGGATATCATAGGTCGAACCGGGCATCCTCATCACTTTAGTTTCTATCCATCTTCTTCCTCTCTTTTCATAGTAAAAGAACTATACTTCATATTAAAAGTATTAAAAACAATACAGAATAGCAGAAACTATACTTTTTCGGTACCACTTTTTTACATATCTAGGCATAGATTGATTTAATAACACCTTTTACTCAGCAAGGTTATTAACAATGGAAGCTTCCATCTTGTTAAAGACTTCCATCAAATACTTCTATAGCATCTTAAGATTTGCAATAGTTGATAATTAGATGAAGATGGAAGAAAATTAATGTGTACTTACCTGAGGTTTTGATGTAAATTTTAGAGGGAGAAGTGTACACTTTTAAAAACCCTAATATTCATTGTTGGTACCAAAATCTACCCATCAAAATTTTGGTTTTATGACACATTTATACAAAATTTTACTCGTTTTTCGTCACCAAAGCTTTTATTCAGTTAAGTCTTCGCCAATTTCCTCCTAAATTTTTGTTTATTATGTTAAGGTCCTCTTTGGTCAAATTCATCCTCTTTTTTACCATTATTCAAAATCAACTTATAACTCAATAACGACTATTATTACTTGAAGATAAATCTTTTATATTATATTAAAAGGCTTACTTTTAAATAGTTATAATTATTAATCCCTTGAAATTATGCCAAAAGCAAAGTCATATTATTTAACCAATTATTATATTATGCATATTCTTACTTCCTTTATCTATGAAGATGTATCGCCAACATTGTCACGTGGATGTATTTTATGCTTCATTTTGTTTAAAGGCATACCTATCCGCCATGATTCAAAGATTAAATTTTTAGTGTTTAAATGCCAAATCATTCAAACCAAAAGACCAGTTGCATCCAACTTCCTTTTTGTCACCTACTTGAACTATGTGTCTAAATACATGTTTAGCATTCATCCATTGTTGAGTTGACCGAAATCACATTAAACCACTAGATGATGAGTGCGTCCATGTGTCAAAGCAAAAGCCCAAAGGGAAATCTATGAACCCAAAGTGCACTCAAGTTTCATGGCAGGTGCCTAACGCAAGCTCAGGTAAGAGTCTAAGTGTCATGGAGGAAGGCTTACAACGAACACCAAAGGAAGTGCTTGATTTCCAGATAATTGTTATGACCCAGTTTAACTGTTTAAGTTTGCTCAAGTCCGACTGCTCTGTCTTCTGTACCGTGAACTCCATAATACATATTTGTTTTCGAATCCAGTTATCAGTGCAATGTTTGTTATCTTTAGAAGAGCTCCCACATGGCATCAAATAAGAATATAAGGTATGAAAACATCATTGATTGATGGCAATGCGATCATTGCAACATTAACAACAATAAAGTGCTCCATTTGTCATTCAAAGTGCGCTTCTGACTTCAAGACAAAGCTTCTCATGTCAAAATGCCGAATGAAGCATGTAAACCCTTTTAGCATTGATGATATTATTTTTTCTCTTTGGGAAATTTGCAGCAGCAGCAATAGAGGCGATGAGTTTCTCTCATTGATGTACTTGGGCTATTTCTTATTGTCTGATCTTCCAAATACCAAGTATAGATTCCACCAAGATAGTCACAGGGCATAAGCTGTAGATTCCTTTCTTGCATTGTGCTTGTATTTTATCCAAATGAATATGAGACGATGTCAGCTCAGCCTCACTTGAATAAGCCAGAAACCAAAAGTCATATGTTGTGAAGATTGAAAAGGTAGCATTGAGTAACGCTATAAAAATTAAGACATGAGATAAATTGGAGTCTTTTCGGGTTGTAAGTTGAGGTAGTGATTTGTTTGGTCATTGAATTATTACAATGTCACTGGAACCTACAGAAAATCATGAATTCATGAATCCCAAGTGCAGTTGGAACTTGAATGGGGGATTCCCACTGTTGGGTGTCATATCTACACAATGACTTCATTATCCATCTAATGCATTTGACATGGTTCAATATTCTTAATGTCTTATTCAATGAAAAAAATTTGGCAAGTTAGAGGATCGTACTTGTGAATTGTGTTCTAGATTGATATTACTAGTAAGTTTAATGGGGGCTTCTTCTCTAGAACCATCTAGTTTAGTTAGAGTGTATCTTTATGAGACATTTAATTTCTTTGGAATATTAAAGAAACATGATCCAACTAAGGTTTTTTAATATGTTTCATTTTATCAACATTATCCTTGATTTCTCTTCAATTTTAAGGTGCTTGTTAGGTGATTCCTAGATCCTAGTATTTTTTTTCCATTCAATTTTTTTCCTCTTAATATAGGCTCTCACAATGACTGAACTATAAGTGAGAGAGGAATGCCACTTTGGAGGGAAAACAATTTAGGAAACATGTGATTATAATAATAATGGTATACTACTCCAGAGATAAAATAACTAATAACAAAAGAAAATAATATAATGGAAAATGTCCATACATGTGCTTGGAAGATAACCCCAAAAATCTGAATATCCTAATATTTTTTTTTTATGGAATCTTGGTGGCTATTTCTTGAGTTAAGTTATGTTGTTGTAGGTGGAGTCCACCTTATGGATATAAACTGAGTATTGCAGCCACAAGTCTTCCCCATCATAGTATACAATTGATAAACTATGAAAATATATGGCATGGATAGAACATAGCCATAGAGGAGCATAAGGCTAACTTTTATCCCCTTAATATATATTGAACAAAAAATGTGCTAGAACCTATAAAAAAGAAGGATGGGATTGCTATATGGAAAAAATATTTGGACAAGTTGTACATTAGTCACAGAAAAATAGTTTATACTCCTAAATGTGAAGAAAAAGGGAAAAGGAAATCATTTGAAAGATGGAGAATATAGAATAGGAAGACACATTGTAGAGAAATAAAACTCTGGCCAAAACCTACAATAGAGAATTAGGATATGTTTTTCAAACATTCTAGACCATTGTGTTGCTTATTAAAATGTTGTTGGTTCAACTGATGCAAATTATGGGATTCCTTGTACGGTTGGTGATGCTGGGAACACTGCTCCTTAAACTTATCCTGGAACTTATGATGGAAATCATTCTCTTGGAACTGCTGGAAATGTTGATGCTTATTTGAATGATCTTGGTTAAACTGCTCATGGGGATGCTTATTAAACTGGTGTTGCTGATGATGGGATTGTTGCTCCTTTAGCTACTCTTGGGAATGCTCTTTCAAATGTTGCTTTTGTTGGGCCCAATAATGCTGGGAATTCTGTGTATTTGTGAGGATTGACTATGTACTTGAATCCATGGATAAGACAATAAACTTGCACTTTTCCTTTGAGGTTTACTAGTCCCCAAGTTTCCTTATAGTTATCTAAATACATCTGAAAATAAATGACAATACAATCCAATCTACCATTCAATGTATATATTGTGAGGAAATATTATTTGAGTTATCTACACACTATTATATGTGGCAGATCTCCCTTGAAAAAATCCACTAATCCACCTTTGTATGTCTAGTTTCCAATCCTTGTTTGTAATTTGTATGTTTTGAAGAGAGAGAAGGCACTTGTTTTTCATTTACTATGTTCATGTTTTTGAGAAAGTTGAGATTAGAAACCAAAAACTAAAAAGGTCTTGGTTAACAATTAGTTGATGGACTTGTCCAAGCTAAAGGGTCAAACTTTAAATAAAAAGATTATTGCAGGTCTTATTAGACTAGTTCTGACTAAAAGATCAAACTTGTGCCAAAAATTAAGGAGAGAAATCCCCTCTTATCCCTGTTTTTCCCTTACAATATGACCACTTCCCTGTCAATGAAGGAGGCACAAAGAACCTCTCCATATCTATTTAACAAAGACTACTACCAACAATATTTGGGATCTATTGTTGAGATGTATCTGGATCTCTAGCTATGGGATCAAAGGAATTTATTTTCAAATTTCAACTACTAAGCAATAACCTTTCGTGCTATAAAAAGGTCAAGGTTAAAACCTGTAGACCCTTTCCAAATTTTACAAACAAAAACCTGCTTTCAAGAGTCATTTTTTTCAAGGTAAAATAAAGTTTATTATCTACTATTTTCCAAGCTAGATGTTGTGCAAATTCCTTCCTCTTTAAAAAACATGTTGTGTAGTCTGCATAATTATGTATAGAACAATGTTTTTTGTTTGATTTGGCATTTGGCACTTAAAAAATTCCTATCAAATTCTTGAAGCCTACTGAGCTGATGATTGTATGGGTAGGGTTAGCCTCTCTGGATGCACAGAGGTTTGAGTGATAGGTTTTTTCCACTCATATAATACTCTAGATTCTAGGGGCACATGTACCAAATATAGGGTTTTCCCACTCACATGATACTCTAGAGCGTAGGGGCACATGTGTTAAGATTTAATATGCTAAGACAGAAAATATCAGCATTGCATTTCATTTCACAACAATAGCATATATAGGATCACTGAAAGAACAACAAGCACAACATAAACACAAGAGACATAGATTTATCCTGGGAAACCCTCATGGGGTAGAAAACCCAGCAAAGCTTCCTCAATATCGATGACCAACAAATACAAAGATGCAAACCATAGACATGAGCTCCTTCTCCTCCATAGCAGACCTCTCCCTCACCTATCCGCTATTCACAAGTGAGTGTAGTGTGTGTGTGTGTGTTAAATGAGGAACACACCTCCTCTATTTATACACATCTCCGACTTGTATTTTATATTAACTAGGTCATCCCCAACTTAACCACTGGGTTAAACACCCCATTATAACTGACTCGGCCGACCCCTCTAGGGTGGTCTAATAACCCTTTGACCCACATAACACATACAGGGCCGACCCCCACTAGGGAAGTCTAATAACCCAAGTTACCACATTCCAACGGAAGAATAAACATCTCCGGATATACAATAAGGTCTTCACTGACGATTGAAACATCTCCGGGATAATAAAGTACAAATATAATATTCTTAGAAGTTACAATATTTCAACACTCCCCCTTAACGAGAAGGATATTATAACAACATCTGCAGGAGCAAGGAGTCATCGACTACATCATACATGATACATCTATAAATCATTGGAAGCTTTCTCAACATCATCAGTAACTCAACCAGTTACTGGAATATCTTCAGTTCTTCAATACTGGAGTATCAACATTGTCGGTATTGAGTCTTCACCTTCTGCAGCACTCGATTAGCTACAACATCGTCATCAACTAGATCCTCTCGATCAACATCATCACATCATCAACTGGATCCTCTCGATCAATAGCATCATCTGGATCATCTCGATCAACAACAACATCTGGATCATCACGATCAACATCATCATAGTAGCATACTCTGCAATACACATCATCCAATTACAGGATGATCAATCCTGCTCACTTTAGGACATAGGTCCATGGATGATACAATCCAGATCAAGTTCCAGGATGATCAATCCTTATCACTTTAAGACAAGTCTCATGTCTATGGACGATGCAATCCAGATCAACTTCTAGGAGGATCATTCCTTATCACTTTAAGACAAGTCTCATGTCTATGGACGATGCAATCCAGATCAACTTCCAGGAGGATCATTCCTTATCACTTTAAGACAAGTCTCATGTCTAGGGACAATGCAATCCCATCAAGTACATTTTGAACCAAGGGTCCAATGACGATGCATTCCTATCACGTACCTTTTGAACCAAATGTTCAGGGACGATGCAGTCCTCTCACGTACCTTTTGAACCAAATGTTCAGAGATGATGCAATCCTCTCATGTACCTTTTGAACCAAAATTCTAGGGATGATTCAGTCCTCTCACGTACCTTTTGAACCAAATGTTCAAGGACGATGCAGTCCTATCACGTACATTTTGAACCAAGGGGTTCCGGGATGATGCAATCCCCACCTGTCCACCAAGGACTTCATTCTCGAAGACATCTCTCTACTTATCAATTCTGCGACCAAAGTCTGGGGAAGATGCAATCCCCACCTATCCACTAAGGACTTCATTCTCGGAGACATCTATCTACGGATCAATTCTGGGACCGAAGTCCGGGGAAGATGCAATCCCCACCTATCCACTAAGGACTTCATTCTCGGAGACATCTGTCTATGGATCAATTCTGGGACCGAATTCCAGGGAAGATGCAATCCCCACCTGTCCACTAAGGACTTCATTCTCGAAGACATCTGTCTACGGATCAATTCTGGGACAAAATTCTGGGGAAGATATAATCCCCTCTCGTCCACTAGGGACCACATTCTCGGAGACATATGTCTACGGATCCTTTTAGAACATGTGTTCAAGGATGATGCAATCCCCTTGTCAACTTAGACCCTGTCTAAGGCCCATTCACCAACCTCAATGTCGACATCACCAATATAGGTATCCACATCATCGACCTCACTGTCGATGTAGGCAATCTCATCATCAGCGACCATATCACTCCCCCTTTCAAGGAGGGTCCTTCTGAACTACACCAAGCTTGTCTCGGAAATACTCAAACTTTACTCGAGACAGAGGTTTGGTCAATATATCAGCAACTTGTTCGTCAGTGCTTACATACTCGAGCTTGATAGCTCCTTTCTGCACCATATCTCTTATATAGAAATATCAGATCTCTATGTGCTTTGAATTATCATGGAACACTGGATTTTCTGTCATCTTGATACAACTCTGGTTGTCACACAAGATCTCAGTGGGTTCCATCTCTAAGTCAAATAAACCAGATAATAACTTATGAAGCCATATCGCTTCGCAATTAGCAGAGCAAGCAACTATATATTTCACTTCGGTTGTGCTGAGAGCCACACTAAACTGCTTCCTGCTAAACCACGAGATCATGGCAGATCCTAGACAATAACATCCACCCAATGTGATCTTCCTGTCTGATACACTTCCTAACCAATCAGCATCTGTGTAGCCATACAATCTGAAGTCATGATATCCAAAATAATATAGACCAAAGTCTATCATACCCTTCAGGTACCTCATCACATGCTTTGCATCTATCAGGTGAACTCGTCTAGGTTCCACTAGATACCACAAATCAAATGTCTGGCTTGGTATTCGTCAGATACATCAGTGACCCAATCATCTATCTGTACAGAGTCACATCCACTAACTCTGATGAGTCATCAACTAATAGCTTTAAGTTGGAATCCATGGGAGTGGCCATGGCTTTGCATTCCAACATATCAAATCTTTTCAAGATTTCTCAACATACTTTCCCTGGTTGAGAAAGATTCATTCTGAGCCTTTTCATGCTTCCAGTCCTAGGAAGTAATGCATCAATCCGAGATCATTCATCTTGAACTCTGTAGCTAGCTTCTTCTTGATTTCCATGATCTGTTTCTCATTCCTTATCAAAAGGAGATCATCCACATACAATCATAGTATCATCCATAACCTTAAGGTAAGGGTTAGGATCAACTTTATTCTTGGTAATGCCCAAGATTTTCAAGAAGCTATCAATTCTTCCTCTGTGACTGAACATCATTCACACTCTGCATTGAGTGATCTTTTGCATATCTATCTGTGCCATCTCTCGTCAGATGGGTCTACTGATATGCACCTCAGGATCATTCAAACTCTGTGGTGAGTTCCTTCTATATATAGATACTATCTTCAACTTGTAGCAAAGGTTGAAATCTGCATCACCCATGGTAATCATTAAGCTCATCAATCCTGGGTACCCGTACAGAGCTTTCTTCAATTGAATCCTGGGATTTTTTCTCGATTCACACTTCTTCTTCAATCACACCATTGAGAGAAAAGTATTTATCTAGCTACTTGGAGCAAACATCTCGTCATGATCCTCTTCCTCTTTCTAAGAGAATCTTCTAGCCACGAGCCTTCTATAGTATGTTGATTTGTAAATCTTCTTGTTGAACATCCATCACTTGTTCAGTGTTCATCATTCTTCATGATCTTTCCTACAAATCAAAATTAAGTACATGATTAGTAATACTTCATAATCATCAAATCATGTTGACATGATAACCTATTATGCATACAAATATGATTTTCATAGTTATGCCACAATCTTGACCAATACTTTGGCACAACACTTTTCCATATCCTGTATGCATACAGTGGCTATCTAGATGCCTTCCATCTCTACCAGAACATACTATTGAGAGCGTGCACAGCTCTTAGCATGTCAGCAAAGAGGTTTCATTCGAGACAATCAACAATGGAATGTTTGTCCAACTTATCAATCATATGCGTATTAGTAGTATATTGTTCAATGCTATATGAGTGTTTACACTCAGCATGATATATTCTAGAAATACAAATATGCATACAACTATTACAAGCAATATCATTTACTATTTCAGAGATTCAATTAACAACTCAAATACTTATCTTTTATGTTTGTGTGGTTGCCTTCCGCTTGATCTTCTATATGTCTTCTATTCATTCTATACCATTATGCATGCTCAAGTGTGCACTAGTGTCGTCATCATGATCTCATACATAATCATACATTCATTAGTATAAACTCAATATTATCACAACATTATGATTCTAAGTAATCTTGAATATGTATGGTCATGATCATTCAATACATGGGTATACTAAGATCCTAGCATAAAGTAGGATTCTAACATAGGAAGACATACCTGGATTAGATACATGCTTATTAATTTCTAACATACCCAAACAATATCTTTATTCTCTTCAATTATTTAGAGACCTTGTGATAGTAACCTGCATACCGCATAAGTTAAGCATAGTAGAAATAAATCATACATACCTCGTAAGTAGAGCTTCTAAAGACTATGGATAAATCTTTGTCTTTATGTCATCATGGTCATAGAACTTGATTTGTCTTTCTTGATGTACCTGTATTTTGTTAGCAGACAACATCATCCTCATACAACACCATAGGTGCATTAGTACAATCATATAACCTTGATCAAAGAATGTCTTCTATCATTCTCATGCATTCATACTTTTACATTAATCAAGATTGTACTAACCTAAATAATATGAAAACAACCATATTATGAACTTAATCAAGAATCAGATTTCAAAACATACATGTATCTTCTTAAGTCATACCTGTCGAGATTTCTTGTAGTCTTCTTATGTAAGGCCTTAGCCTCATCTCCCCCTGAAACTGGATCTGGAGATCGATTAGGGTTTTTCAGAGAAACCCTAAAAATTCAAACTTTGAATTTCACACTTCTGAATGGATGAGAAGATGTGCCTTGCTGAGCTAATCAAACTAGCATACTTCAATTTTGAAATCTCCAAAATTTGACCCCTCAAAATTGCCTTTGAAACTTCTGGATCTTCTAAACAGGATCCCAAACTAGGGTTTGATGAATCCCACCCTTATTCCCAATCAAAAGGTTTGATCCAAAGCTCTAAACTCGTATTTTTCTGAGGAGCTTCCAGCCGTGGTCACAGACTTCAAAAATTCCAACTTTTGCAAAAGCCCTAATTTTTCACCTTTCCGATCAAAATCCCGAACTGGGGTTTGATCAAGCCCGGTCTTCTACCCAACCAAAAAATTCGATCTTGGTCTCTAAATTTCAATTTTGATGAGTAGCATTCAGCCGTAGACTCCGTTTCCAAAAATTCCAACTTTCTCCAAAACCCTAATTTTCCACAGCAGTGACGATTCAAGAATGAAGGTGCTCAAAATCCAAATCTGTTTTGACAGAAATATGCACCTGCTTGTTTCTGGTGTAACTCAGAAATTACGATTCCACGAGGTCTGAAACTTCTTCTTGCAGTATCCCGACCTGTCCTCTTTCCAACCCCATAGGTCTGACCTCAATTGGATTTTCAGAGAGAGAGTTATGCCAAGTGTCGCAACGTGACCTGTTTATGGGATAAAACTAGAGAGCGAACTTGTACGGCGTGCCACATGTTACCAGTTCAACTTCGCCCTCTAAAAAAGTTACCTGAGATGGTACATTTCGTGCACTACCTGTCACATTTTACGAAATTTCATTTGGATCTTCCTAGCCCAATTTATGATCTTTTTTCCTAGGTCACCTGATTATGACTGAGATCTGGAAGAGGCAGAAACCCTAACTTGTGCTGATCATAACTCACAAAGTACAACGAATATGAGGGTTTCCTTTGGACACAAGGTACATGGGGATGTTATATACTACCTTTAAAGGGTTAAGATCCTAAAACTTTTCCAAAATGGATTTATAGTGAAAGTTCCACGATGACTGTTTTTTGCTATACAAAACCCTAACCTTCAAATTGTCGCAAGTGAAGCAAGTGTCGTAAGTGCCATACCTTGCCTTCCTTTAGGTTAGCTCTGATACCATGTTAATATTTAATATGCTAAGATAGAAAATATCAGCATTGCATTTCATTTCACAACAATAGCATATATAGGATCACTGAAAGAACAACAAGCACAACATAAACACAAGAGACATAGATTTATCCTCGGAAACCCTCATGGGGTAGAAAACCCAGCAAAGCTTCCTCAATATAGATGACCAGAAAATACAAAGATGAAAACCATAGACATGAGCTCCTTCTCCTCCATAGAAAACCTCTCCCTCACCTATGCGCTATTCACAAGTGAGTGTAGTGTGTGTGTGTGTGTGTTAAATGAGGAACACACCTCCTCTATTTATACACATCTCCGACTTGTATTTTATATTAACTAGGTCGGCCCCAACTTAACCACTGGGTTAAACACCCCATTACAACTAACTGGGCCGACCCCTCTAGGGTGTTCTAATAACCCTTTGACCCACATAACACATACAGGGCCGACCCCCACTAGGGAAGACTAATAACCCAAGTTACCACATTCCGACGGAGGAATAAACATATCCGGATATACAATAAGGTCTTCACGGAGGAATTAAAAATCTCCGGAATAATAAAGCACAAATATAATATTATTAGAAGTTACAATATTTCAACAACATGTACCAAACATAAACATTTATAGGTGATTTGGAGTGTATCCTAAATCACATATATTAGCAACATATCACCTATGGGGTCTTCTTAGCTAGTGTGTATATTCCCAACCAGGTTTAGACACAAGAATCTAACAAGGGGATTGCATTGAGCATTGAATATCTCCAACTAATAATCAACAAGTAACATAGTTTTCATCATATTTAGCTTGCTACCATTGGTTAGAGTTATGACCGTACAACTATCTTGGTAAGCTTACACCTAGGTTATGTTATTTCTCAAGGTTGAATGAAATCTTGTAGGTATATGGAATAATGGAAACAAATGTGGGATTAGGAGCATCCACAAACACCCAAGATGAAAGTATACACTATGGAACGACTAGCTTGTTTTCTCCAAATACTGAAGCAAAAAAAGTTGATCCTGTTTGAGAACTCCTCTACCCCGAAACCAATGAGCATAATTGTGGCTTCCTAGTCCATTTGTCATGACAGGTATGTTCCTCTTGGACTTTCTTTGGTTCATAATAATATACTTCACAAAATTAATAATCAAGATATTGAACAAGACACAACCTTAAATATACAAAAGAGTTCAAATCCTACTGTAAACTCCTATGAAGTATTTCATGAAATTTGTTTACCAACAAATAAAACTTTGAGATGGAAGAATATATTTATGGAGAGGGAGGAAAATACCAACCCAATTCTCTAGAAATTCTCAATTAGGTGAACCCTGAGAAAATTACATCTTTTGAACAAGGAAACTTCTATAAAATAAATATTGTTGATATGTATCATTTCCTTAAATAACCATATCTTTTAAAGGTCGGATTTTAAAAACTTCACAATTTGACATTACTTTATTGTAGGTTATTTTAGCAATCTAGAAGCTACTACTTCAACTCTCGAAGTTGATGGTTGAATTAGGTAAAAAGAGGTAGACTCTATGCATTCTCGCACTCCATACAAACCTAGAGTAGAAAAAAATAGTATAACAAAGAAGCACAAACTGGAATAGAAAAACCAATATAAATTAAATTATATACAATATAAATTAAACCTACAATAGAAAGACAATACACCGTAATGTCCCTCCCTCACTTAGGGTTGGATAATACAATGGTGAAATTCCGAAGAGAGGATCAGTTCTCTTTTCCCCAAAAAACTATCATACTATGTGAACTCTTCAAAATACAAACACAAATGGTAATCAAGTAATGAGACCACAATAAAGATTATATCTCAGGGACTGTAGTTGCTACCTCATGGACTACAATTGCTAGTTTCAGAGGCATAGTCTTGATGAGATGATTGTGACTCCCCTTTTCCTTGAAGACTTGGGAAAAATTATGCTTGCAAGAAAATATGCCTTCTAATGAAACATAATTAGAAGGAACAATTGCACACCCCCATGAGAAATCTTGAACAAGACTTGTGGTAGGATGAGCATAATTAGTGGAAAGATGGAAAGCGTTGATCAAATATGAAGTTTCAACTTGTTAATATCCCATATTTACAAATGATTCGATACTTAATCTCAAACATAAAATAAGTTATCCTATACATGACATTGTAGGTTACTCCCGTTGAATTAGAAGTACTTCTACTTTATGATCCTGAGATTACAAATGTTGTAGGTATACCCTAAATACATTTTTTTATACTCATTTTTTAGCATGCACTTCTGAGTAATCTTTTCCTTTTTAAAATTTGTTTTCCATAAACTATGTTCAAAAACTGCCATGGAAACTAATTCCAAGAGGCTAGCCCATCCTGGTGCTTAACTCTGGGATTTCATCTTGAAGCCCCTTGACCTATTGACCCAAAATACCTATAGGTGTTGTATTTGTAACTAGCTGATGTGAACTTCCCAAACCAAAGTGAAGGCATGGATGCCTAATAATCATGTATTTACACCAACACAAAATCAAAATCATTGCATGACAAGTGAAACACATACCAAAATCTATTTTAATAACACTACAACATTGTTTTACACTATAGTTCCTGTAGCATTTACTAAGTTCCACAATACAATGCTAATAGTTGTCCATTTAATTTATGTGAATCTCACTCAACCTAATAATCATATTTTCAATAGAATATAAGCCAATGTAAACCCTTCGCAATTTATGTCTATAACTTCTAAAAAAATTAAATGGGTTACTCATTCAACACAATCAAAAAATACAGTAACACAAACCTTGCAATCGCAATCCAACCAACCATTGTCCATGCGACCATCAAAAAACACCTTGATAATGCATGAATGACAATAATTTTTACTTTTGGCAAGTCTACAATGATATTTTCTCTCTCCAAGATTTCAAAATTAAACACACGGTGAATGGTATATTGTCCAAAATAGTAATTAGCACTGTAACAGTGATAAGCCACCTTTTAGAAAATGCATAAAATATAGCCAAGGCATATTTGAAAATATCATTCAAAGCATTTTACCTGAGAACAAATTGAGGAAAAATATATATTATTATGAAGCCTCCACAATTGAGAAGGTGCCACCACAATATGCATAAACTCGTAAAGTAGATCTCACTATTGAACATTCTTTGACATATAGTATCAAATCAGTGATAGCACAAATCCCCACAACCCTCCATCAAATCCTAATATAGGTCAGATCAAAATATGCATGTAACCACAAGCAAATCATTAGTATGGAGTAGATAACTAGATAACATAATTTGATTTATAAATGCTCAACAATTGACAGCAAAGTTGATCAATGGGACTCAAAATCACAATCGATGTGAATAAATAATGGGAGTAACTTGTAAGTACTAATGTGGAATGAAATCTATACATAGGGATATGCCCTAAAGTAGAGCTTTAGCAATGGATTAATGTATTCTGCAATAAAATGGAAAAATTGATATAAGAGCAGTCATGCATCAAACTACTAGAAAGAAAGAAAATGAATGGCCACAAGAAACAGAATTGTAATCCATTCTCACCTACCACAGGAAGAGAAAGGGTAAGATCCACAGGCTGCCACAGAAATGAAACGTTGAATGCAATTCCTTCACACAACATGCATCATCACAAAATAAAATGTATTCTCTTTACACATCTAAACAAGATCAGACTGTCCAATACGCCTTCACACAATGAAACAAAGATTCTATGGAGTATGTCCAAATATCTAAAAGCCCGCACATTAGGGCACCAACATAAGACCTCAATGAAGTTTGAACACAACCTCGGGAAACTTAATTTCTTCTTTCATCAATATAATCTGAACACCAATGAGTATTTCAATAATAATAATAGTGCATAAGAAATGTCTAGGACTATTAGAGAAGGATCTTATGATGTTTTAGTATCGGAGAATCTAAAAACATAAACAGGGGCATATCTTATAATAGTTTCATGTTTGGGTAAAAAAGGAAAAGGTTTTAAAAAATATTTACCACAATCCCTAACCAGATTCCATCCATGCCACTCTGGTCATAGCACCATGGATCTACAACTCTACATAACAAGTGGTGTCTTCAAACTGCAGAATATTAAGACCACGCATAGGAAAATCTAAAGCATAAAAAAAGAGTGGCATTCATGGAAAATTATTGGATTTCCTAATGCTATATATAGAGGGACTAATCGATCTTTGTAAATCCTACTCTAGAAAATCGAGGGTGATACGGTCCCAAAAAATTCCCCATTCCATAAAATTGGGGAAAATGGAAGAGGGAACCTGAAAATCGAGGGCGATATGGTCCAAAAAACTTCCCCATTCCATAAAATTGGGGCGAATCGAAGCGGGAAACCTGATTCACACCAAATTTCATGGGTGAATTGAAGCGTGAAACCAGATTCACACCAAATTTCATGGGCGAAATCCAATTTTTGTCCATCTCCAGTATGGACTAAACTTCCACACATAATTTTAAAAAAAAAAAAGGGCGAATGATAATAATGTTAAAAAATCAATGCCATATAAAACATTCGCCCAACCAAAATTGGAAACCCCTCAAATTTCGCCCATGGGAAAAATTTCGCCCCTAAAATTATCCATGCTCTTCATTTTACTTGACATGGATAGTGGTTTAGCCTTTACCTCTTCTAATGGACTTGATGTGTCTAGCTATAGTAGCAGACCTAGCTAGTATATATGTGTGCCTATATGTGTGTGTGTGTTGATTTGTAAAATGTATTATGTGTATGTTAATGATTTATATTATTAATGATTACATTGTTTTTAAATTAAGTTTTGATTGATATATCACTCATTTAAATTTGAGATGCCATGTTATTTGGCTACATATTTGAGATGTAGATTTAACATCTATATTGGTTTTTGATATTATTGTTCATATATATTATGTTTCTACATATCATGTTCATGTTCATGTTGTTTGATTTGTAAATGTATTGTGTATGTTAATTATCTATATTATCAATGATTACATTATTTTTAAAATCAGTTTTCAATGTATCACTCATTTAAATTTGAGATGCCATAATATTTTCCCACATATCTGATATGTATATTTGACATTTATATTAAATTTGATATTATCCTTTATAACCCAATATACAATAGAATGAGAACTATATAGAAAGAACAAGAATTATATTCATCAAAAATCATATGTTTGCATCAATAACACCAAAAAACAACCCCAAAACGAAAAGTGGTGGTGTCAGTATAAAATTCAAAAGCAAAAAATTTATTGAAATAGAATTCAAAAAATATTTACAACATTATTAAAAATTGTAAACAAATTTTTTTAAATCCAAAAAAAATTATAAAAAAATTGTAAAAATCAAAATCAAAACGAAACAAAAATTTTAAAAAAAATAGAATTTAGAAATAAACATTGAAAAAAACAATTAAAAACTTTTTTAAAAAATCCAAAAAAACTTAATTTTTTAAATTTTTTTGAAAGAAAATCTAAAAAAAAAGTGAAGAAAAAAAATTATAACTTAAAAAAATTATAACAAATTTAATAATTTAAAAAATAAAAATAAAAAAGCCCCCACCTGCTTTGTTTGTTTTTAAAATTAAATTTGAGATGTTTCACCCGGGTAAATTTGAGATAGCATACAATGTTTAACTCTAGTTACATAAAATCATTTCATTTGGATTGTGATTGTAATAACTTATAATCATTTAATGTTATTATATGCATTATGTTGATTAAACATGTTTACAAACTTAATTATTAAACTATTGAATCAATAATTGTTGAATTTGATTAGTATTTTTATTCAAGTTTTATTAAATGATAATTTTTAAATTTATTCTAAAATACCTTTACTAAACTTATCATTATTTTTTAATAAAAATATAGTTATAATAGTTAAATCCAACTAAATAATTATTCCTTCAATTTTATATAGTGATAATATAATGTGTACCAAATCATGAAAACACTTATAAAAATATTTGACTAATGTTTTGCATTAATTTGTTAATTAATTAAATATTTTATTAAATCATGAAAATAATTTTGACTTTTTTTATTAATTTTTTTCTGAAAGTTTTGGAAAAAAATTGAAATCAATTTGTTTAATTAAATCTTCTATTAAATCATGCAAATACATCTAAATTATTATATTTAAGTATAAAAAGAGATAAGAAAAAGACCTTCAAATAAACTAACATTCATGGTAATAGTTGTTAATATTAATCTTATAAAATGAGAGAACATGGAGATCTTGCAATTAAAAATTATTCATAATTCATTAAAACCTTGAATTTCCACATTATTTATTTTTTCTTCAACATGATTGTTGTAAATGGTTGTAATATTTCCATATCCAACATCATAAAATGAATAAAAAACAAAATTTATCAATTATAGATACCCATAATAAAACGCCATAACCATAACATAAATATCCAAATAAAACATGTACATATCATTAATCATTGCCATCATCCTAATTATCTTCTTCGTTGTCCTTGATAACAGTGTTGTTCTCAAAAATATGCTTTGATCTCATATCATGTCTTAGTACGAATGACCAATCCCTATCCAACACATCTAGGTAAAAGAACACTTAGTTTCGATGTTTTGAGGAAACATAAGGCTCCTTCTTGTCATTCCACATCATTTTAGAGTTGATCCATATTAGTCCAATATCACAATATTCCTTTACGTTATTCTGGTTGAAATTATCCTACCACTTACACTTAAAAATAACACATTGGAAAGATGGGAAGTCCACTTGCATGATCTCTTATATCTTTCTGTCGTAACCTAGATTCCCCTTTATTAGGTTCTGGTCATGAGGGCTGGCATGAATAGGTTGGTTGAACGCGGACTCCACTCCACAATCAAGTGTGACATGTCCATCATCGACATTATTAATGTGAAAAGGATGTCCATATGCCCACATACATGGGAACAAATGCACATATGAAAATGCAAACAATGGATGTTGGTATATGTTTAGTAACCCAAGCATTATTAAAAACATAATACATGTTATAATTCAAATGTGCATTATAAAATAAAAAATATACATAGAGAGATTATTACAAAGTTGTTGCACCCAAACGCTATGTTTAGTGCATCCTCTTCAGCACGCGGTTAATGATCAGACACACTATATTTCTCTCTGATATGGTCAACCACCTAAATTGAGACAGATCATTAGCATATTTTCTTTTAAATGATCAGGATAAGGCATGCTTCTACTGTTCAACCTCCTGGGTTAATTCATATAATTGTCTAATTTCCTTCTCTTCTCTTCATACAATGGGACCCATGGTTGTGTTGCCTCATTGTTGTAAAGAAAAAAATTTATTGATGACATCATTTCTGCATTCATTGATGTATTCATGAAATGAAAACAAATAGTATGAGATCAAATGTATATTATCAAGTTTAGTGTAAACAGTTACTCTATAGAAAATTGACAAAAAATAAGTGACTTACTCATTATCATGCACCTTTTTTCAATTCATTTGGAGTATCTCCCCTTCCCTTTTCTCCTCATCCTGTTGGTTGTCCCAAACCATTCCACCTAATGTGTCATTGATTTGCTTGATGTATTCACTAGGATAATAGAATGACTCGTATAATGTACCCTTTTGCCATAGACCCCTCAAGTTTTTCCCTTTTTCAAACAAACCCCTTCACTATTTCCATGTACCTCTCTAAGAAGAACATCTAACGACATGAGACCACCCCAACTAATTCAACCTCATCAGTTAGGTGAATTTAAATATGGACCTATAATTCCATGAAACTTGTGGACAGTTCCTTCTCAAACATACATACAATCTCAACAATCTCTTGATGCCACCATGGAATGTTAACCATGTGAATCTCTTTTGATGCAATCCAATGTAGAAATGAAAATAATTTAGATATGGCTCGTTGCAATTCATAGGCGAAGTTGTGTTTCACATAACCATGCACAACAAAATGATAAAGACAAGTTACAAAGTAAACACTTACGAAATTAATTTGCATAAACTGTGAATGCATAACATATTATAACCTACACTAGAGAGAAAAGAAGCATGTGATGAACATGCATAGCCTTAGAAGGTTCAGATGGTCATGCGATTTCAACCTCGACAATTGTCCTTCTATTATGAAGCGGCATCGTAGAGTCAGCCTATATAATGAAGGCTCCTTCACACTCAATATAACATCATTTTCCAATGAAAGATCACGTTTCTTCAAAATACATGGAATGTCACCTTCTTTAAAAGACTAATAGAAATCGACCTCTCCTCTAATTTCTTTTCTTAGCCAATGTTTATTTTTAGTATTTGAAGAAATAAGATCTCTCGTAACAACCAATATGTCATTTTTTTCGATGATATGCGCCTCCAGAAAGAAGATGAAACATTTTTTATATATGCATAGGATCTAGTAAGTTAGAAATCTTAAGATGCTCCCAATATGCAAGCTCATAAAACACATATTTCCTTTTCATACCAATGGGAATTTTGTTAACATAAATGTCAAAAAATTCAGGATCATTGAACATAGGTTCCCCATTTGAATCGAACAAATCTATGATTTCCTTCTCCTTCACTATGTCATATGCCCTAAGCCAATATGCCAATGTAATTATTCCAGGTCTCCAAGTTCTCTCTATTTTACCATCGAATGAAGATGCTACTCTTCTATAAGGGTGGTATTCTTAGAGGAACAACCTCAAGAAATCGTACACCGACTTGCTTAGGTGGTTGGAGCACCTAGCCTTTATTGATGGTCCCAACATTTACATCCATGATATCCTTTTGTTACAAGACCTATGATGTTATTGTATACAGAACACTTCAACGCCAAAGCAGGCGGGTGCACCAAATGAAGTTTGTCAAATAACATTGTAGGTATAAGCAAATCAATCAACATGCTTACCATAGCAAACTCCTAGTCCAAGACAATCATGCATGGTGCATTCACATATGCCATACAAACTAAAAGACCTCTTAATCAGGATGGGTTTTTATACATTGTATAGATGTATCCCTTCCCATAATTTCTTAAATTCATTAATCAATGGTTGGAGTTAGAAATCCATTTTCTTCACTTGTCTTCTATAACGAACTATTAGAGCCAATATAAGATGTATGTTCTTCATGGACAACCATAGAGGGATATTTTTAATGATCACTACCATTGGCCAAACAAAATAGTTGGTGTTTTGGAGGTAATACAGGTTAACTCCATCCATGGCTATGCTTGATCAAAGGATTTGTACTTCATCCTTGAATTTATCAGGCCCTACATCCTCTATATTCTTCATGGATACTGAATCTGCAGGAATCCCCATAACTCCTGACTCAATAATGTGAGGCATTCCACCCCTGCAACATGGCTAATTCTTTGCAATGAAAAATCTTGGTCTTATAAGCATGTGCCACAATATCTTATGAGGAGGACCATGTGCCTTACCCTTTTTTTTATATATGATACATGTCATCCCCATATTTAAGACATTTATCTTTTCTCATGTATTCACCTCTGTATAAAATACAATTATTCAAACAAGCATGATATGATATGTACTCAACACCCAACTTTTTCAACAATTACTTAGCCTCTTCGCAGTTGTTGTGGAGTACATTATCACTTGG
Source organism: Larix kaempferi (assembly GCA_027924585.1). Lineage (NCBI taxonomy): Eukaryota > Viridiplantae > Streptophyta > Pinopsida > Pinales > Pinaceae > Larix > Larix kaempferi. The sequence goes on along the minus strand of BSBM01001661.1, from coordinate 5,613,247 downwards.
AAGTACCTTATCTTTAAGTAACCTATATTTATTGGGAAATATAAATGTACATTGTCATTAAGCATGCAACAAATCCCTTTTCATTGTTGACTTAATGGAGACTTGATGGTTAGTTACCTTAGTAATGTTGAGAAACAGATGTCTGACATACCATATATTGATTTCAAGATATACAACAACATTATTATCCCCAGTTGGGTAGATCTTGATCCATGCCTAAAGAGAGGGGTATTGGAAGTAGATGTCATGCTTTTGAAGAAGATATCGATGATATCAACATTGTTCCTGAGCTCGTATTGTTGGAATGCATTTAACAACATTCCATCCATGGTATGGGCATCTCGTAAGAAATCATCCATACCAACCTTTATATCATTGTTTTCATCCCCAACTTGTGAAGAAATATTGTTACTATATATTTTTTGAATTGGTGACTTAAGACATAGTGGGAATTGAATAAGCGGTTGATTCAAGCATGATTTGTATGCTTCCTCTCCAAGCTCTACTCATTTCGTAACCGTCTCTCGATTTGACATCATACTGGGGTGTAGCAATAGATGGTAGATAAGTTGATCGTCATCAGAATATTGATTGCAAAAATATTGAACATTAAATTGATGATATTATTAAACGCAATGCATTTAGTAGTTGATACATTATACCAAACATTTATTATAAGCACATAAAAAATTTTCCCATAATATACATACAATCAACTACTTTATAAAACAAATGGTGAATTAAGCAAATACATTAACATTTTAAATTCCATTGAAAAATACAAAAATACAATACTCAATGGTCATTTTATTACACCCCAATGGGACATCTAAAAGTAGTCCCAATGCAAGTTGTTTTTTACAAGGATTTGGTGGTCTACGAAAGTTATGGCTTACTAACAACTCATTACCAAGAGACAAACTAGATATTGCATGCACAACAACAAATTTGGATGTTTTCTTTTTCAGAAAGAACTATTTGTCATTGGAGTGTTCCTCAAATGAATAATTTGCACTGAACAATGAGCACCTACTATTATTTTTGAACCCTACAATGTTCCCATGAGTATGTGGATGACCATCAATACATAACAAGTTTTTCCTATTAAAGTTTCTGGAAACATAAGTATTCATGCACATACTTGTTAACACCTAACTTTTTTCTGCCTGCCTTGTCATTAGCCCCATCAGACCTATACATCATTACCACATTCCATTTACACTATTTTGACCTTGGTAAAACCAAAAAATCAAAGTTTCACATAAAGAGGACCATTTTACAAAGTTAATTTGCTCAATTATCTAAAAAATGAGCAACTTATGCCCTGACTTGTTTTTTGATGTTTCTCCTTTTTATCACTCAACAAAAAGAAGAAACCTGACATAGCCCAATTTGTAAAAATGATCAAAAAAAGTGAAAGGCATAAGCAAAAAAACAATATCAAAGGAAAAATCCAAAAATAAAAAATCAAAGCCTTATCCTTATCCCAGAGCTATCCATCATGCCTATAAATAAACCATCAAGGTCCTTCATCCATTAGTTCCAAAACCCATTCTCCATACATTACTCAAGTTGTTACTCTACGAAAATATCCCTGAGACCATAACTCCCTTTGTGTTCCATTCTCAACCTTCTAGAGATTGTGTACGTGATGCATGGTTGGAGAACCATGGACTGCAAGGAGACCAAGCGAACCCTCCCTCGAACAGTTGTAGGGGCCTCTCCTACTGTAACTCAAAGGTGATCTTAAATCCTTGTAAATGTCATTTTTACATAATGAAAGAGCATTATTTATTCTTTAAAATATGTTTCAATCTATTTGCTTGATAAAAAATGCAAAAAGAAAATATTACTTTAGATCTATTTTAATGCAGTTTGCTTGTTTGACTAGTTTAGTTGTTTCATTTCCATTTTGTTTATTTTATTTTCCAATGAGACTTTACTAAGTTTAGCACAACCCTTAGTATGTGCATCTTAGGATGTACTGGTGTGAAAACACCAACAACATTTTTTGGTGACCATACTAAGGACGATCTCTATCGTTCTCTGGTTGTGCTTGTCCAATCTTTCTTACCATTGTTTGAGTTTTATTGCTCTTTGTTTGACTTGTTATACAACTATTTTCTATTTCCTAAGTTATTAGAGTCCTAAAACAAACCTGAATCTACACCTATTAATCAAGCTGAGCCTTTATTTTTTCCCGATATCCTCTCTGCAATATTTTCGTCCGCTCAAAAAATCAATGAAAATTGCAGATTTTTAAACTAAAATATCTTGGCCTCCCAAACTCGGATTTGAGTGATTTTTTTTCAAACCATGTATTTTTTCAAGAGGAAATTAGATATATAATTTGTTTCTGTAAATTCTTCTTAAAAAGATACAGAAATCCATCTGTGTTTCACCACCCTCCTTTTTTTAAATAAAAAAATGTAAGCAGCAGTTTTTAAATTTTTTCTTGCGATCGTTTGCTTGCTATAGTGGTCTTATGTAAATCTTTTTCATTTCTTGCAGCGAAGAAAAAATCCTGGTTTTTGAGTATTTGTTGCTTATTTAGTTCTATTAAAGATTCTTTTTTACTGCATATTTACTATTTCAGCAAGTGCTTGTTGAAAAAACAAACTTTCTATGCTTTGAATGATATATGCTTAGTTGTAGCCTTTCTACTTTGAAATGATGTTTTAAGAAAAAATTAGACTCAGTATTGGAATTTGTTCATTTCTGTTAAGGATTTAATTTTTTAGTTAATTGTTGTACACACCACCAGTGCACACAATCACTCCCTAAATCAAACTATCACTTGGCTCATGCCGCTAGTGAAGCCTTAAAATTTACCTTAACTCAACAAATATTAAACTCACTTGAGGACCAAAAAGAATTTTGTAGTTAGGTTAGGACACTAAGGATAGGAATCCAAATAATTCCCCTTTGTCATTTACATATGAGACATAGCAGTTGCCTTTTTAGGGGACCAAAATCCTCTAGTATGTGTGGACACGGTTGAGACTGATTTATGGAGGGGGCTATTGTCTAACAAGGGCAAGTGGTAAGACTAGAACTAGAGGACTGGGTGGAATGTCGGTCTCCACTTAGTACTGAAGGAATTCAGCTCGTAGTCTTCAAACTAAAGCCGCAGGAAACCTTTCTTGGCATGTCCTGAACGAGGTAGCCTACAAGCCTTTCTTCTTAGGACTCTTTTACCTTGGACCCCTATTGGTAAGGGGATATTCAAAAGCCTTATTGGTCTTCCATTTCATTTTGTCTAAATCTGGATTTCATCACCCTGGAGGGGAAACAATTTGTGAGGGCTTGCATCTTTTTAGTTGGGTGATTGCTTGCCCCTTTATCTAATAGGTTAGCGGGTCATTTTCTCTTTTTTAGGAATGTTGCTTTTTGGCTTGTTTTCCATTTTATTGATCTCACCTCGCATTAGGTATTTTGAGCTTCTTTTGGCTTGTTTTCCATTTTGTTGTGCTCACCTTCTGCACACTCGGTTGCATTAGGTTTTTCAAACTTTCTCTAATCATAACCCCACATCTGTTGTTAATTTAGGCCTAGTCAGTATTGATACTATAAGATACTCTCAGAGGATTTATAGTGAACCCCCTTAGTTCAGTCGTTTAGATTCTACGGTTTCCCCCCCTTGCCAAACCTATGCACTATCACCCAATTCTGGCTCCTTACAGTTAGAATCGCTTACACACCCACACACTAGCAAATCCATGGCTACTAGCGTCCCTCCTCCATGGAACCCTCCACTAGGGAACCCTCTGCTAGGGAACCCACCCCCTCTTCCAAGGAACACCCCAAAAGGGAACCCTCCTCCTCCAGGAAACCCTCCACCAAGATTCCCTATGACTATGAGCTTGCATTTTATGGCTAGCCTCAACCTCCATGATTTGGAAAGGCTGACCAATGATCTGATCTTCCATGATCGTAATTGGCCCCCTATTCCAACCAAACTCTTGTCGAACATCTCGAATTTCAAAGGGAAGGTTAGGGAAGACCCCCAAAATCATATAATGTCGTTTCACCTATGGTGCTCGTCAAACAACATCATGGACGATTCTATCAGACTCTGCCTCTTTCAAAGAACTCTTGATAAAGTAAGTTTGGAGAAGATGCAAAGGTTACAAGTAGTTAATTCCATAAAATAATAGAAATTGATCGGAGCATTGGATCATGGATATGAAATTTTATGAGTAATCCTTGTCATGATTATTATCAACACCCGGTAGAAACGTTTTTGTGGTTCTCCATAGATTTTCCTCTATATGTGGTTGAAGTTGGTCTCTAAACATAAATGCACCTATAGGAAAAGTGTAGAATTGGGAAAAATTAGCAATTTGAAAGGTTGTAACATTTTCCCAAAAATAATAAATGGACATAGTTATAGCCATTGGAAATTCTATCCATAAGGGAACAAATGTGAACAATCAAATTCTGAAAAAGTGATTCATATGTTTCTAAAAATTGAACACAAAAGTGCCTATAGTCATAATTGTTGAATAAGAAATGGGATTCTTCTAGTTCCATCAATTTTGCAAGTCATTCTATAATTGAATCTTCTGTTGTCATATGTTTCGCATGTGCAATATATAGGACAGGAACCAAAATTTCCACTGGAAATACTACTTCTCAACCATATACCAGCTAAAATAGAGTTTTTTTTTTTAAGTTTCTTTGTAGTGCTCATGTAGGCCCATAACACAGATGGAATCCTATCATCCAAATCATCTTGATTTTTGCAACATACTTTTGTCAGTCTGGTCTCCAAGATTTTGTTGAAGGCTTCTACTATGTCATTTGCTTGTGGATGATACGGAATGCTTCCTTGATGTTGTATCAAGAACTCCTTCATCAGTGCTTCAATTGTGGTTTTAAGGAAGTATGTACCCTAGTCACTTGTAAGACTTATAGGACACCCAAACCGAGTGATAATGTTTTCATAAATGGATTGATTTGGTGTTTCTACAAAGCTATCTCAAACTAGTGTTGCTTTAGCCCATATTTTTATGTAGTCTATTGCGATAATGATATAGCAAGCTTTAGAATGTTTTGCAGGCGAGTTGATAGGTCCCACAAAATAAACGACCCATTTTCAAATGACTACAAGGCCCTTACGAGCTGAAGTGGAAGTTCATCCCGTCAAGACGGTTTAACAACTCATTAGCAGACATCGCATTTTCTAGCGTACTCCTTAGCATCTTTGAACATCGTGGGCCACCATATCCCAGCTTCGAGTATCTCCCTTCCAATGGGTTTTGCAGTGCGCCAACATGGCCACCTGCAACACCGACATGAAATTCCCACAAAATGCTTTATCGTTCATGATCTAGTACACATCGGCACACAATTCCATGAATTCCCAACTTGTAGAGTTGTACTACAATCAACTAATATTCCACAACACGTACAATTAAGTGGTGTTTCTATGTTGTAGAATAAGCATCAGGTTCTTTCCTGGTTGTAAGAAATAATGCAATTTCTTCTAACTGATCTGGAATAGATTCCACCTTGATTAAATATGCATCTGGTAGTTAGTCATCAATAGGTCCTTTAGCTTCCCTTGTTTCTATTCTCGATAAGTGATCGAGACCATAATTGTATTTCCCAGTTTGACTAGTACCTCAAAAGAGAATTCTTGAAAGAGGAGTAACCATCTACAGATGCGACCTTGTAGGACGGGATTATCCACCAAGTACTTGATAGCTTAATGATATTTGAAAAACTTGAAGTGTCCTACCAATAGGTAGCGGAAAAATTTATGCAGGACGTAAATCATTAATAATATTTCCTAATCAGTGGTTGTTTAACTGCGTTCAACTTGAGATAATTTCCTGCTGGCGAAATACACTAAGGGATCCCTTTCGCCTTCTCCTAGTTGACCTAATACAACACCAAGGGAAATACATGATGCATCCACATGTATTAACCATCTTGTATTTTAGTATTACAAAGGCCTTTTCATAGTCCTCAGTCCACTTAAACGCTTCGACTTTCATCAATAGTGGTTTCAATGGAGAGGTAATAGAAGTATAGTTGCGAATAAATATTATGTAATATTATGTATGTCCTAAGGTGGATCACAACTGCTTTGCCGATGTGGGTTCCTGCAGATTCACAATCGCCATGATCTTCGTAGGGTCTACTAGAACTCCATCACGACTGACAATGTATTTCAATAGATTTCCAAAAGGAACATAAAAGATGCACTTTCGCAAGTTCAAAGATATATGCATCTATTGGCATCGATCCAACATTAGCCAGAGTATGCAACATGATCTTTAAGAAATATGTAAACTATACAATCATCCAAGTAAACTTCTATAAACTTGTGAAGAAATTCCCTAAAAGTTGCAATTACAATACTTGAGAAAACAACAGGTGCATTCTTCATTCCAAAGGGAATGACATTATAAGCGAATGAACCCCATTCAGTTGTGAATTTTGTCTTCTTCTTGTCTTCTTCCACAATTCTAACCTGGTGCTAATTTGAAAAATGTAGGTGAAAGAGTATGCCTTATTCCTATCCACTTAATATAATACTTCATCGTTGAAGGGTGTGGGGAATGGACCATGGACACATGCAACATTCAAACTGTGCCGTAATCAACATAGACTCAAATATCCTTCATATGTTTCTTTCTTTGGATTATTATGGGGTTGATCAAATCTGATTCATCCACTGGGAAAATTAGAACTGTTACTCTTGGATACTCATTCATTGTTGGGAACCTGGGGGATGTTTGGGTGGACCCTGATTTATCTTCCAACCTGTTGATGGAAGTCAAAATTATATTTTTTCATGTAGTTAAATCCTTCAAATCAATAATGAGGCTATTGAAATCTATTATGTCCTCATCTTCCATGGTCTCTTTACCTTTGTCCTTCCCAAACTGAGTCTATGTTCTTGTACTGTTTATATCCATGTATTCTAGTTCTATATCCTCTAACTCCACCTCTTCTTCACTTCTTCCCCCATTCTCGGATCTCTGCATTCTATAAGTAATATTTTGCAAGTCTTCTGGTTGCATTGAACTATTTATAATCACATGCTCCCACAGCTAGCAAGGAAAATGCTCTGGTACCACTGTAATATCCCAAGTGATATGTTATGTCTTTGTGTAGAGTTTATGAAGTTGTTGTTGTTCCTTTGATGTCTCAATACCCAAAAATTAAAAATAATATGCTTGCATGATGTCATATGAGAAATGCATGGGATTGCATGAACCCTAAAACCAAAGTAATAAGATTTACAACATAAAGAAATTCAAAAGACATGAATGTACATACCAAGGTGTTGTGCTTGCTCCATATAATGATATTAAGCTGACATGTAAAACATGCATGAAGTATAGACCCAGACTCGAATAGCTTCTCCTGGAGGTAATTTTCCCATACAAGAATGGTGCCTTCTTCAGTCTTGAAATCAATGATAAATGCTCCATAAAGTTAGTGTAGGCTCTTATAATCAATAGTTAGGATTATAGTGGCCTTCTGAACAAGATGGAAGAAGCATGCATCCCATGCATCAACCCTAGGTCAAGTTGTGAGTGTGGATCTCAATGGAAATTCGCCCATGTAAAGTAAGTGCACCCTCCTCAATATCTAGATCATATATATATCTCCAGAAGGGTGATATGAACCCAATATTCCATAGTAAGGATTATAATAGCCCTCTCAACAATATAGAAGAGAGATGTTGGCCATGCATCAGATTTAGGTTGAGATATGAGTTACTTCCAATTGATGTAATTCGCCCATGCAAAGTGAAGGCATCCTCTTCTTTATTAGTTCTCTGGAATTAGACTCTGAAATAGTTGAATGGATCCAATAAGATGAAAGAAGGATCAATAGCAATATGTTTGGTGAATAGTCAGAATAATAGATTCTGAATGGCTTAGATGAATGTGCCCTCAATCATCTCAGAATATGTGAGGCATCCTCTCCATCCTTTGGCTTGAATATTTGAGAAGAATATTGAATCCTTAATGTAATGATGAAGCAAAATAGTAAACATGTATGATTTACCCATGGAAGTGATTAGGCTAGATAGATTTCGCTACCGAAACACACTTGTTGGCTAAGGGATGCACCCTCAACCCTAGCTTGTCTCACAAACCTCTCAATATGAATCTCATTGATCAATAATAACATTAGCATGCTAAGTAACTCACATTTTCCTTCTTTAATCATGTTGATATTGCATGCCATGCCCTAAATTTTGCATGCCCTAAGTCACTTTTTTTTTTTGAAGTTGAGATTGCATGCACTCACTTTCGGATGCATGTAGACACTTTAATTATCTTCAATTGCATGCACTATGAATCTAGATTGCATGCAATGCATGTCAGTTGCTACTTGCCCTAATGGCCTTCTTTTACCTATTGATGACTTGATATCACTGTTTCATATCGTCTTTTATTCCAATGGCATCAATCCTCAGTCAATTCCCTGATTTTTAGTACCTGCTTGAACCTATGGGAATTAAATAGGTTAGTGGGAGGGTTCTTAGTGCTTAAGAAAAAGAGGATATTATAGTCCTCCCCAATCGAAATTGCTTGTCCTCAAGCGACTGTAAGCATGGGTGCTATAGTACTTGTTCCCCTTCCCATGTGGCTTCTTATATTGGTAATTTTTTCCATTGAACTAAGTATCCCCCTATGATTTTGTTCCATAAATTTGTTTCTTGAACTTGAAGGATTCATTCTGGGACCAAAATCAGTTGTCCCTCGTCATCAATGGGATGTAGCTCGGATGAAGTAATAATTTATTTCCCTATTGCTTTCTTGAGGCTAGACACATGGAAAACATTATGAATTTTACTTTTGTTTGGTAACTCGAGCTCATATGCTACCTCTCCGACTTTCTGGACTATATTAAAAAGACCATAAAAGTGAGGCTTTAATTTCTCTGTTCCTTTCTGTTAAGTTTAAACCAAATAACCAAGCAAGATCACTGAAAGAAGCATAATCACAAGATAGACACACAATATATCCTGGGAAACCCTCATGGGGTAGAAAACCCAGTAAAGCTTTCCTCAATAAGATGATCAACCAAAATACAAGATGTGCTCCTCCTTCCTTTGTCTCCTTAGCTGATCTCCCAGACAAGTGCGCACTCTTCCACAAGTGAGTGAGTAATATAATGAGGAGTTCACCTCCTCTATTTATACTTGACTCTCAACTGACTAAAAGACCTTATGGGGCCGACCTCACCTGGAGATGTCTAATAACCCCTAAAATATAACTACAGGGCCGACCCACACATGGTGGATCTAATAACCCTAGTTAATACTAACCCTCGGAGGAATAAACATCTCCGGATACATAATAGGGTTGCCTCAGAGGGATGAAACATCTCCGAAATAATAAAGTACAAATATAATATTCTTTGAAGTTACAATATTCAACACTCCCCCTTAACGAGAAGGATATTATAACAGCAGCTGCAGGAGCAAGGAGTCACTACACATGATACATCTATAAATCATCGGAAGCTTTCTTCAATTCGACTTCATCAGTAACTCAAACAGTTACTGGTACATCAATGTCAACATCAACATCACGATCTTTAGCATCGTCTTCACATGATCAGCAGCATCATCATCACACGATCAGCAGCATCGTCATCACATGATCATCGTCATCACACGATCATCAGCATCGTCATCGTACGATCAGCAGTATCGTCATCATACGATCAGCAGCATCGTCATCACACGATCAGCAGCATCGTCATCACACGATCAGCAGCATCGTCATCACACGATCAGCAGCATCATCATCACACGATCAGCAGCATCGTCATCACACGATCAGCAGCATCGTCATCACACGATCAGCAGCATCGTCATCACACGATCAGCAGTACAAGTATCCTACAACAACAATACGAGTATCCTACCGATACAAGTAACCACATCATCAATACAAGTATCCTATCGATATGGGTAACCACATCATCAATACAAGTATCCTACCGATACAAGTAACCACATCATCAATACAAGTATCCTACTGATACAAGTAACCACATCATCAATACAAGTATCCTACCGATACAAGTAACCACATCATCAATACAAGTATCCTATCGATACAAGTAACCATATCATCAATACAAGTATCCTACCGATACAAGTAACCACATCATTAATACCATTACTTTCTCGGAGACCATTCGTCTACGGATCAATTCAGGGACCGAAGTCCGGGGATGATACAATCCCCATCACGTACATTTTGAACTATCAGTTCCGGGATGATGCAATCCCCATCACGTACATTTTGAACTTATCAGTTCCGGGATGATGCAATCCCCATCACGTACATTTTGAACTATCAGTTCCAGGATGATGCAATCCCCATCACGTACATTTTGAACTATCAGTTCCGGGATGATGCAATCCCTATCACGTACATTTTGAACTTATCAGTTCCGGGATGATGCAATCCCCATCACGTACATTTTGAACTATCAGTTCCGGGATGATGCAATCCCCATCACGTACATTTTGAACTATCAGTTCCGGGATGATGCAATCCCTATCACGTACATTTTGAACTTATCAGTTCCGGGATGATGCAATCCCCATCACGTACATTTTGAACTATCAGTTCCGGGATGATGCAATCCCCATCACGTACATTTTGAACTATCAGTTCCAGGATGATGCAATCCCCATCACGTACATTTTGAACTATCAGTTCCGGGATGATGCAATCCCTATCACGTACATTTTGAACTTATCAGTTCCGGGATGATGCAATCCCCATCACGTACATTTTGAACTAAGGTCCAGGGACGATGCAGTCCTATCCTCTATTCTCGGAGACCTCACGGCTACGGCTCTCTTTAGGACTGAAAGTCCAGGGATGATCCAATCCCCTCAAGTCCACCAAGGACTTCATTCTCGGAGACCTCTCGTCTACGGCTCTCTTTAGGACTGAAAGTCCAGGGATGATCCAATCCCCTCAAGTCCACCAAGGACTTCATTCTCGGAGACCTCTCGTCTACGGCTCTCTTTAGGACTGAAAGTCCAGGGATGATCCAATCCCCTCAACTGTCCACTAAGGACTTCATTCTCGGAGACCTTACGTCTACGGCTCTCTTTAGGACTGAAAGTCCAGGGATGATCCAATCCCCTCAACTGTCCACTAAGGACTTCATTCTCGGAGACCTCACGTCTACGGCTCTCTTTAGGACTGAAAGTCCAGGGATGATCCAATCCCCTCAACTGTATTCTCATCCATACAGGTACAATCATATATCACATCAAAACATGTATACATCACATCAAAACATGTGTACATCAAAACATGTATACATCACTTAATCAACACATGTACACATCACATCAAAACATGTGTACATCAAAACATGTATACATCACTAATCAAAACATGTACACATCACATCAAAACATGTGTACATCAAAACATGTATACATCACTAATCAAAACATGTACACATCACATCAAAACATGTGTACATCAAAACATGTATACATCACTAATCAAAACATGTACACATCACATCAAAACATGTATACATCACTAGCATGTATATCAAAACAAAACATGTATACATCAGACATGTATTCTCACTAATACATCATATCAAATCATGTATACATCTAGCATAAACGATATGTAAGAGTTCTAAATCTAAATAATTGTAAGTAGCTAACAAAACAGAAAATAAGTGACAGAAATACTATACTACGCCCCCTTTCGAGGAGGGTCCTTCTGGACTATACCAAGCTTGTCTCGGAAGTACTCAAACTTTACTCGAGACAGTGGTTTAGTCAAGATATCAGCAACCTGATCCTCAGTGCTTATATACTCGAGCTTGATGGCTCCTCTCTGCACCATGTCTCGTATATAGAAGTAACAGATCTCAATGTGTTTTGACTTATCATGGAACACAGGATTTTCAGTCATCTTAATGCAGCTTTGATTATCACACATAATCACAGTGGGATCCATTTCTAAGTCAAAGATTCCAGATAAGAGTTTCCGAAGCCACACCGCTTCACAGCTGGCAGAGCAAGCAGCTATATATTCTGCTTCAGCGGTACTGAGGGCCACACTAGATTGTTTCTTGCTGAACCAGGAGATCATGGCAGATCCAAGACCATAACATCCACCTGAAGTACTTTTTCTATCTGAGACACTACCTGCCCAATCAGAATCTGAGAAACCATGCAACTTGAGTTCATTGTCTCCAAGATAGTAAAGGCCATAGTCCACTGTACCTTTTAGGTACCTCATGATATGCTTTGCAGCTATAAGGTGAACCTTTCTAGGTTCTACTTGAAACTGACTTAGGGTATTTACAGCAAAGCATATATCAGGCCTAGTATTTGTCAAGTACATCAATGATCCAATGATTTGTCTATATAGGGTTATGTCCACTAGTTCTGATGAATCATTAGCTAGCAGTTTTAGGTTGGAGTCCATGGGAGTGGCCATAGCTTTACACTCCAACATATCAAATCTTTTGAGGATCTCCACAGTATACTTACCTTGATTTAGAAAGATCCCTTTTGGCTCTTGCCACACTTCTAGGCCTAAGAAGTAGTGCATTAATCCGAGATCTTTCATGTCGAATTCTGAAGAAAGCTTCTTCTTGCTTTCAATGATTTGTTTCTCATTTCCTGTTAGAAATAGATCATCTACATATAATAGCAATATAACAGGTTCATCATTCATTACCTTAAGATAGAGATTGGGGTCAGCTTTACTTTTGGTAAAGCCCATGCTTAATAAGAAACTATCAATTCTTCCATACCAAGCTCTGGGAGCTTGCTTCAAACCATATAATGCCTTCTTCAGTTTGCATACATGGGTCCTTCCGTCTTTGACCTCAAAACCTTGAGGTTGTTCTATGTATACTTCTTCTTCAATTACACCATTCAGGAAGGCTGTCTTAACATCCATTTGATGCAATTTCCATTTCATCATAGATGCAAGTGCCATGATAGTTCTAATCGAAGTATACCTAGCAACAGGTGCAAATGTTTCTTCATAGTCAATTCCCTCCTTTTGAGAGAATCCTCTGGCTACAAACCTTGCCTTGTATTTTTCAATGCTACCATCTGCAGCATGTTTTATTTTGAAAATCCATTTGGAAGAAACCACACTTTTATCTCTTGGTTTGGGGACTATATCCCAAACATCATTTTTCATTATTGACTGATATTCTTCTGTCATTGCTTCTACCCATTCTTTCTTTTGAGCTGCTTCTTCATAGCTAGTAGGTAGTTGATCCACAAGATCACACATCAAGGCCATATAGTTGGACACTAGCTTTGGTTTCTTCCTTTCTCTAGTGGAGCCTTCAGGAGCACCATATCTTTCAGCTCCTTGAATAATATCTCTAGCCATGCTGGTCTTCTTTTCCTAGAAAATTCTGCAACAGGAGGTTCTTGTGGTTCCAGCATGTCATGATCCTCTGGTATGTCCTCTTCAGGGATGTGAACAGTCTCTGAGATCCTGGGAGATGTATCTTCTTCATAAACTTCTTCAAGTTGACATTTTCTAGATTTCTTAAGAGTTGCTTCCTCATCGAAGGTTACATCTCTACTTATTTCTATATGATGAAAACCTGGTATGTAAATCCTGAAGGCTTTGGATGATTCACAATAGCCAACAAATATTCCTTTCTTACCAGAAGGATCCAACTTGGTTCTCTTTTCCTTTGGAATGTGGATGTACACAGGACACCCAAATATTTTAAGATGGCTTACCTCGGGCTTCTTTCCAGAAAACACTTCTTCTGGAGTTTTGAAATCAAGAGCACTATGAGATAATCTGTTTTGAACATATACTGCTGTTCTGGCTGCTTCAGCCCACAGATACATGGGAAGATCCTGGTCATGTATCATAGTCTTCACGGCTTCCATGATGGTTCTATTTTTCCTTTCTGCAACCCCATTTTGTTGGGGATTGTAGGGAGTGGTTAGTTCTCTCTTGATTCCAGCTTCCTTACAGAATTCTTCAAACTCTTTTGAAGTATATTCTCCACCATTGTCTGTTCTGAGAATCTTGATTTTCTTTTCTGAGAGATTTTCTATTAGAGCCTTGAACTCTTTGAACTTCCCAAAAACTTCATTCTTACCCTTTAGAAAGTATATCCAAGTTTTCCTTGAATGATCATCAATGAATGAAAGATAGTATTCAAACCCACTTAGAGAGGTGGTGGGCATTGGACCACACACATCTGAGTGTATTAACTCCAAGATCCCTTTGGTCTTTGTTTCACTCTTTGGAAAGGGGTTCTTGACATTCTTGCCTTTCTTACATCCTTTGCATGAGCCATCATGATCAACCTTTAAATCTGGTAGTCCTATGACCACCTTGCTTACATAAGGTAAGGCTTTGTAGTTAATGTGAGCTAGTCTTCTATGCCATAGCTCACTGGGGCTAGAGGTTTCATGAACAAGAGCAGCTTCCGGATGACCCTTGATTTTATATAAACCTCCTTCCTCTTCACCAATAACAATTGTATCCTTAATGGATTTGCCTTTGGACCACATTAACACTTGTCCATCAATGAATGCAACTCTATAGCCTTTCTTGTCTAAAGCTGAGATTGAAAGCAAATTCTTCTTTAATCCTGGAACATATAGAACTTCCTTCATCTTCATGGGAGTTCCAGAATCGAGTTTGTAGTTTGCTTCACCAATTCCCTTAATGGGATATTGATAGTCATCTCCTAGAGATACCTTTTGGGGAGAATTCTTTTCTTCAAGATTTGAGAGAGTCCTCTTCTGTCCAGTCATGTGCTTTGAAGCACCACTGTCAATAAGCCATGTACCTTCACCAGGGGTTATGGATCCAGAGAGTGCGGAGAAGAGAACATATTCTTCTGCATCTTCTTCTGTGTTTCTTCTTGACCTCCTTTTGAAGAAGGTCCTTTCTTCTTCTTCCCCTTCATCTCTAGGCCTTTTATTGTGAGACCTTTCTTCCTCTACTTCTTCTTCTTCACTATCATCCTCTGCAATATGTGCTTGATGTCTTTGTAGTGATTACCCTTTTTCTTCTGTAGAGGGCAATCTTTAGCAATGTGTCCTAATTTGTGACAAGAGTAGCACTGGAAAGAAGAGTAATCCCTTCTTTGAGTAGATCCTCTTTTCTTGTGAAATCTGTGAGGAGGATGAGACTCCTTGTGACCACCTTTCTTGAAGTAGGATTGACTCCTTCTTCTTTTGGTATGGGTAGCCAAAGCTTGGTCATCTTCTTTGAGCAAGGCTTCTCTATTTGCAACCCTAGCCTCCTCTTGTACACAATCCTCCCAAACTACATCAAACTTCATACTTTCTTTTCTGGCACACATAGTTTGAATGAATGACTCCCAAGGTCTAGTGAGACCATTTAGAGCTGTCATCACAAGTTCATCTTCATCAAGAGTATCACCAATGGCATCTAGTTGTTCTTTGATTTGATAGACTCTTGAGAAGTAGTCTTGAATGGATTCTCCTTTGTGCATCTTGGTACTCTTCAACTGAGTCCTTAGATTCATCTTCCTATTGATGTTCTTTCCTTCATACATTCTTCCTAGGTGATACATTTCCTTTGGAGTCTTCTTGGAAGACACTTGGGGAATCAAGTTGTCTTTAATGGAATCAGCTATGATTCTCTTTGCCCTAATCAGATCCTTCCTGTGTTTCTCTTTGGCTTCATCTTCTTCTGGTTCTGCAACTTCCTCCTTGACATAATGAGCAAGATCATTCTCCTCAAGAATTAGACCAATTCTGTATTTCCATGCTCGGAAATTCTCTATGCCTTCTAGCTTGTCTTCAAGCTTAGTATTTGGAGCCATCTTCTCTTGGGGGAGTCCAAGAGACAGAGTAGACTTACCTGGAAAGTTACCTTTTACTTTTCCGGAATCTGGAACAGAATTTTATCGCACTTTTGGTAGAATTAGGGTTTGATTTTCCCGGAGTTCTACCCAACCAAAAAGTTAGATCTATAGCTCAAAAGAATGCTCTTGAGAAGGGCTATCCAGCCATGTAATCAGAATTCAAAAATTACAACTTTTTTCTGAAACCAAAATCTGACGTATCGCACTTTTGGTAGAATTAGGGTTTGGATTTCCCGGAGTTCTACCCAACCAAAAAGTTCGATCTATAGCTCAAAAGAAAGGTATTGAAAAGAGCTATCCATCCATGCAACCAAAAATCAATAATATCAACTTTGGGCTGAAACCCTAACTTCACCAAAGAGAGAGAAAGAGGTATTCTTACCTTGTGAAAGATGTCCTATTCAGTTTGGCTCTGATACCATGTTAAGTTTAAACCAAATAACCAAGCAAGATCACTGAAAGAAGCATAATCACAAGATAGACACACAATATATCCTGGGAAACCCTCATGGGGTAGAAAACCCAGTAAAGCTTTCCTCAATAAGATGATCAACCAAAATACAAGATGTGCTCCTCCTTCCTTTGTCTCCTTAGCTGATCTCCCAGACAAGTGCGCACTCTTCCACAAGTGAGTGAGTAATATAATGAGGAGTTCACCTCCTCTATTTATACTTGACTCTCAACTGACTAAAAGACCTTATGGGGCCGACCTCACCTGGAGATGTCTAATAACCCCTAAAATATAACTACAGGGCCGACCCACACATGGTGGATCTAATAACCCTAGTTAATACTAACCCTCGGAGGAATAAACATCTCCGGATACATAATAGGGTTGCCTCAGAGGGATGAAACATCTCCGGAATAATAAAGTACAAATATAATATTCTTTGAAGTTACAATATTCAACACTTTCTTCTTAAGGGATGATTGTTTGTAAGGTTGTAGCCGTAAGTATACCAAATCCCCTACCTCGAAGTTGCGCTCGATTCTGTGACTGTCTGCATATAACTTTTGTTGGTTCTATGTGGTTTGTACATTTTCTTTGAGTACTTTGAGAATATCCTGACTTTCCTGAATCCACTCCATAGCTTTAGGTACCCTGATGTCACCGAATACTAGGTATACAAAAGATAAAGCATCATAACCATACAATGCTTTAAAAAGAGTCATCCCAATGGACATATGGTAGGTAGTATTGTAGCAATATTCCCCTAGGTGGAGCCATTTAATCCATGTCCTATGTTGATCTGCTACATATTTTCTTAAGTATCCCTCAATCCACTTGTTGATTATCTATGTCTATCTATCGCTCTGAGGATGATAACTAGTACTCATAGCCAATTTTGTCCCAACCAACCTGAAAAGCTCATGCCAAAATGCTAATGTGAACTTACTGTCCCTGCCACTGAAAATAGCCTTAGGCAACCGGTGCAACTTGAATACCTCCCTGAAAAACAATTAAGCCACCTGTGATGCCAAAAAGTCTGAAGAAATGGCAAAGAAATGAGCGAATTTAGTCATCCTATCAACAACCATGTACAAACAGTCTGTACCCTATACCTTGGGAAACCCTATAATAAAGTCCATTGAAATACGTTCCCATTTTTGCTCAGGAATGGGTAATGGTTGAAGTAGACCATGTCGGATGAGTATGCTCTATCTTATTCTATTGACAAACAATGCATTTCCTCACATGATGCATTACATCGTTCTCTACGCCCTTCCATGAGAACATCTCTCTTATTTGTCTGTAAGTCTTAAGGAACCCCTGGTGTCCTGCCAATGGTGAATCATGAGAAGCTTGCAGGATCTTTTTCTTAAGTGTGGACTCAGGAACCAAGTAGATTATTTTCTTATAGTACATAATGTCTTCTATCACCCTATACCTATCATCTTGTATCTTTCCTTCCAGTAATTCTCAAGAAAACTTATTTTTCGAATATTCGACCAAAAGATGAGATCTCCAATCTATGTAAATGCTCATAAGAGATAAAGATGTCAACCGTCTAGAAAGGGCATTTTCTACCACATTGTTTTTCCCTTTTACATACTCGATCTTGAAATCATAAGCTTGGATATTACTTACCCATTTTTGTTGTCTTTCATTCAACTCTTTCTGTTCCAAGAAGTACTTTAAGTTGTTATGGTCTGTCTTGATTTTAAATCCGTGCCTACTAAGTATTGTCTAAATTTAGTTAAGGCATGAACAATTTCTAACATTTCCTTATCATATATTGAGTAGTGATGCTCATAGTCCTTTAATTTTCTTCTCTCGAATGCAATAGGGTGATTGTTCTGCATCAACACTGCTCCAATACCCTCTCCTGAAGCATCACATTCTAATATGAGTAGTTGGGTAAAATATGGTAAGGCTAGTACTAGGAATGAACTCATTACCTTCTTCATTTTCTCGAATGTATGATATGCTTCCTCTGACCAAATGAATGCTCCCTTCTTCGTAACATCAGTAAGGGGTGCTACCATATGTGAAAGCCCACTAACATATCTCCTGTTATAAGTGAAAACACCCACGAATCCTTTTAATTCTGTCACATTTTTAGGTGTAAGCCACTCCAGTATGGATTTAATATTTTCTAGGTGTAACTGTACCCCATTATATCCCATCATGTTCCCCAACTACAACATCTCCTACATACCAAACTCACATTTGGAAATCTTTTCATAGAATGATTGTTCTTCTAGAATTCCCAGTACTTCATCTAGTTGCTTTAAATGTTCTTCCCATGTTTTATTGTAAATTAATATATCATCAAAGAATAATAGAAGAAACTTACGTAAATGAGCCTTTAAAGTGTGATTCATGCATGGCTGAAAATTGGTTGGTGAATTAGTGAGCCCAAACGGCATCACCAAAAAATCATAGTGTCCATAGTGGCAACAGAAGGTTGTCTTTGGAACATCCTATTTCAACGCCCTTATTTGATGGTATCATGACCAGATTCAATTTTAGAGAAGTATTTTACCCCATGTAACTCATCCATCAATTCATCTATTCTTAGAAGTGGATATCTGTTCTTAATGGTTTTCTTTCTAAGGGCCCTGTAGTCAATGCACATGCATAAAGTCCCATCCTTCTTATGCAAATGGACTAGATTTGGGTCTTATGTATCCCAATTTGAGCAATTCTTTAATTGTATTTTCTTTTTCATATTTATACCTCTTGGGATGTCGGTAAGGGGTAGTGATGATCACTTGGGTCCCCTCCTCTAACTCAATAATATGATCAAATCAATGATCAAGAGGCCTACTGTCACAACCCCAATTTACTCAATTTTAAAAAAAAGTTATATGTACATGTTGACGACATTAATTCTTATGTCACAGGTATGAAATACGAAGAGGATGTAGTGTGTCATGTCCCAAATTTGGTATTGCGTCACAATGGCCTAATCACATTGGCCCTATTCATTAGAGTTTGTCAAATTGATGCTAAAGGTCAAATAATTGCCAAGGAGGAAAATTATTAGAATGGCATAAATATTTAATAAAGTAGATAAATAAATATATACAAGTGAAAATCAAAGTGGCATTTCATCATGAAGACACATGGAGGAAGTGGGACCCACATATGTCTAGATTTCCCCACTACATTTGGCATCATTCTCTCACCAATTCGAATTCAAGGTGAATGGTAACATACTTGGGGGATTCCAAAAGGTATTATTCATTGCATGACTCATCCAAGGTCGAAATATAGAGGAAGAGTAACTCCCATGGAAGAGGAAGAGGCAATTTGGAGCTAGTGAGACACTTAGGCTAGATTCCCTAGCTCTATGACAACAATGATGAAGATGCTATGACACCTATGACACAAATCAGACCTGAAGGCTGACATATGACATATATGACATGTCAGGGCTAAAAATAGATTCCAAGAGGGCGCTCAAGGGTTTTAGGGCAGCTAAGATGCTTCCACATGTGATTTGGTGGAAGTGGGAGACTAGGAATTGTTGTACAAGTGGCGTTCTTTGGAATCTCTTCCCAACATGAGTTGGCATGAGTCTATTGAAAGGAATTTGACCCATGGAGGACATTAGAATTTTATAAATTTCAATAACAAAGAATGAAACTAGCTTTTGATCATTTGTAGAATTTGCAATTGCATTTGTGAAGAGGGAGAGCTAGTGGATGACTAGTTTCTTGCCTTAGCCAATTTCGAGGGTGAAAGATTCCCATCCAAGTTGGTAATTGGAAAGGCCATTCAGACCTTTCATTTGGAGATTTAATGGAGTATTTATTTGCAGGTGTAAGCTACAGGGCAGCTCATGGTTTCTTCCTCACCTATGTCATTGGAGTAGATTTGATTGGTCACTTGAAGCTTGTATGCACTTGAAAAATGGTGGTCTACTTGCTTGGAGGTATAAGCACTTTCATGACTCTTTGATGAAGCATATCCTTGATGTACATTTTCATTATGTTGTTATGTACTTTGATGAAATATATTTGGTACTCATGATGTTTGAAAGGATGCATACAAGAAAATGGGATCCAGGAATCCTCTTAACTAATGGTTTGGGTTGGAGAGCACTCTTAATTATTGGGGTGCAATACGAGCAATGGGACCCTGGAATAATTTTTATCTCATTGGTTTCATATTTTTTGGGGAAGCAAGCAGTATGGGAGATGGATTCCCCACGTAATAAAGTGATTTTAATCAGATTAGTGTAGCAACAAGCATGGTGGTTCCTCTCTAAAATCTTCATGAAAACTCAAAGTCTCAAGGTTGGGCAATTCAATGGCAACTTCAAAGAATTATACAGAAAGCAGGTTCTTCAACACCCACATTTAAAATTGCTTGAGGACAAGCAATATTGGGAAGGGAGGATTTTTCATGTCCCAAATTTGGTATTGGGTCACAATGGCCTAATCACATTGGCCCTATTCATTAGAGTTTGTCAAATTGATGCTAAAGGTCAAATAATTGCCAAGGTGGAAAATTACTAGTTTCCTAGGTTTGGGGTGGAAGCTTTGGGATTTGGAATAATGGGGATAATAAATGATGTTTGAACATTAGAATGGCATAAATATTTAATAAAGGAGCTAAATAAATATATACAAGTGAAAATCAAAGTGGAATTTCATCATGAAGACACATGGAGGAAGTGGGACCCACATATGTCTAGATTTCCCCACTACATTTGGCATCATTCTCTCACCAATTCGAATTCAAGGTGAATGGTAACATACTTGGGGGATTCCAAAAGGTATTATTCATTGCATGACTCATCCAAGGTCGAAATATAGAGGAAGAGTAAATCCCATGGAAGAGGAAGAGGTAATTTGGAGCTAGTGAGACACTTGGGCTAGATTCCCTAGCTCTATGACAACAATGATGAAGATGCTATGACACCTATGACACAAATCAGACCTGAAGGCTGACACATGACATATATGAAATGTCAGGGCTAAAAATAGACTCCAAGAGGGCGCTCAAGGGTGTTAGGGAAGCTGAGATGCTTCCACATGTGATTTGGTGGAAGTGGGAGACTAGGAATTATTGTACAAGTGGCGTTCTTTGGAATCTCTTCCCAACATGAGTTGGCATGAGTCTCTTGAAAGGAATTCGACCCATGGAGGACTTTAGAAGTTTATAAATTTCAATAACAAAGAATGAAACCAGATTTTGATTATTTGTAGAATTTGCAATTGCATTTGTGAAGAGGGAGAGCTAGTGGATGACTAGTTTCTTGACTTAGCCAATTTCGAGGGTGAAAGATTCCCATCCAAGTTGGTAATTGGAAAGTCCATTCAGACCTTTCATTTGGAGCTTTAATGGAGTCTTTATTTGCAGGTGCAAGCTACAGGGCAGCTCATGGTTTCTTCTATTGCAGCTCACTCCTTCAACCATTTCCAGTTTTGATGGCATATTCTTGATCCTTGAGGGAGGGCGTTTTTGGTGAGCTATTGTACTCTTTGGGAAATATCTTAATGCCCCATTTCTTTTTTAATATAAATTAAATACTCTGTTATGCATCTCCAAAAATTTTCAGGTTGAAATTCCGAGTAGAAATGTATAAATCTCATTTTTAATGGAAGAACAATGCCATTTCCCCACTACCTTGTTGTGAGCCAATGTATTGATGATGATTTCGAATGAATGGATGATTATCTGATATATTTGTGATAAATATACTGCCATGGATGTCTTCTACAAGTTTCATGTACTGTACTTGAGCATTTGAAGCATTTTACTCAGTTTAGTTGTATTGGGAGGTGAAATAGTGCCATTTCCCCAAGGGTCGAATTGGGGATTTTTGCAGTTGAATGGGAGAGGGTGAGAACAGTTGTAATAATCCATTAATGGTGCATATGAGACTTTAATAAAATAATTAACACATTACATACCTCTTTTCATAAATTTGAGTGGGTTTGGAGGCATTTGGGAAGCCATTTTCAATACTTACCCCAGGGAGATTTGAACCCCAAATTACTAGTAAAATTGCATAATTGGTCCAGAATATTAAGAGAGTTTGCAGAAGTATTTTGGTGGATGTATGTCATCCATAAACATCATATTCAAGTTCTAATATCATTCATACACCTTCCTTGAATATTTGAAGGCATTTGGAGTCAATTTGAGACCTAGAGACCAATACTAGTCAAAGGAAAATCACTAGTAAAGTTACCTACATTGATCAGAATTGAAAGAGGATTTGCAGAAGTATTTTAAAGGTCCAAAGGAATCCCTGAAACACATATTTATGTTCTAATATCATTCATATACCTTCTCAGAAGATTTGGCATCATTTGGGAAAAATTTGGGACCTAGAGATCAAAACTAATCAAAGGTCAAACTAGGGAAAAAAAGTGGAAAATTGTCATTTTAATAAAATTCCTAACAAGGGACACTACAGTGGTATCACAGCATGGTCCTTGCACGTTTGGATTAGGTACATACATTCAAGAATAATAGGCAGCCATGTCTTACTATTAGGAGGAATCCTATGAGTACAATTCTTATGAGGAATATGCAGATGATTATGAGCAATATGAAGCAGAATGTGAATGGTACAAGGAAGAGATGCCATCATGCAACACTTCTTACAATTTCAAGAGAAATGAAGATTGTTCTTATGACTTTAAATATGATGAATATGAGTGTGTCACACCAACCAAGGATAATTCTATGAGTGAGTTCCAAAGATGGAGAGCAAAATATAAAACCTTGCCCTAACAATATAAAAAATATCAAGAATATCTTGCTTTTAGCAAAAATACACAAAATGCCATGTCTTTTGAGTACTTTGCTGAACATGTTTTTGAAAATAGGCCCAAAAATGAAGATGTGGAGTTAGTAAAGAAAGGTTTATGCCCTTCTTGTGAAGAACCTTGGAGTGAGTATTATACATGTGTGCATGAAATTATGTCCCACTTGAGGAGAGCTTTTGGGAATTCTTCAAAAAGAGATTCCAAAGATATTGATCCTAAGGAAAACAAGGAGAAAAATGCATCATCTTGCTTGAAGAAGAAAAATGAAGAGACATCACAAGAGCGTGAAGAAGAATCTATTGAAAATATGGAAGATCATTTTGAGACACCTTCTAAATCAGACATGAACCAAAGAGCATCTACTGATGGATGCTTAAACTATGAAGGAGTACCTACTGATGGGTGCTCACACCTCTATGTTGGTGACATAGAGATCACTTTTGAAATTGTTGTTGCAAGCCCAAGTTCCATTAAGCATGATAATGAAGACCTTGTAGCAGTTGAAGAAGAACCAAGATCAACTTCCCCATCACCACTTGAGCTTCATGAAGTTGGTCCAAGAAAAAATGAAGAAGATGAGGAGGTTCATTTGAAAGAGACTCATTTTCTTGAAGGGTCCTTAAAGATGAATGAAAAGAAGATCCAATATTCCCTCAGCATTCTCCATGACACTCAAGCATTGGTCTCAAATTCTTGTTGGAGAGCTACTTCATTGGAGGAAACATCCTTCATTGAAGACATGGAGAAGATTCAAAGAGCAATGTGCAACATCAAAGGTAATTTCATGTCTTTGCTTTTTGATAGAAACCATTTGTTTGAGCTTAATGAATTGTTACATGATGCATACTTGAGAATAATGAGGATATTCATAGGCTCACAATTCAAAATGAGCAACTTGTTGAAAAGTTGCAAGATACTTGTTTTTCCTCCTATGTTTCAGATTGTCAAATGTTAGATTATTTGGAGGATTCTCATGACATGGTGGATCATGAGAAATGTGGGAATTTTAATGTGCTTAATGTGTTTGAAAATGAACTTGAAGAGATTCAAACACTTGATGTGGTGGAAGAGGAACTTCAATTGTCTCTTGATGAAAGTTATGCAATTTTTAAAGAAGAGCATGATTCTTCTACATTGGAACCAATCTATGACAAAGGTTTCCCACTTTTGAAGGAGCTGCATGATACTACCCACATGGGTCCTTTCCATGATGAAAATTCTGCACTTTTTGATCATTTGGGTGAGTTAGTTCATTCTCCTACATCCTACAATTCCATGTTTTGCAGTATTAGTCTCAATGAAGTATGTGTGAAATGGTTCTTTTTGATGGTGCCACATGAGGAGTATGGAACTCCTAGATTTACCTTTTATGACGACATGGTTGGAGCACATTTTTCTTCACATTTGAAGCAACATTATTTGTCACTTTATGATGATGCAAATCTACATGGATGCACCTATGATATGCATTTGAGTCACTTGAAGACTCATGGTTTTTCTTGCTCAACACTTGATTCATTTGATGTTGGACGAACTTCATCCAACACTTGGGAGAATAGATTTATGATTGGAGAAAATTTTTGTTGGTAGCCACATACTTTGTTATATTTTTATGATTCTCACATTCATGGATGTATGGGTGAGACTTCTCTAAGTCATTTGAAGTCTCCTTGTTTTTTCTGCTCATTATTTGGTTCAGATTTTAGTGGAGATTCTTCATTCACTTCTTGGATGAAAGAATACATGGTTGAATATTTTAAAGCATATCACATCCTTTTGGAGCAGCATTATAGTACATGGGATCCTCACCTATGTCATTGGAGCAGATTTGATTGGTCACTTGAAGCTTGTATGCACTTGAAAAATGGTGGTCTACTTACTTGGAGGTATAAGCACTTTCATGACTCTTTGATGAAGCATATCCTTGATGTACATTTTCATTATGTTGTTATGTACTTTGATGATATATATTTGGTACTCATGATGTTTGGAAGGATGCATACAAGAAAATGGGATCCAGGAATCCTCTTAACTAATGGTGTGGGTTGGAGAGCACTCTTAATTATTGGGGTGCAATACAAGCAATGGGACCCTAGATTAATTTTTATCTCATTGGTTTCATATTTTTTGGGGAAGCAAGCAGTATGGGAGATGGATTCCCCACTTAATAAAGTGATTTTAATCATAGTAGTGTAGAAACAAGCATGGTGGTTCCTCTCTAAAATATTCATGGAAACTCAAAGACTCAAGGTTGGGAAATTCAATGGCAACTTCAAAGAATTATACAGAAAGCAGGTTCTTCAACACCCACATTTAAAATTGCTTGAGGACAAGCAATATTGGGAAGGGAGGATTTTTCATGTCCCAAATTTGGTATTGGGTCACAATGGCCTAATCACATTGGCCATATTCATTAGAGTTTGTCAAATTGATGCTAAAGGTCAAATAATTGCCAAGGAGGAAAATTACTAGTTTCCTAGGTTTGGGGTGGAAGCTTTGGGATTTGGAATAATGGGGATAATAAATGATGTTTCAACATTAGAATGGAATAAATATTTAATAAAGGATCTAAATAAATATATACAGGTGAAAATCAAAGTGGCATTTCATCATGAAGACACATGGAGGAAGTGGGACCCACATATGTCTAGATTTCCCCACTACATTTGGCATCATTCTCTCACCAATTCGAATTCAAGGTGAATGGTAAAATACTTGGGGGATTCCAAAAGGTATTATTCATTGCATGACTCATATCAGGTCGAAATATAGAGGAAGAGTAACTCCCATGGAAGAGGAAGAGGCAATTTGGAGCTAGTGAGACACTTGGGCTAGATTCCCTAGCTCTATGACAACATTGATGAAGATGTTATGACACCTATGACACAAATCAGACCTGAAGGCTGACATATGACATATATGACATGTCAAGGCTAAAAATAAACTCCAGGAGGGTGCTCAAGGGTGTTAGGGCAGCTAAGATGCTTCCACATGTGATTTGGTGGATGTGGGAGACTAGGAATTGTTGTACAAGTGACGTTCTTTGGAATCTCTTCCCAACATGAGTTGGCATGAGTCTCTTGAAAGGAATTTGACCCATGGAGGAAATTAGAATTTTATAAATGTCAATAACAAAGAATGAAACCAGCTTTTGATCATTTTTAGAATTTGCAATTGCATTTATGAAGAGGGAGAGCTAGTGGATGACTAGTTTCTTGCCTTAGCCAATTTCGAGGGTGAAAGATTCCCATCCAAGTTGGTAATTGGAAAGGCCATTCAGAACTTTAATTTGGAGCTTTAATGGAGTCTTTATTTGTAGGTGTAAGATACAGGGCAGCTCATGGTTTCTTCTATTGCAGCTCACTCCTTCAACCATTTCCAGTTTTGATGGCATATTCTTGATCCTTGAGGGAGGGCGTTTTTGGTGAGCTATTGTACTCTTTGGGAAATATTTTAATGCCCCATTTATTTTGTAATATGAATTACATACTCTGTTCTTAATCTCCAAAAATTTTCAGGTCTAAATTCCAAGTAGATATGTATAAATCTCATTTTTAATGGAAGAACAATGCCATTTCCCCACTACCTTGTTGTGATCCAATGTATTGATGATGATTTCGAATGAATGGATGATTATCTGACATATTTGTGATAAATATACTGCCATGGATGTCTTCTACAAGTTTCATGTACTGTACTTGAGCATTTGAAGCATTTTTACTCAGTTTAGTTGTATTGGGAGGTGAAATAGTGCCATTTCCCCAAGGGTCGAATTGGGGATTTTTGCAGTTGAATGGGAGAGGGTGAGAACATTTTTAATAATCCATTAATGGTGCATATTAGACTTTAATAAAATACTTAACACATTACATACCTATTTTCATAAATTTGAGTGGTTTTGGAGGCATTTGGGAAGCCATTTTCAGTACTTACCCCAGGGGGATTTGAACCCCAAATTACTAGTAAAATTGCATAATTGGTCCAGAATCTTAAGAGAGTTTGCAGAGGTCTTTTGGTGGACATATTTCATCCATAAACATCATATTCAAGTTATAATATTATTCATACACCTTCCTTGAATATTTTAAGGCATTTGGAGTCAATTTGAGACCTAGAGACCAATACTAGTCAAAGGAAAATCACTAGTAAAGTTACCTACATTGATCAGAATTGAAAGAGGATTTGCAGAAGTATTTTAAAGGTACAAAGGAATTCCTGAAACACATATTTATGTTCTAATATCATTCATATACCTTCTCAGAATATTTGGGATCATTTGGGGCAAATTTGGGACCTAGAGATCAAAACTAATCAAAGGTCAAACTAGGAAAAAAAAGTGGAAAATTGCCATTTTAATAAAATTCCTAACAACGGACACTACAGTGGTATCACAGCATGGTCTTTGCACATGTGGATTAGGTACATACATTCAAGAATAATAGGCAGCCATGTCTTACTATTACAATGAATCCTATGAGTACAATTCTTATGAGGAATATGCAGATGCTTATGAGCAATATGAAGCAGAATGTGAATGGTACAAGGAAGAGATGCCATCATGCAACACTTCTTACAATTTCAAGAGAAATGAAGATTGTTCTTATGAATTTAAATATGATGAATATGAGTGTGTCACACCAACCAAGGATAATTCTATGAGTTCCAAAGATGGAGAGCAAAATATAAAACCTTGCCCCAACAATATCAAAAATATCAAGAATATCTTGCTTTTAGCAAAAATACACAAAATGCCATGTCTTTTGAGTACTTTGCTAAACATGTTTTTGAAAATAGGCCCAAAATGAATATTTGGAGTTAGTAAAGGAAGGTTTTTTACCTTCTTGTGAAGAACCTTGGAGTGACTATCATACATGTGTGCATGAAATTATGTCCCACTTGATGAGAGCTTTTGGGAATTCTTCAAAAAGAGATTCCAAAGATATTGATCCTAAGGAAAACAAGGGAAAAAATGCATCAGCTTGCTTGAAGGAGAAAAATGAAGAGACATCACAAGGGCATGAAGAAGATTCTATTGAAAATATGGAATATCATTTCGAGACACCTTCTAGCGTAGACATGAACCAAAGAGCATCTACTGATGGATGCGTAAACTATGAAGGAGTACCTATTGATGGGTGCTCACACCTCTATGTTGGTGACATAGAGATCACTTTTGAAAGCGTTGCTGCAAGCCCAAGTTCCATTAAGCATGATAATGAAGACCTTGTAGCAGTTGAAGAAGAACCAAGATCAACTTCCCCATCACCACTTGAGCTTCATGAAGTTGGTCCAAGAAAAAATGAAGAAGATGAGGAGGTTCATTTGCAAGAGACTCATTTTCTTGAAGGGTCCTTAAAGATGAATGAAAAGAAGATCCAAGATTCCCTCAGCATTCTCCATGACACTCAAGCATTGGTGTCAAATTCTTGTTGGAGAGCTACTTCATTGGAGGAAACATCCTTCATTGAAGACATGGAGAAGATTCAAAGAGCAATGTGCAACATCAAAGGTAATTTCATGTCTTTGATTTTAAATAGAAACCATTTGTTTGAGCTTAATGAATTGTTACATGATGCATACTTGAAGAATAATGAGGATATTCATAAGCTCACAATTCAAAATGAGCAACTTCTTGAAAAGTTGCAAGATACTTGTTTTTCCTCCTATGTTTCAGATTGTCAAATGGTAGATTATTTGGAGGATTCTCATGACATGGTGGATCATGAGAAATGTGGGAATTTGAATGTGATTAGTGTGTTTGAAGATGAACTTGAATAGATCCAAACACTTGATGTGGTGGAAGAGGAACTTGAATTGTCTCTTGATGAAGGTTATGCAATTTTTAAAGAAGACCATGATTCCTCTACATTGGAACCAATCTATGACAAAGGTTTCCCAGTTTGAAGGAGTTGCATGATACTACCCACATGGATCCTTTCCATGATGAAAATTCTGCACTTTTTTATCATTTGGGTGAGTTAGTTCATTCTCCTACATCCTACAATTCCATGTTTTGCAGTATTTGTCTCAATGAAGTATGGGTGAAAGGGTTCTTTTTGATGGTGCCACATGAGGAGTATGGAACTCCTATATTTACCTTTTATGATGACATGGTTGGAGCACACTCTTCTTCACATTTGAAGCAACATTATTTGTCACTTTATGATGATGCAAATCTACATGGATGCACCTATGATATGCATTTGAGTCACTTGAAGACTCATGGTTTTTCTTGCTCAACACTTGATTCATTTGATGTTGGACGAACTTCATCCAACACTTGGGAGAATAGATTTATGATTGGAGAATATTTTTGTTGGCAGCCACATACTTTGTTATATTTTTATGATTCTCACATTCATGGATGTATGGGTGAGACTTCTCTAAGTCATTTGAAGTCTCCTTGTTTTTTCTGCTCATTATTTGGTTCAGATTTTAGTGGAGATTCTTCATTCACTTCTTGGATGAAAGAATACATGGTTGAATATTTTGATGCATATCACATCCTTTTGGAGCAGCATTATAGGACATGGGATCCTCACCTATGTCATTGGAGCAGATTTGATTGGTCACTTGAAGCTTGTATGCACTTGGAAAATGGTGGTCTACTTGCTTGGAGGTATAAGCACTTTCATGACTCTTTGATGAAGCATATCCTTGATGTACATTTTCATTATGTTGTTATGTACTTTGATGATATATATTTGGTACTCATGATGTTTGGAAGGATGCATATGAGAAATTGGGATCCAGGAATCCTCTTAACTAATGGTGTGGGTTGGAGAGCACTCTTAATTATTGGTGTGCAATACAAGCAATGGGACCCTGGAATAATTTTTATCTCATTGGTTTCATATTTTTTGGGGAAGCAAGCAGTATGGGAGATGGATTCCCCACTTAATAAAGTGATTTTAATCAGAGTAGTGTAGAAACAAGCATGTTGGTTCCTCTCTAAAATCTTCATGGAAACTCAAAGACTCAAGGTTGGGCAATTCAATGGCAACTTCAAAGAATTATACAGAAACTAGGTTCTTCAACACCCACATTTAAAATTGCTTGAGGACAAGCAATATTGGGAAGGGAGGATTTTTCATGTCCCAAATTTGGTATTGGGTCACAATGGCATAATAACATTGGCCCTATTCATTAGTGTTTTTCAAATTGATGCTAAAGGTCAAATAATTGCCAAGGAGGAAAATTACTAGTTTCCTAGGTTTGGGGTGGAAGCTTTGGGATTTGGAATAATGGGTATAATAAATGATCTTTGAACATTAGAATGGAATAAATATTTAATAAAGGAGCTAAATAAATATATACAAGTGAAAATCAAAGTGGCATTTCATCATGAAGACACATGGAGGAAGTGGGACCCACATATGTCTAGATTTCCCCACTACATTTGGCATTATTCTCTCACCAATTCGAATTCAAGGTGAATGGTAACATACTTGGGGGATTCCAAAAGGTATTATTCATTGCATGACTCATCCAAGGTCGAAATATAGAGGAAGAGTAACTCCCATGGAAGAGGAAGAGGCAATTTGGAGCTAGTGAGACACTTGGGCTAGATTCCCTAGCTCTATGACAACAATGATGAAGATGCTATGACACCTATGACACAAATCAGACCTGAAGGCTGACATATGACATATATGACATGTCAGGGATAAAAATAGACTCCAAGAGGGTGCTCAAGGGTGTTAGGGAAGCTAAGATTCTTCCACATGTGATTTGGTTGAAGTGGGAGACTAGGAATTGTTGTACAAGTGACATTCTTTGGAATCTCTTCCCAACATGAGTTGGCATGAGTCTCTTGAAAGGAATTCAACCCATGGAGGAAATTAGAATTTTATAAATGTCAATAAAAAATAATGAAACCAGCTTTTGATCATTTGTATAATTTGCAATTGCATTTGTGAAGAGGGAGAGCTAGTGGATGACTAGTTTCTTGCCTTAGCCAATTTCGAGGGTGAAAGATTCCCATCCAAGTTGGTAATTGGAAAGGCCATTCAGAACTTTCATTTGGAGCTTTAATGGAGTCTTTATTTTCAGGTGCAAGCTACAGAGCAGCTCATGGTTTCTTCTATTGCATCTCACTCCTTCAACCATTTCCAGTTTTGATGGCATATTCTTGATCCTTGAGGGAGGGCGTTTTTGGTGAGCTATTATACTCTTTGGGAAATATTTTAATGCCCCATTTCTTTTTTAATATGAATTAAATACTATGTTCTTCATCTCCGAAATGTTTCAGGTCAAAATTCCAAGTAGAAATGTATAAATCTCATTTTTAATGGAAGAACAATGCCATTTCCCCACTACCTTGTTGTGAGCCAATGTATTGATGATGATTTCGAATGAATGGATGATTATATGATATATTTGTGATCAATATACTTCCATGGATGTCTTCTACAAGTTTCATGTACTTTACTTGAGCATTTGAAGCATTGTTACTCAGTTTAGTTGTATTGGGAGGTGAAATAGTGTCATTTCCCCAAGGGTCGAATTGGGGATTTTTGCAGTTGAATGGGAGAGGGTGAGAACAGTTGTAATAATCTATTAATGGTGCATATGAGACTTTAATAAAATACTTAACACATTACATACCTCTTTTCATAAATTTGAGTGGGTTTGGAGGCATTTGGGAAGCCATTTTCAGTACTTACCCCAGGGGGATTTGAACCCCAAATTACTAGTAAAATTGCATAATTGGTCCAGAATCTTAAGAGAGTTTGCAGAGGTCTTTTGGTGGAAATATTTCATCCATAAACATCATATTCAAGTTCTAATATCATTCACACACCTTCCTTTAATATTTTAAGGCATTTGGAGTCAATTTGAGACCTAGAGACCAATACTAGTCAAAGGAAAATCACTAGTAAAGTTACCTACATTGATCAGAATTGAAAGAGTATTTGCAGAAGTATTTTAAAGGTCCAAAGGCATCCATAAAACACATATTTATGTTCTAATATCATTCATATACCTTCTCAGAATATTTGGGATCATTTGGGGCAAATTTGGGACCTAGAGATCAAAACTAATCAAAGGTCAAACTAGGGAAAAAAAGTGGAAAATTGCCATTTTAATAAAATTCCTAACAAGGGACACTACATAGTGTGACTCTGCATCGTCTATTTATAAGGTATAATTTGTATTTCTATACTATACATGAGTCAAATATTTATTACATTTTATTTGAGGAATAAGAGCCATCCTTGGCTTGGCGAATACATATCATGCAACTTTGATATTTGACTTTGATATTGTCGTAATCCATTAATATTTCTGTCGATTTCTTATGTAGCTTTTATTATTCTAATTTAATTTCCCAGCCATAATCGATTTAAGCTATCGAACTTTTTATGTTGTTAACATTCCAGTTTAGGTGGAGAGTCTTACTTATGGTATTGTTACCATAAGTCAACTTCATCCATGACTTATACCTAAGTATGAATCATAACCATTATGCTCGTCGAGCTTCATGTATTGTAAACCAAAGTATTTTTAAACCCTTTAAACTTCATATAGCATATGCCATAATATACATATAAACTATTCAAACTTTATATAACATATATCAATGTATTGAAAACTAACATATGGTTAATAACCATCGTATAAACTATTCAAACTTATACATCATATGCTAATCGTATTGAAATCTAAACAAAACTAAGCGTATGGTTAATAACCATAGTATAAACTATTCAATTCATAAACTATGTATGAATGCGACCATAAGAACTTGGCTTGCCAAGGGTCTACGCTATGGTTGTGAGGTTCACTACCATGGAATGCAATCCAAATCCTGAGCTTACAGTTGTAATGCATAACTTGGATTCATAATATTGATTATTAAGATCTTGTATTATTTCATTGGTTGTATAAATATTTGTTTATTAAATATGATATTGACAATGTATTCTTAGCACATTAATGCGTGGTCTGTCTGGGTTAATGCAGGACCACCGATGACTTCCAACTCAGTCAAAGGTTGGTGAATCCATGTGATGGCTTAAGCACCATAGCATGTACTGGCTCATCCTCCCTTGCATTGCAAAGTAATGGACGTTGATCAAGATCCTTGGGATCGTAACTGGTTTCCATCAAGGTGTAGTTATTCGACAAGGCAATGTATTATTCATTTGGTCTTCGAGAGTGCAGTGTTATGTCGCTGCGATGGGGGTGGCTCTCTGTGTAGATCTTTCCCAGCCATGCCATTGCCTTGGTGAAATGTAATAGGTTTCAATACTGTATTATTTTGATTAAGTGTTTAGCAGTTGCTATGGCCTCCCAGTGGAGTGCTCACGAGGGCTTTCCCTCCGAACTGTAAAGTCTTTGGTTTACACAGTTTGGCTCTGTGACTTAGATTAAATGGGTTTGGGCTCTTCCAGTTGATTTTAATGGTTTCACATGGATTCCAAAGGGATTTGGAAACCAGCCTTACAGAGTGCGATAGAGGCTTGGCTCCCACCATCTCTGGCTATTCTCCCAAAGAGCATGGTAAGTTCGATATGTTAAAACCTTAGCGTTTTTAATTGTATAACCAGTATGTTATTACTAACTATCTTTGTATATTCTTTCGTAGAGGCTTTGTTTTAGAGTTCATGTTTTTTATTAAAGATAACCCAAACTTATATTATTTTTACTTTATGCTTTGTAGGGACATACAAGCTACGTTGATGCTTCAGGAGACACAACGGCCACCATAACTTCTGGTAAGCATTATCTTTTTATAGTCCGGTCATTTTGTTATGGTTTGATTATTACCCATTAGGTTAAACCCTAACTTGCTCGTTTTACTCTTGCTTTCAGGTGGTCTCGTGGACACGCATCGTTTATGTGATAATGGTACAACTACCTTCGGGTGGTAAAGCCGGTAGCATTACCTGGAAACATGTCTACAATCTTGACTATGTTATTTGCTTCATGTTTCAAGCTTTCGCGTGGGCTGAGACAACCACTACGACTACATTAAAGATTTACTTGCTATTTACCAAGACGGTCGGCTATGTTATTTATTTACAAACTTGATAATAAGAATGCATGGTTGCTTTAATCCATTTCTTGTGTTAATGAAATGCTTAAAATTCTTAATCCTTAACTCGGTTATACAGAGATGAATATGATTCGGTTAGGTGAATGCATTTGTTCTTTATACTTATGAACCCTTATGGCTTTGTATGTGTGTGTTTGAACTCTTATCTCTGTAATGTATACAATCTTACGGCTTCATAATGAAGTTTAGTTATTTGTATTACTTGTTAAATGTTTTGACAATGTTCATCTGTGATCTTATGGCTCTGTTAAACCATTTGTTAAGCTAGCTCGCTATTTGAACAAGCCTCAAGACTATGTTCTGAACCTTGCAATTGTGATGAACGCGTTGCAAAGTAAACCCTATGAACCATACGGCTCTGTGAAGCCAATGATTATCTACAGGGATAAATTCGTCAATATATAATTACTTGTTTTAAATGTTTATTTGCTATCATTTGTATGGCCTTATGGCTGTGTCGTTTATTAATAGAGTGCTAACGAGCCTCTCGGCTCTGTAACGTTAGTGGATTTAACTATATTCTTGTACAATTCGTGTTTTCTTGGCAATGTATGATAACTTGTATATAACAGGTGTTTAAAAATTAACCCTAAGAGTCTTACGACTCTCTGATATCATTGTCATGCTCGATTTTTAACTTAGTATTATTATATGAGCCTCACAGCTCTGTTTGGCTATAAGCACTTGCGTATAAAATTGTATTAACAATTTTTTTATCTTTGAACTTAAACGTTTAGTAGCCTCTCGGCTCTCTGCGTAAATGTATGATTGTGAACCAGAAATAGAAATTGTGTTTTGTGTTTATATAAATATATGTGTGTGTGTGTGTGTGTGTGTGTGTGTGTGTGTTGTATTATTTATATGAAACTCTATTTTCATACTATATGTTTATACAGAAATGGAATGTGCATTTAAATATAAACCCTAGTTCTATTTAACAATTTATTGATAATAGTTAAAAAACAGAGATAAAGTATTATCCATAATAATTCTATCTACAGCAATATAATTATAAAATTCTAGATGTAAAGAACATTGATAACAGAGCATAATAGAATACTACAGTTTCATAAACATAGGAGACTTCAGAAGTAAAATTTACAGAACATCTATTCAATATAAAATACAGTTCATTATTTGCTACTCATTATGTACAGTAAATACTAACAGATAATAAGGAAATGTATTAAAAACAATAATAGAACCTGACTGAAAGAACAGACTGAATCCAATCTAAAGTTCGTCGTTCCTCCCAACCAATCTTCCAGAATAGCCAAGCTTACTTGTTCTGAAACCCTCGAGCCTATTTGTTGGACCACAAAGACAAAGATAGTTGAAGCAACCCATAACTATCACTCTGTTCTCCTCCTCAACTCAAAAAATAATTTTCCCTCTTCCATCCAAGCCTCCTGCTTGTCTAATGGGAACAACTTAATAAAGATTTTCCTAGGACTTAGGTCTATGATGAGCCTCGTGCTCTAGAACCTCCATCTGGAGCTCTAACCTTAAAAATAGGGATGATGCCTCCTGCACCTGTTGAGGTATTAATTAGTGGTTTTCACCACTATGGAAAATCTTCCCAACACATGTCATTCCTCCTTGTGGGCTAGCAAACACTCTTTCAACAGCTACTTCAGATTGGATTCTCCTGTTTTATTTATTAAAAAATAAAAATATTACAATATCCTCAAACAAGTGTCTTTGACCACGCTTGGTCAAATAATTGTTCAACAATAATTAAAAACATTATTACAAAGTATTTAAACTTTAACTAAGGTTCTAGGGGTATTACACCTATCTAATGGAAGATATCGAAATACTTTCTTGTGCTTCTGTAGTAGTGCTTGTATGTCCACTAGATGTTGTGTGGTGCTATCCGATGGCTTCCTGAATGCTACCAAGCACTCAAATTCCCACTCTATGTCTCCCCGTTTGAGCACAGCCTCCATCCTATGTTATGATACTATTAGAAAAACAGGATCGCGGAGCAATAACAATAAACAGAAATGCAAATATAATCACACACACATTACAAGAGAGACACAGATATATCGTGGTTCACCCCAACATGGGCTATGTCCACACTGAAGTTTCCAGTCCTTATTATTATACCGTCCAGCAAAGTGAAGGGATACAACCTGCAGCACAACCACTGCACTTCCTCTTCACTATCTCACAGTCTCTCTTCCTAATCTCAGAGATCTGTACAATGCATAAAACCTAATACATCAACCCTAGCCATATTACATTGTCTTTCTTTTATAAGGGAAATACAATAGGAAAATACCACGGGTTTCCCAAAACCATGGGCCCAAAATTTGTTGGTGAAAACATCCCCAAAACATTTTCTTGGGGGCATTGCCGTCGGACCCCCCAGCCAGGGGGGATGGTCCCCCCTGGAACCCCATGGGGGGGCGATGCCCCCCCACACCCCCCCGCTAGGGTGAGTGTACAATCCTCTGGGTGCATGACTAAGAAAATATCATCTATGAGACTGGAAGATCTGGCTCCACAACCAATAGATACTGCTCTAGGAAGGTAGGCATGCATACCTCTCAAAACAACCCATTATCTATCTGGTCCCTGAAACTCCATCTCCATGGTTTGGTAGTTCATAGAATATTTTCCATTTGAATAAATCCATTGAACTCCCAACATAAAAGGAATATGTCACTGTATAGTTTCCTAGGGTTGCATTCAATTTTGGAATCCAATGAGTGCACTCCATACTGTGGTTTCTTGCTATTTCCACTGTAAACCCATCAAATATCTCATTCTAGATGCCTCTCATCTTTACCATTGAAAGATCAATAAAGTTATGTGATGTCCCACCATCAATCAGAACTCCAACTCTGTTACCTTGTATGACACCTCTTATTCAAAGAGTGTGGAACCTAGGAACTCCAGATAATGTAGCAATGACACCTCCATTTACATCCTCTGAAAATTTCTCCTCCTTCATTGTATGAAGTGCCTCCCTTTGTACCTAGTCCTGATCCTCCTCATCCTCTTTGTTGTTAGAGTACACCTCTATGTAATGGGCCTCTTCCTTCCCGGAACACTTGTGACCTAGTATCCATGCCTCCTGGAATCTAAAGCATACTTTCTTCCTTCTAAGTTCCCGGCGGGTATCATCATCCATCCAATCTCTTTTGGGCCAATCTTTCTGGAAAGGTATCCTATCCTTATCCTTAATTGGAAAAGTTGTTTTAGGAGGAAACTTATTTTTTGGAATGGCATCTTGCAAATCTCGGGTATGACTGATGGAATCATGCAATGTGGTGGGTCTAAAATACTTAACCCATTCATGCAAGGGTTCATTGAGGGCCTCAATAAAAAACATGATTAACTTTCTCTCTAAAATATCTGTCACCATAACTGCTACCCTTTGGAATTCTCAAATGACAGCTTCGAGACTATCTGTCTGCTTGAGTTGAGCTAGCTCTCTGAAGTGAACGTCGAGATATTTCTTGTCAAAGCAATTGATGAGCCTTTGTGTGAAATCAATATAAGAGGTGATAGCGCTGTGACCCAATCTCACTAACCCGTGGTACCACCACTCATTGGATTCTGTATCCAAATGCAAGGTATCCAACTTGATTGCATCTGCCTCCACCATGGTGTTAAGTTGGAAGTAAGGGTCTAACTTTTGTACCCAAATCTGTGTTGGGCCACTCGTGGTCCCATCAAAAGTAGGAATAGTCAGTTTCCTGTTGTGGCCACAACAGATCCCATGCTTAGTTGAAGCACGGGGGCCCCATTCCTAATAAATAAAAAGTATTTGGGTGAGATTTCTTGTAAATATGAGAATTTGGTTTTTATCCCGAAGATCCCTTACCCATACTTTTGTCCTATGTGTTTTCCTTTTGATCTAAAAAAAAATTCTAAGTGTTTTGGGCTTGCAGGAAACTTCAATTTTTTAGTATTTGATCATTTACTTCCATCAACCCAAAACCCGACATTTAGGAAACCCGAAACTTGCAACCCGATAGTTGCGGGTTGTGGGGTTTGTCTGTTTGTGGTGGAGTTTAGGGAACCCGCAACCCGACAGTTGCAGGTTGCGGGATTTTATTTTTTGATTGATGTCATCCCGAAACCCACAACCCGACAGTTGCGGTTTGCGGGTTTTCTTTGTAAATAATATCGGGAAATTTTATCCCGAAACCCGCAATTGTGGTTTTTAGCTTTCGGAAATCTCTTTTAAGTTTGATTTTTTTTTGTGTTCCCGAAACCCGCAACCCGACATTTTCGGGTTGCGGCTTTCGGGAAAAACTTTTCAATTGTGACTTTTGTTTCCCATTCCCGAAACCCACAACCCAACACTTTCGGGTTTCAGCTTTCAGGAATTCTTTTGCGCTTTTGTTTTCTTGCAATCCCGAAACCCGCAACCCAACACTTTCGGGTTTCAGCTTTCGGGATTCCTAAATAAAGTTTCAAAATAAGTATGATCCCGTCTCCCACTTCGATTAATCCCAGTCATTCGTTTATTTTGATCGCACAATCATCTTTTAATCTGGTAAATACAATAAATAAGGGTTTTTTCTATTTTATTTTACTGTTGAAATATTGTTCCGTCGCGCTATTATTTCGCTGCAGGAATTCCTATCAAAAGACATTATTACTGGTTTTCAGTTACTCTAGGTTGGATTGTTGCCATTACTGCACCCTGTGTTCATTAGTTCTGGTTTTGTATTTGACATCGTTTTGCCATTGTTTCGACTCCTTAAGATTTCATATCATTACACCTATTTCGGTCTGAAAGGTTGTTTCGATTATTCTATTAAATCAGGTCACCCGGATCTGATTTGATACGTGCAAAAGGGTTGCTAGTCTATGTACTGAAGCTCTTGTCTGAGTCATTTCGTAGTCAGCTTTCTAGCCATAATTTCCATTTTGGTCACAAATCTGAAGTCATGATTGTTGATGTGAAAATACTTGTAATAATGAGTTTTTGAAAGCAGTTTTAAGTCGTGTGAGCTTCAATTGGTTGTGTACTTTCACACGGGTTTAGATCCAACTGATGCATGTCTTCTCTCGTTTCATTACAATTTGGATAATTGCAATGAATTGGTCATATAATTTGAATCATTACCACTCATCCTACCCAATTACTGTCTGTTGGAGCCTAGGCCGCAGCTATGGTAAAGCTGCAAATTTTGAGCAAAAAGCACAAGTATTGAAGGGAAAGTGTTAATTTTGAATAAGCACCAATTTTTGGGCAGAAGTAAACAGTGCGCAGTACGGTGCCAGATAGACGAGCTCAGCGTAGATTACGGGCCAAAAATCGTGGAGCTCGCGTGCACACATCAAAGGAGAATGAATGTGGCCGAGTAGAAAGCTCAGCTACCACAATAAATGAAGCAATGGAATAGAGGGCTCAGCTACCCTCATTAAGGCTAAGTACAGAAGTTATGGTTGCTTTGATCAAGGAAGAACAACAGACCAAATCATTGAAGGCGAAGGACAAGGAACAGTGAACGATGAAGCGGCACCCATACCCGCAATCTGCGCCGAAAATCGTGGAGCCTGCAGGAAGCGATGATGTGACTGCAAGCGGCGCCTACAGTACACCTAGCCATGTCCGCGGTTAGGGTTTTTGGGGATTACTGCTGGGAAAGGCCCACAATTTTGTAAAGGTGCGACCCTCCGGGCCACCTATATATATGTATAATTGATAAAGGAGAAGGGTTGGTTGTTGATTGTTTTCTATTGTGTTGTTAGAAGACAAGAGTTAGAACTGGATAGCTGTGAAGCTAATCCATGAGTTGCAGACAGCCTGAGTCGATGTCTGAACCATTGTAATCTCTGTAGAAGAAGAGACTAGATCTAGAGAAGGGCTCCCAGCTGTGTGCGTGGAGTTTCCTGGAAAGATCTAAGGCTGCAGCTGTGTGCGTAGCGTATTGTGTAATTCCTATTTGAAGATTAATATAAGATACACTCCCCGTGGACGTGGTTTCCCCGTGGAGGTGAACTACATAATTCTCATTGTTATGATGTTGTGTTGTGTGATTGCATGTTTAAGTTCACTATCTGTGTTTACATGAAGGTTTCATTGTCTTTATGAATAATTATATAAAGCAAGTCCTTGAATCTCCCTTAGAAGTTATTCTCGCGCACTATCGAAAGAGTCGATAAGAGCACTATCGCTGCAGCGCTTAGGGAATGCGTTACTACGCTGGGCGCGCAAGCAGAAATGATACACAGAGTATCGACGCAGAGGGTAATTGCCTCGTGCATCGGAGCGGAGATACCGCGCAGCTAGGCTGGTGAGCGTGAAATTCAGCGCTGTTTCATTGAGAAATCTGCGAAAGAGTAAGACATTTCACTGTGAGGAATCCTCCCAGAAGAGAGAGAGAGAAGATTGTAGTCTCCGTGTCGCCTAGGTTAAGGAAGCCTGATTCCTTAGCCCCCCCCATAGCCACTTCGGGTGAGACCTCGAGCTGCTTGCGCAGCTCGTTGCCGAGAGGGCCAGTGCACCAAGGGGTGTTTGTTGCTGCGCCTCATGAAAACCCGGGTCTGTCCAAAAAGCAGCCAACACTGTCATCTTATCGATTGGCCTTAAATTGGCAACAAACATGAAACCTTTAGTTCATCCCTTGCATTCTTTAAAGGGAAAAATTCTATGTGATAATGTTGTAAGCCTCCTTGTTAACGTATCTAATATAAGCAATATGCAGACAGGTAATGAATCTCCCAATGCCTGTTTTAAAGATGAAGAACTCTATCCCTTACTATATCAAGAACCTATGTCACCACCTTTTGATGTAGGTTTTCTTGATTTAAGTAGCGATAGTGGTGAAGAAGATTCTGAGACTCTGTCTATCTGCATGCAATTCCCTGATGAGAAAAAGAAGAAAGTTCCCGAGGAACTAGCTGACTATGACGATGATGTTATACGAGATTTTATAATCAACCAAGAACATGATGTCCCGCTGAATTCTGCTGAAGTAGATCCTTTAATGGATTTTTTCATTTTTGAGAATATAGTTCCTGATCTAGAAGTTCCCACGGCAGATTCTCCGCAAGCCAAACCACCTGTTGCCGATAGTCAGTAATTTGGGATTGAATTTTTGTTGTGCCGTGAATATTTCTTTGATTAAAGGATGAATCTTTAGAAAATCAATTTGAGAGGTGATGGAAATCATGTAAAACGAAAAATGGCAAGATTTCTTAGATCGATAGTTTGATTCGATTTTGTAATCCTTATTTTGGGAAATCTCTATCTTTCTATTCTATTGTAATTTCCTATTTAAAGAGGAGGACCTCTCGTAGTTAGGGGTTGGTAATTTTGGAGTTGCAAGTCAGCAGGATACTAGACTAGAGATACTCTGTTTAGCAAAGCCTTTTATAATTTATGTACAATACCTGTTTTAATACAGTAAAGTTATATTTTGATCTATCTTCTGTCATTCCTCAAGTTTCTTTGAGAATTTCTGGTTCATGCTTCAAATTGTCATCTGTTATGTACCTAATATTTTGCTAAATATTTATTAATGCATAGATCTGTTATATTGGTTTATCTGTATGACTGGTCTATGTCCCTAAGTATTTCATTGAGTTTCTTCAATTCAAATACTTTCATTTTCTATTTATGCAAATGATTCGTTGCATATACATATAATCGATGTTAATTTTTAAATTAGCAAAGTGATTACAGATTGGATCTTGGACAAGCTCAAATACTTGAAAGATTGTCATTTAATTTTCATTAACTGGCAATAATTTAAGTTAACAAGTAATACAACGAAAGACATTTCTATAAAAGGTGTTTAATTACTTGTTTATCACATCTCAAGACTGATCTGCACATTATCAAGCTTCCTTTTAGAATAGGGCTAACTTAAATTAGTTTCCTTTTCTGAAATAGGTTAGCTTAGCTTAGCTTTACTTTTTTTACATATTTGTTTTCCTGGATTGGAAAACTAACCTAATTGGTCAAATCATCAACTCTTAGAGTGTCAACGGAGGCTGAATATACATGGAGGATCACCATACCAAACAGGTTGGGGATAGAACTACACTTGCGCAGGGTCTTTCAAAGCCTTTCAACTTGGGTTTTCTTCCTCTGTTTGGAGCCTTAGAACCATTCCAAAACCTTTGCACCTAACCTGCACAACCGAGGCCCCAACAAATGGCGCTAGAAGGAGGGCCACTAGTACAACATGCCTAAACAATCTACTAAGAAACCTCCTCCAACAAATACTTCAACGGTTCAAACTCGAAGCCAATCAAGGGCTTCAACATCTAAACATCCCACTGAGTCACAATCCACTATTGTTCCTATTGCACCTGCTCAGGTCACTACTATTGTCGCTGCTCCTACAACACAACAGGTTGGAAGGGATGTTGTAATCATATCCCCCACAAGAGGATCAATTCCTTTCATGTCCCAAATTTGGAATTGGGTCACAATGGCCTAATGACATTAGCCATATTCATTAGAGTTTGTAAAATTGATGTTAAGGGTCAAATAATTGCCAAGGAGGAAAATTACTAGTTTCCTAGGTTTGGGGTGGAAGCTTTGGGATTTGGAATAAGGGGATAATAAATGATGTTTAGACATTAGAAAGGTTCAATTATTTAACAAATAGAGTGAATAAATAAATTCAAGAGAAATCCTAAGTGACAAATGGTTTTGGAGACATATGGAGGATGTGGGACCCACACTAGCTTGATTTTTCATA
Organism: Larix kaempferi; assembly: GCA_027924585.1. Classification (NCBI taxonomy): domain Eukaryota; kingdom Viridiplantae; phylum Streptophyta; class Pinopsida; order Pinales; family Pinaceae; genus Larix; species Larix kaempferi. The sequence continues at coordinate 5,570,398 of BSBM01001661.1, read as the reverse complement.
ATACATGGTATCTCTCTTTTGCAAATTCGAATTAATGGGAATGTGAACACTCTTGGGTGAGTTGGTAAGTCATAACACATGTCATTGAGCATCTTAGGTCGAATTTGGAAGGATTGGTAACCTCCATGGAAGATAAAGAGTCAAAGTGGAAGTTTGTGGACACTTGGGCTAGATTCCCTAGCCCCTATGACACCAATGATGGAGCATCTATGACAACTATGACAAATTGCAGACCTGACCTCTGACATCTGACCACTATGACATGTCAGCCCCAAAAATAGGCTCAAAGAAGGCGAATTTGGGAGTTGGAGAAGCCAAAGAGACTCAAAATCGAATTTGGGAGAAGATGGAAGGTTGGAACTAGGAGACAAGTGGCAAATGTGGAATATTTCCTAAATGAAAATCTATTGAATCTATTGAGAGGATTTCGACCCTTAGAAGGCTAATGTTGGTTATAAAATGTAGAAATGAAGTATGAGAATAGCTTTTGATCATTTGTATAATTTGTAATTGCATTTGTGAAGAGGGAGAGCTAGTGGATGACTAGTTTCTTGCCTTAGCCAATTTCGAGGGTGAAAGATTCCCATCCAAGTTGGTAATTGAAAAGGCCATTCAGACCTTTCATTTGGAGCTTTAATGGAGTCTTTATTTGCAGGTGTAAGCTATAGGGTAGCTCACGGTTTCTTCTATTGCAGCTCGCTCCTTCAACCATTTCCAGTTTTGATGGCATATTCTTGATCCTTGAGGGAGGGCATTTTTGGTGAGCTATTGTACTCTTTGGGGGAGCTTATAATTCCCCATTTCTTTTGTAATATGAATTAAATACTCTGTTCTTCATCTCCAGAAATTTTCAGGTCGAAATGCCAAGTAGAAATGTATAAATCTCATTTTTAATGGAAGAACAATGCCATTTCCCCACTACCTTGTTGTGAACCAATGTATTGATGATGATTTCGATTGAATGGATGATTCTCTGATATATTTGTGATAAATATACTGCCATGGATGTCTTATACAAGTTTCATGTACTGTACTTGAGCATTTGAAGCATTTTTACTCAGTTTAGTTGTATTGGGAGGTGAAATAGTGTCATTTCCCCAAGGGTCGAATTGGGGATTTTTGCAGTTGAATGGGAGAGGGTGAGAACAGTTGTAATAAACCATTAATGGTGCATATGAGACCTTAATAACATACTTAACACATTACATACCTCTGTTCATAAATTTGAGTGGGTTTGGAGGCATATGGGAAGCCATTTTCATTACTTACCTCAGGGGGATTTGAACCCCAAATTACTAGTAAAATTGCATACTTGGTCCAGAATCTTAAGAGAGTTTGCAGAGGTCTTTTGGTGGCAATATTTTATCCCTTAACATCATATTCAATTCCTAATATCATTCATAAACCTTCCTTGAAGATTTGAAGGCATTTGGAGTCAATTTGAGACCTAGAGACCAATACTAGTCAAAGGGAAATCACTAGTAAAGTTACCTACATTGACCAGAATTGAAAGAGTATTTACAGAAGTGTTTTAAAGGTACAAAGGCATCCCTGAAACACATATTTATGTTCTAATATCATTCATATACCTTCTCAGAAGATTTGGGATCATTTGGGGCAAATTTGGGACCTAGATATTAAAACTAGTCAAAGGTCGAACTAGGGAAAAAAAGTGGAAAATCGCAATTTTAATAAAATTCCTAATAAGGGACATTACAGTGGTATCAGAGCATGGTCCTTGCACCTGTGGATTAGGTACATACATTCAAGAATAATAGGCAGCCATGTCTTACTATTATGATGAATCCTATGAGTACAATTCTTATGAGGAATATGCAGATGCTTATGAGCAATATGAAGCAGAATGTGAATGGTATGAGGAAGAGATGCCATCATGCAACACTTCTTACAATTTCAAGAGAAATGAAGATTATTCTTATGACTTTAAATCTGATGAATATGAGTGTGTCACACCAACCAAGGATAATTCTATGAGTGAGTTCCAAAGATGGAGAGCAAAATATAAAACCTTGCCCCAACAATATCAAGAATATCTTTCTTTTAGCAAAAATACACAAAATGCCATGTCTTTTGAGTACTATGCTGAACATGTTTTTGAAAATAGGCCCAAAAATGAAGATGTGGAGTTAGTGAAGAAAGGTTTATGCCCTTCTTGTAAGAACCCTTGGAGCGAGTATCATATATGTGTGCATGAAATGATGTCCTCCTTGAGGAGAGCTTTTGAGATTTATTCAAGAAGGGATTCCAAATATACCGATCCTAAGGAAAACAAGGGGCAAAATGAATCAGCTTGCTTGAAGGAGAAAAATGAAGAGACATCACAAGAGCATGAAGAATATTCTATTGAAAATATGGAAGATCATTTCGAGACACCTTCTAGCTTAGACATGAACCAAAGAGCATCTACTGATGGATGCTTAAACTATGAAGGAGTACCTACTGATGGGTGCTCACACCTCTATGTTGGTGACATAGAGATCACTTTTGAAAGTGTTGCTGCAAGCCCAAGTTCCATTAAGCATGATAATGAAGACCTTGTAGCAGTTGAAGAAGAACCAAGATCAACTTCCCCATCACCACTTGAGCTTCATGAAGTTGGTCCAAGCAAAAATGAAGAAGATGAGGAGGTTCATTTGCAAGAGCCTCATTTTCTTGAAGGGTCCTTAAAGATGAATGAAAAGAAGATCCAAGAGTCCCTCATCATTCTCCATGACACTCAAGCATTGGTGTCAAATTCTTGTTGGAGAGCTACTTCATTGGAGGAAACATCCTTCCTTGAAGATATGGAGAAGATTCAAAGAGCAATGTGCCACATCAAAGGTAATTTCATGTCTTTGCTTTTTGATAGAAACCATTTGTTTGAGCTTAATGAATTGTTACATGATTCATACTTGAAGAATAATGAGGATATTCATAAGCTCACAATTCAAAATGAGCAACTTCTTGAAAAGTTGCAAGATACTTGTTTTTCCTCCTATGTTTCAGATTATCAAATGGTAGATTGTTTGGAGGATTCTCATGACATGGTGGATCATGAGAAATGTGAAAATTTGAATGTTCTTGATGTGTTTGAAGATGAACTTGAAGATATCCAAACACTTGATGTGGTGGAAGAGGAATTTGAATTGTCTCTTGATGAAGGTTATGCAATTTTTAAAGAAGAGCATGATTCCTCTACATTGGAACCAAACTATGACAAAGATTTCACACTTTTGAAGGAGCTGCATGATACTACCCATATGGATCCTTCCCATGATGAAACTTCTGTACTTTTTGATCAATTGGGTGATTTGGTTCATTCTCCTACATCCTACAATTCCATGTTTTGCAACATTAGTCTCAATGAAGTATGGGTGAAAGGGTTCTTTTTTACGGTGCCACATGAGGAGTATGGAACTCCTAGATTTAACTTTTATGATGACATGGTTGGAGCACATTATTATTCACATTTGCAGCAGCATAATTTGTCACTTTATGATGATTCACATCTACATGGATGCACCTATGATATGGATTCGAGTCACTTGAATACTCATGGTTTTTCTTGCTCAACACTGGGTTCATTTGATGTTAGAGAAACTTCATCCAACACTTGGATGAATAGATTTATGATGGGAGAACATTTTTGTTGGCAGCCACATACTTTGTTACATCTTTATGATTCTCACATTCATGGATGTATGGGTAAGACTTCTTTGAGTCATTTGAAGTCTCCTTGTTTTTTCTGCTCATTATTTGGTTCAGATTCTAGTGGAGATTCTTCATTCACTTCTTGGATGAAAGAATACATGGCTGAATATTTTGATGCATATCACATCCTTTTGGAGCAGCATTATAGGACATGGGATCCTCACCTATGTCATTGGAGCAGATTTGATTGGTCACTTGAAGCTTGTATGCACTTGGAAAATGGTGGTCTACTTGCTTGGAGGTATAAGCACTTTCATGACTCTTTGATGAAGCATATCCTTGATGTACATTTTCATTATGTTGTTATGTACTTTGATGATATATATTTGGTACTCATTATGTTTGGAAGAATGCATACAAGAAAATGGGATCCAGGAATCCTCTTATCTAATGGTGTAGGTTGGAGAGCACTCTTAATTGTTGGGGTGCAATACAAGCAATGGGACCCTGGAATAATTTTTGTCTCATTGGTTTCATTTTTTGGGGGAAGCAGGCAGCATGGGATATGGATTCCCCACTTAATAAAGTGATTTTAATAAGAGTAGTGCAGCAGCAAGCATGGTGGTTCCTCTCTAAAATATTCATGGAAACTCAAAGACTCAAGGTTTGGCAATTCAATGACAACTTCAAAGAATTATACAGAAAGCAGGTTCTTCAACACCCATGTTTGAAATTGCTTGAGGACAAGCAATATTGCAAAGGGAGGATTTTTCATGTCCCAAATTTGGAATTGGGTCACAATGGCCTAATCACATTAGCCATATTCATTAGAGTTTGTAAAATTGATGTTAAGGGTCAAATAATTGCCAAGGAGGAAAATTACTAGTTTCCTAGGTTTGGGGTGGAAGCTTTGGGATTCGGAATAAGGGGATAATAAATGATGTTTAGACATTATAAAGGTTCAATTATTTAATAAATAGAGTGAATAAATAAATTCAAGAGAAATCCTAAGTGACAAATGGTTTTGGAGATATATGGAGGATGTGGGACCCACACTAGCTTGATTTTTCATAATACATGGTATCTCTCTTTTGCAAATTCAAATTAATGGGAATGTGAACACTCTTGGGTGAGTTGGTAAGTCATAACACATGTCATTGAGCATATTAGGTCGAATTTGGAAGGATTGGTAACCTCCATGGAAGATAAAGAGTCAAAGTGGAAGTTTGTGGACACTTGGGCTAGATTCCCTAGCCCCTATGACACCAATGATGGGGCATCTATGACAACTATGACAAATTGCAGACCTGACCTCTGACATCTGACAACTATGACATTTCAGCCCCAAAAATAGGCTCAAAGAAGGCGAATTTGGGAGTTGGAGAAGCCAAAGAGACTCAAAATCGAATTTGGGAGAAGATGGAAGGTTGGAACTAGGAGACAAGTGGCAAATGTGGAATATTTCCTAAATGAAAATCTATTGAATCTATTGAGAGGATTTCGACCCTTAGAAGGCTAATGTTGGTTATAAAATGTAGAAATGAAGTATGAGAATAGATTTTGATCATTTGTATAATTTGTAATTGCATTTGTGAAGAGGGAGAGCTAGTGGATGACTAGTTTCTTGCCTTAGCCAATTTCGAGGGTGAAAGATTCCCATCCAAGTTGGTAATTGGAAAGGCCATTCAGACCTTTCATTTGGAGCTTTAATGGAGTCTTTATTTGTAGGTGTAAGCTACAAGGTAGCTCACAGTTTCTTCTATTGCAGCTCGCTCCTTCAACCATTTCCAGTTTTGATGGCATATTCTTGATCCTTGAGGGAGGGCGTTTTTGGTGAGCTATTGTACTCTTTGGGGGAGCTTCTAATGCCCCATTTATTTTGTAATATGAATTAAATACTCTGTTCTTCATCTCCAGAAAGTTTCAGGTCGAAATTCCAAGTAGAAATGTATAAATCTCATTTTGAATGGAAGAACAATGCCATTTCCCCACTACCTTGTTGTGAACCAATGTATTGATGATGATTTCGATTGAATGGATGATTCTCTGATATATTTGTGATAAATATACTGCCATGGATGTCTTATACAAGTTTCATGTACTGTACTTGAGCATTTGAAGCATTTTTACTCAGTTTAGTTGTATTGGGAGGTGAAATAGTGCCATTTCCCCAAGGGTCGAATTGGAGATTTTTGCAGTTGAATGGGAGAGGGTGAGAACAGTTGTAATAAACCATTAATGGTGCATATGATACCTTAATAACATACTTAACACATTACATATCTCTGTTCATAAATTTTAGTGGGTTTGGAGGCATATGGGAAGCCATTTTCAGTACTTACCTCAGGGGGATTTGAACCCCAAATTACTAGTAAAATTGCATACTTGGTCCAGAATCTTAAGAGATTTTGCAGAGGTCTTTTGGTGGCCATATTTTATCCCTGAACATCATATTCAATTCCTAATATCATTCATAAACCTTCCTTGAATATTTGAAGGCATTTGGAGTCAATTTGAGACCTAGAGACCAATACTAGTCAAAGGGAAATCACTAGTAAAGTTACCTACATTGACCAGAATTGAAAGAGTATTTGCAGAAGTGTTTTAAAGGTACAAAGGCATCCCTGAAACACATATTTATGTTCTAATATCATTCATATACCTTCTCAGAATATTTGGGATCATTTGGGGCAAATTTGGGACCTAGAGATTAAAAGTAGTCAAAGGTCGAACTAGGGAAAAAAAGTGGAAAATCGCAATTTTAATAAAATTCCTAATAAGGGACATTACAATTCCCCTTGAAGACATTTTGAGCCAGTCCCATGATAGTGTAACTAGATTGGAACAAAGAATCCTTATTGAGCGAAGCCGTGGTTTGGTAGCTATCAATTTAGATAACGCTTTGCAAACCAGTGATCAAGAGGTTCAATTAAACTTGATTACATAGACCAGTGATCAACCAACCCAACACTCAGTTGATCCCAACAGTCAACATCAACAGACAACTGACCAAAACATACCACACCAAGAATCAGTTGATCGTTCAGGTTCGCCCAAATACAACCTCAATAAACTTTTTCAGGAAGTCTCAGATCAACCAAAACTTGAAACTAGTGGACCACCACCATCTCCTCCTTCATCCTCAGTCTGAACATTCTTCAAGCTCATCGTCAGAAGAAGAAGAATAAGAACCACCGATGGCTGGAGAAGGCCAAACAATACCATGGCTTGACCAAGATGCAGTATGGGTACTTGGAGACCAACATAGACTACCCAAAAACCCTGAGAAGTGGTTACCCAAATTTAACCCAGACGACAAGTCACCTGCACTAGATCATGTTAAAACCTTAATGCAGGCTATTAGACTTAGAAGTGTCATTCATGAGGATGTGGTCTACAGACTCTTTCCTTATACTTTTGAAGGAAAGGCATATGCATGTTATTTTTCTTTACCACCAAGGTCTATCGTTTCTTGGGATGAGTTTGAGAAATTATTCATCCAAAAGTTTGGAGATGACAAGACACCACAAGATCTTGTTTTGGAACTATCTTCCATTAAAATCAAAGGGAAAGAAAGGGTTAAAGATTTCAATCAAAGGTTCTCATACTTAAAGAATAGAATTCCCATCAACCTTCTTCCTGTTGAAGAATTGTTGGTAGCCTACTATGAAAAAGGCCCGCCTGCTCCTATCTCAATGTGGGTGAAACGAGCATGCAAAGGAACTTTGTTGGAAGTGTTTATGGAAGCAATACAAGTTGAAAAGCACATTTTCTGTCTGAAGGACAATCTGGAAACCTCAGAAGAATAGCCTTCCACTTCCAGGAAAAGGAATGACAATGTTCCCAAATCCATTGCACAAACAAGGATCCATTTGACATGACTGACATGAAAAATTTCATCCAGAAAATGTCAAACAAGATGGTGGATTTGAAAAAGACCAACAATGAAAATCAAAACCAAAACAGAATTTTTATGAGGCCACCTTTTAGAGACCTTATCAACGTCCACCAAATCCGCCGCCTCCTAATCCAACAGAAGGCCTCACGAATGAAGAAATTTGTTCTATTTTTAGACCCTTGGTAGTAGAATCTCAAAACACCCCTGAAGTTCCTAATGATCAAACTGATCCAGACCCACAGTTACCTGAAGAAGAAGAAGATGAACAAGAGGATTCACAAATCAACACTATAAGTTATTTTTCAGAGCTTCCTATGTGTGAAGAAGAAGAAGAACCTGAGACTGTGTTTAATGTTCAACATCATTATAACACGAGGTCTAAACCTCAACCCCCTCCGGAACCTTCATCCTCCACACCGATTCCTGTTAAAGGCAGGATTGTTCCCCACAAGGATATAGTCATCCCTAAAATGGAGTACAATTTAGTTGAAGATCTTAAAAGAGTTAAGGAAAACATATCTTTGTTTGAATTGTTGAAAATCCCTTACATGAGGGATACATTACCCAAAAGTATGGTGGTCAAACAGCCAAGAGAATTGTAGAATAATAACCTTGACTCTTTCACTAAACCAGATGATCAAAACTCTGGTAGCAGAAGGACACCTCCTTTTCTGCTTACTTTTGAGATTTTCAACTGAAACGTACATAACTGGATGATAGACTCTGGTGCCTCATCAAATGTGATGCCTCTGTCTTTTTGTAGAAAGTTGAATGCCACATGGAAACCTTGCCCAACTCAGATAGTGCAACTTGATAGATCAAAATTCAAAGTAGTAGGGAGACTTAGAAATGTCTTAATTACATTATCAGTTGATCCTCGGATCCATCAAACAATTGATATAGTCATTATTGATATCCCAAAAGCATATGGTATGTGGCTTAGTAGAGACTGGTCAGAAAAGCTAAAAGGTTATTTTGCTACTGATTGGTCCCATTTGTGGTTACCCTACAACGGTCAGCCAAACAAGATCAAGATCAGTAGGGATCCTTACATGAGACAGACAGTCATAGACTTAAATGACTCAAGTGAGCCTGTGGGTTATTTCAACACACACATTGAGCATTTTACCTTTGACACCTTCTTCGGGAACTTACCAGCTGACATTTCACCACAGGAGAATGCATAGAACGAATCTCAGGTAACTCATCTCACTGCTATGCCATTCTCAGGAGATATTGTACATAATGTTTTTAATGTAAATACAAATTTTAGATTGGACCCTATTTCTTGGACATTGTTTTTCAACGGCTCTAAATATAAGGATGGAGCTGGTGCAGGATGTGTTCTCATAGATCCAAAAGGGACAAGAACTATGATTGCATGCAGATTAGAGTTTGATTGTACTAACAATGTGGCTTAGTATGAGGCCCTAATACAGGGACTTAAGAAAGCTATCAACTTGAAAGTATAGATCATCCATTGCTTTGGACATTCAGAAATTATTGTGAAACAGGTGAGGAATAAGATACACTGCTTGTCCCCCCGCCTGATGAATTATCAGAAATTGGTAAGAGATCTTACCAGCTCCTTCACTGCATTTAATATTAATTCAGTCCCTAGGTCTTAGAACTTCGATGCTGACTTGTTGGCAAATACAAATTCCAGATTGATTCCACCAGAGGGCCTATCTCCTCAAACATTCTTGATAGAACTGATGTATAGGCCTTCTATACGAGATAATGTGACAAACTGGAAAGGGTTCGATGACGATCAGCAGATACTTGATTTTCTGACAGCCCAAGACACATTCCAGGATATGGCTATAGACGAGGATGAACATGAAAAGTCTCTCTTTGATTCCTTGAACGTCATCCCAAATTCTGTGATCAATTTGGAGAAGTTCTACGATTTGCAAGACAAATTCAGACACAAAACCAATTGTAAAACAAAGATCTCTTCACTTAACTATGAGCAAGTCAATTTAGGGACCGAGCAAGAACCCTGTTTTATCAATATAGGAATTGATTGTACTCCAGAAGAAAGGCGAGCTATCATTAAACTGTGTAAAGAATATAAAGTTTTTTTTCCTGGACCTATGACGAATTGAGAACGTTTGACACTAGCATCATCTACCACAACATACCCATGAAGCTAGAAGTGAAACCATATCAACAGAAAATGCATCCCATTTTAGATCCTTTTGTGAAAAAAGAACTAGAAAAGCTACTCACAGCCCAAATTATTTTTCTGGTGAGGCATACACAATGGATAGCCAATTTGGTTCCTGTACGCAAGAAAAGTGGTGAAATCCAATTGTGTGTTGATTTCAGGAATCTGAATCGGGCTTCCGATTGTGTGTCGATTTCAGGAATCTGAATCGGGCTTCCAAAAAAGATAACTACCCTGTTCCACCCATGGAACAGATTCTCCAAAGAGTAGCAGGGTCAGAAATGTTCTCTCTCCTGGATGGTTTTTCAGGGTACAACCAGGTTATGGTCGCCCCGGATGACCAATTAAAAACGGCTTTCAGAACCCCTTGGGGCACCTTCGCCTACAAGCGAATGCCTTTCAGTTTGATCAATGCAGGAGCCACTTTTCAAAGAGCTATGGATATAGCTTTCCGAGGTTTGATGCATAATTTCGTTGTGGTTTATTTAGATGATATTACCATATATTCAAAGAGGCAACATGAACATTCTTTTGCTCTGAAACATGTTTTCGAACGTTGCAGGAAATTTGGCATCTCCCTGAACCCCACGAAATCCATTTTTGCAGTTACAGAAGGGAAGCTTTTTGGCTTCATCGTTTCAAAAGAAGGTATGATCATCGACCCCGAACGCATAGATGCTATTTCAAAAATTGGCTTACCAGGTTCGCGTAAAGAAATGCAGTCCTTCTTGGGTAAGATCAAGTTTGTACATAGGTTTGTACCTAATTTTGCTCAGATAGTTAAACCTTTACAGCATTTAGTTAAGAAAGATGTACAGTTTACTTGGTCACAAGAACAAAAGGATGCATTCGTCGAAATCCGTAAGGCCATTGTTGAAGCTCCCGCCCTTATGTCCCCATATTTTGATAAAGATTTTATTCTCTACACTTTCGCCACTAATTTCTCTTATGCAGTTGTTTTGACACAAAAACAGGACAGTGATATAGAGATTCCAATCTCTTTTATGAGTTCAACCTTCAAGGGTGCAGAGCTCAATTATTCTCAAATTGACAAACAAGCCTATGCAGTTTACAATTCTGTTAAGCATTATAGGCCTTATTTGTTAAAATCTCGAACAAAGGTCATTGTCCCATATTCTAGTATTAGAAATGTGTTGATCCAGAAAGAGTTGGGAAAAAAAAGGGCCCATTGGATGACTGCGCTGCAAGAGTATGATTTGGAAATAAGACCAGCCAAAATTGTCAAAGGACAAGGCCTTTGTCTTCTCACCGCTCAATCCAATGATCCTATACAGCAGGAAACTGAATGGGAGTAAGAAGAAGATCCTCCAACAGTTTCTATTCATGCTATCGATACCCCGACATCGGAATGGTATGACCATATCAAATTTTTTATGAACCATGGGTTTTCCCCTGAAACCTTGGACTAAAGAAATGTAGGGCTTTAAGATTAAAGGCTGCTCCTTATTAGTTTATAAATGAAGTTCTGTTTAGAAAAAAGTATGATGGTGTTTTCCTTAGATGTCTTGAAAAGGACCAGATTGATGACATTCTTTTTCAATTTCATGCAGGACTAGCTGGAGGTCATTTTTCGGGCGAGACAACAACTCATAAGATTCTCAAAGTTGGGTATTACTGGCCTACGTTGTTTAAAGATGCTTATGCCTATGTAAGGAGGTGTGAACCATGCCAGAAGTGCACAGGGAAGTTCAAGAAACCTGCTTTCCCTTTGCAACCAGTCACTGTTCAGTTTCCATTTCAGCAATGGGGGCTAGATTTTGTTGGACCCATAAATCCTACCTCATCCCTCCAACACAGATACATTCTCACAGCAACTGACTACTTCACCAGATGGGTGGAGGCAGTCCCTCTTAAGTAATGTAATTCCAGTCAAGTGATTTCTTTCTTAGACAGTCAGATACTCTCACTGTTTGGCACTCCAAAGTACCTAGTCTTTGATAATGCATCCTATTTTTCCTCGATTGACATAACTGAGTATGCTTTTGAAAAGGGGATGAACCTCAAATTTTCTGCCAATTACTACCCACAGGGTAATGGATTGGCTGAGTCTTCAAACAAAAACTTGATCAACATTCTAAAGAATATTGTGGCCTCTCACCATAGAGATTGACATACACAGCTCAATAATGCTCTTTGGGCAGATCGAATTACTCCAAAGGTAGCAATTGGAAATTCTCCCTACTGTCTAGTGTATGGCAAAGAAGCCATTCTTCCTTCTAATCTTACCATCCCTTCACTACTGTTAGCCCAGTCTGTCCAAGAAGATGATTCTTCTCCCCTCCAACAGAGAATTGACACTCTACTCAAACTAGAGGAAGATAGGGAAATGGCTAGAAACAAGTTATATCATCATTAGTGGATGGTGAAAAGGTGGCTTGATGAAAAATCTTCATCTGACAGAGAATTTTCTGTTGGAGACTTGGTTTTAAGATGGGACAAACATCACAAAGATAAGAACCAATGTATCAAGTTTCAGCGCCTCTAGATGGGACCTTTCATTGTTACAAAAAAGATGGGTCCTAGTACTGTTTGATTACAGACACTGGAAGGAGTTGTAGACACTTATCCAGTGAATGTTTCACTCCTCAAAAAGTATTTCGTCTGATCAGGCAGATGCACTTGTATATAGTTTTGGTTTCTTTATTTATTTTTTCTTAGTTTTCATGATTTAGATTGTTTTCTTTTGTTTATTCTGTTGTTAAAACTCTGCACATTTGGGGATAATTAATAATCAGTTTTTCTCATAGATGATTTCAGCTGAGGTTTTAGAAGTTTCTACCAATCACAATTTCCTCGACCTGTGTCAGAACTTCTTCAATAAAGGGTACATAGTCAATGATTGCAGGACCTAGATTGATACCTTTCCATGATGATCATCATCTTATACATGTATCATTTGTTTAATTGAGGTCTGGGTGATAACCAAGTTTTCTGATCTCATGTTTCATGGTTCAAACAGCATATTATAATAACCTTCCTAGCTTGTTCTACTCTGGATCCTTTTACAATCACCTTGGTAATAAATCCCTCAATAAATGTAAATTGCAAGGTGGGGGGGTCTTGTTATCAAGCCAACCCATTAGGTTCATAGGTGCTTAGTGGAATGACATCTTCACATCAAGCCACCACACTTGGAAGATGAATTTCAGTTTTACTAGGAGTTGGAAGATCCTATCACTGGTCGGTCCATTCATGATCTGCAAAGCACTAGTGAGTAACACTACTAATATATGGTCACCAAGCCATGGTAGTGTCTTTGTAATTTACAATTTAATAAAATCCTTGTTTTTGTTTAAGGACGCATGTTGCATATAAGAACAGAGGGGTCTTATTACAAGCCATCCCTTCCATGATCATGGGCTTGATTTGGACTAAAACTACCACAGCGTGGTCACCAAGCCACAGTAGTTTATTTCAGTATTTCAACTGGAAGACAAGGAGTCTCCTTACCAAGTTAGCTTGATCAGGTTCTGAATTAGGTTTGTGAATGGCACTGCTGATATCTGATCACCAAGTCAGGGCAGTGGTCTTATATATGCAAGATCTATTCTATCTTTTCAACTAAAAAAAATGGTGTATATAGCTGAATAAATGGTTGTACATTAATAAAATTTTAACAAACCAAGGTGATGTGTAATTGGGATATCCATGTGCGGTTCTAAGTCTATTTCAAGGTTCAACACAAGCTGCTTTTTCATGACTACATCAAAGTAAAGAAATCTGGTTGTTCCCTATGGCTCCTTATCAAATTGGCATTATCCTTAAAATGGTCATGTCTGGAGATATATTAATCTTATGTTTCTTGCTCGTTAACTATCCTTCTGTTGAGCATTTTCTAAAATTCAGGTTGAAAATATTGGTTGGCTGACATGTTCTCTTTAGCCGAATTTGTTGCAGAGATAACTGGTTCGTCCCATCAAACCGCCATTTGTTGTGTCCACAATAGATCCCATGCTTAGTTGCAGCACGGGGGCCCCATTACTAATAAACACAAAGGTAGTTGGGTAGTATTTCTTGTAAATATGAGATTTTGGTTTTTATCCCTAAGATCCTTTACCCATACTTTTGTCCTGTGTGTTTTCCTTTTGATCTAAAAAAAAATTCTAAGTGTTTTGGGCTTGCAAGAAGCTTCAATTTTTTAGTATTTGATCATTTACTTCCATCAACCCGAAACCTGACATTTAGGAAACCCGAAACCCACAACCCGACAGTTGTAGGTTGTGGGGTTTGTCTGTTTGTCGTGGAGTTTAGGAAACCCAAAACCCGCAATCCGATAGTTGCGGGTTGTGGGATTTTATTTTTTGATTGATGTCATCCCGAAACTGGCAACCCAATAGTTGTGGGTTGCAGGTTTTCTTTGTAAATAATATTGGGAAATTTTATCCCGAAACCCGCAATTATGGATTTCAGCTTTCGGGAATCTCTTTTAAGTTTGATTTTGTTGTGTGTTCCCGAAACCCGCAACCCGACATTTTCGGGTTGCGGCTTTCGGGAAAAAAATTTCGATTGCGACTTTTGTTTCCCATTCCCGAAACCCGCAACCCGACACTTTTGGGTTTCGGCTTTCGGGAATTCTTTTGCGCTTTTTTTTTCTTGCAATCCCGAAACCCGCAACTCGACACTTTCGGGTTTTGGCTTTCAGGATTCCTAAATAAACTTTCAAAATAAGTATGATCTCGTATCCCACTTCGGTTAATCCCAGCCGTTCGTTTATTTTGATCGCACGGTCATCTTTTAATCTGGTAAATCCAATAAATAAGGGTTTTTTCTATTTTATTTTACTGTTGAAAGATTGTTCCGTCGTGCTATTATTTCATTGCAGGAATTCCTGTCAAAAGATGTTATTATTGGTTTTCAGTTACTCTAGGTTGGATTGTTGCCATTACTGCACCATGTGTTTGTTAGTTTTGGTTTTGTATTTGACATCCTTTTGCCATTGTTTCGACTCATTAATATTTCATATCATTACACCTATTTCAGTCTGAAAGGTTGTTCCGGTTATTCTATTAAATCAGGTCACCTGGATCCAATTTGATACGTGCAAAAGGGTTTCTAGTCTGTGTACTGAAGCTCTTGTTTGAGTCATTTCGCAGTCAGCTTTCTAACCATACTTTCCATTTTGGTCACAAATATGAAGTCATGATTGTTGATGTGAAAATGCTTGTAATAATGAGTTTTTGAAAGTAGTTTAAGTCTTGTGAGCTTCGGTTGGTTGTGTACTTTCACACGGGTTTAGATCCAACTGATGCATGTCTTCGCTCGTTTCATTACAGTTTGGATAATTACAATGAAATTGTCGTATAATTTGAATCATTACCACTCGTCCTGCCCAATTACTATCATCTTATCGGTGGGCCTTAAATTGGCAACAAACATGAAACCTTTAGCTCGTCCCTTGCATTCTTTAAAGGGAAAAATTATGTGTGATAATCTTGTAAGCCTCCTTCTGAACGTATCTAATATAAGCAATATGCAGACAGGTAATGAATCTCCCAATGCCCGTTTTAAAGATGAAGAACTCTATCCCCTACTATATCAAGAACCTATGTCACCACATTTTGATGCGGGTGTTCCTGATTTAAGTAGCGATAGCGGTGAAGAAGATTCTGAGGCTCTGTCTGTCTGCATGCAATTCCCTGATGAGAAAAAGAAGAAAGTTCCCGAGGAACTAGCTGACTGTGACAACGATGTTATATGAGATTTTATAATCAACCAAGAACTTGATGTCTCGTCGACTTCTGCTGAAGTAGATCCTTTAATGGATTTTTCCGTTTTTGAGAATATAGTTCCTGATCTAGAAGTTCCCACGGCAGATTCTCTGCAAGCCAAACCACCTGTTGCCGATAGTCAACAATTTGGGATTGAATTTTTGTTGTGTCGTGAAGATTTCTTTGATTAAAGGATGAATCTTTAGAAAATCATTTTGAGAGGTGATGGAAATCATGTAAAACAAGAAATGGCAAGATTTATTGGATCGATAGTTTGATCTAATTTTGTAATCCTTATTTTGGGAAATCTCTATCTTTCTATTCTGCTGTAATTTCCTATTTAAAGATGTAATACCCCAATTTTGACCCTTGTGAAATATTGGCTTCTAATGTAAACATTGTATACATGTGTTGTATGTTTCCCTAGCATGGAGCTCAAGGCCAAGGCCTCGCTAGTGTATATTCTGATTTTATTTAAAACAAGCAAGTATGTGATATTTTGATACCCATGTGCTATTAAGCCATGGAATATTGTAAATTGATGTAAATATTAATATTGCAATAAAATACCAAAACTGGCTATGGGAGCAACCAATGAGAAGGGGCCATTGTATCCACTAGAGAGTGGTGAGGGGGCTGTGGGGATGAGCCATATGTTGCCAAATGTCATTGGGAGAACCCATTTTGACTTTCCTTGATGACATTTATTTCTATTGTAAGGAAGTAGTTGAAGATTTCAGACCATGGCTTCAATGGAGCATGGGCAGCCCAGAAATTCGTATTTGCAGGTATGGGCTCTATTTTCTTGTACCAAAAGTCACTCTACCTCATGGGGATTGCTTCTTCCTCATCCCCAATCCATTGTGAAACAACCCAGCATCATTCTTCACCCAAAAACGAATTGCCAGCAGTGAGAAAAACCAGAAATCGCAACTTTGCAAGAACCCACGTTTTGAAGAGCCAAAAATGCCCATATTTGGTATTGGACAGTGAAAACCAATGGGGGATCCATAGATATGAACCTTGGGGCGAAATTGGGAGTATTAGCTACCCCGAAATCCATAGGAAAACCCAGTTTTTGCAGCCCAAAAAACCAGTGACAGATTTGAGTTATTTGTGACAGAATTCTGAGAAATCCAAGTGTAAATGATTGAGCAGAGGATGGGTTTGCTTGATAAACCCAGTGAAGGATGAAATATCAGGAAGCTAGCAACTGGACCTTTCTATGCCCATCCTAAAGAGCACTGGAGGGAAGATTTTCCTGAGGAATTGTGTAGCAAAGAAGGGGACCTTCCTTGTGTTGGATGTGGTAGGTAATGTGGGTGTCTGACTGTTGAGTTCATTTGAGATGCATGTAGCTCTGTTGTTGAGCTCACTGGATTAGCATTACCCTCCTCTATCTTTTTGTATGTTTGATAAACCCAACTAGGTGTTGGCTTAGCATAGCTGTTAAGTGAAACCGTGGCTGTGAGTGAGCCCAGCTAGTTACTCCTTAGTGGATACACAACCCAGCTCGGGGGTGATCTCTCAGCTGAAAGAATACAAGCTGGACAGAGATCTATGATTGGGTGGAACATTGCTCTCACATAGCCAGTTGTTTGGACAGCTTTATCTTCAAGATAAGTGTTCTCTGTGTTATAAATTGTATGCATTTTGTGTTCTGCAATATGTTAATTGTTCATGTTTAAAGAATTGAAATGACTATCTTAATATGGGATCTACGCCTGGCATTGGAATGATATTGAGTTTCTATATTTTGAATCATCCTCTGCTATGATAGATATGTTAAGCATTACTATTTGTGTGCTTACTAGTATGTTTATTTCCGTTGTGTTTGTTTGAAGTATGAGTCTGCACACAAGAAGTTTTTAATTATTAACCATTTTTTAGTAACGTATGAGGCTGAGATTGTAGAACGAAGCCCGTATGTTTGGTAGTGTTTTCTCCCCTGCATTGGGATGACAGGAGGGGACGCTACAAAAGAGGAGGAACTCTCTTAGTTAGGGGTTGGTAATTTTGGAATTGCAAGTCAATAGGAGACTAGACTGGAGATACTCTGTTTAGCAGAGCCTTTTGTAATTTATGTACAAGACCTCTTTTAATACAGTAAAGTTATCTTTTGATCCATCTTCTGTCATTCCTCAAGTTTCTTTGAGAATTTCTTATTCATGCTTCAAATTGTCATCTGTTATGTACCTGATCTTTTGCTAAATATTTATTAATGCACAGATATGTTATATTGGTTTCTCTGTATGGCTGGTCTATGTCCCTAAGTATTTCATTGAGTTTCTTCAATTCAAATACTTTCATTTTCTATTTCTGCAAATGATTCGTTGCATATACATATAATCAATGTTAATTTTTAAATTAGCAGAGTGATTACAGATTGGATCTTGGACAAGCTCAAAGACTTGAAAGATTGTCATTTAATTTTCATTAACTGGTAATAATTTAAGTTAACAAGTAATACAACGAAAGACAATTCTGTAAAAGGTGTTTAATTACTTGTTTATCACATCTCAAGATTGATCTACACATTATCAAGCTTCCTTTTAGAATGGGGCTAACTTAAATTAGTTTCCTTTTCTGAAATAGGTTAGCTTAGCTTAGCTTTACTTTTTTCACATATTTGTTTTCCTTGATTGGAAAACTAACCTAATTGGTCAAATCATCAACTCTTAGAGTGCCAGCGGAGGTCGAATATCCGTGGAGGATCACCATACCAAATAGGTTGGGAATAGAACTGCCCTTGCGTAGGGTCTTTCGAAGCCTTTCAACTTGGGTTTTCTTCCTGCACAACCGAGACCTCAACACTTCCCTACTGTGCGATGTAATTCATAGTACTGGTTTAAGCCTTGTTGTATCCTTTCGGCCTGTTCTTACTCTTTAAATGACAAAAGTCTGTAAAGGACATGGACAACTAGAAATCATATCCAAGTGCTATGTACTCCCGTAGATATGCCCCCAATGACTTGTCTGACGCTACTTGTGTTAATATTTAATATGCTAAGACAGAAAATATCAGCATTGCATTTCATTTTACAACAATAGCATATACAGGATCACTGAAAGAACAACAAGCACAGCATAAACACTAGAGACACATATTTATCCTGGGAAACCCTCATGGGGTAGAAAACCCAGCAAAGCTTCCTCAATATAGATGATCAACAATACAGAGATGTATACCCCAAACATGAGCTCCTTCTCCTCCATAGCAGATCTCTCTCTCTCACCTATGCCCCATTCAAAAGTGAGTGAATAATGAGTGAGTGTGTTAAATGAGGAACACACCTCCTCTATTTATACACTACTCTGACTTGTCTTTTACATTAACTAGGTCGGCCCCATCTTTAACCACTAGGTTAAACACCCCATTACAACTGAATCTGGGTCCACCCCACTAGGGAAGTCTAATAACCCAAGTTACCACATTCCAACGGAGGAATAAACATCTCTGTATATACAATAAGGTCTTCACGGAGGAATGAAACATCTCCGGAATAATAAAGTACGAATATAATATTCTTAGAAGTTACAATATTTCAACACTCCCCCTTAACGAGAAGGATATTATAACAACATCTACAGGAGCAAGGAATCATCAACTACATGATACATTATACATCTATAAAACATCAGAAGCGTTCTTCATACATCATCAATAACTCAAACAGTTACTAGAACATCTTCAATACTAGATCTTCATCTTCTGCAGCACTCAAACAACTACAACAACATCATCAACATCTGGATCCTCTCGATCAACGGCATCAACATCTGGATCCTCTCGATCAACAGCATCAACATCTGGATTCTCTCGATCAACAGCATCAACAGCTGGATCCTCTCGATCAACAGCATCATCATAGTAGCATACTCTGCAATACACATGATCCAATTACAGAATGATCAATCTCGCTCACTTTAGGACATAATTCCAAGGATGATACAATCCTATCACATGCATTTTGAACCAAACATTCAGGGACGATGCAGTCCTATCACGTACATTTTGAACCAAACGTTTAGGGACGATGCAGTCCTATCATGTACATTTTGAACCAAACGTTCAGGGATGATGCAATCCTATCATGTACATTTTGAACCAAACATTTAGGGACGATGCAGTCCTATCACTTACATTTTGAACCAAACATTCAGGGACGATGTAGTCCTAACATGTACATTTTGAACCAAACGTTCAGGGATGATGCAGTCCTATCATGTACATTTTGAACCAAACATTCAGGGACAATGCAGTCCTATCACATACATTTTGAACCAAATGTTCAGGGACGATGCAGTCCCGATCCGCTTACAGGATGATCAATCCTTCTCACTTGAAGACACCTCTCATGTCTAGGGACGATGCAATCCCAATCTACTTACAAGATGATCAATCCTTATCACTTTAAGACACCTCTCATATCTAGGGATGATGCAATCCCAATCTACTTACAGGATGATCGATCCTTATCACTTTAAGAAACCTCTCATGTCTAGGGACGATGCAATCCCGATCTACTTACAGGATGATCAATCCTTATCACTTTAAGACACCTCAACATGTCTAGGGACGATGCAATCCCAACCACAATGCCGGTCCTTTTTCATACTGGATGTGACCTAGATTAAATCTAGGATTTTACCACCTGTGAATGATCACCTATTGCTGCACTGAGCAGTCCAGGAGCGAACATTGCAATTACAGGACCTATGAATGATCACCTGCTGCTACACTGAGAATTCTAGGAGCGCACATTACATCATTCCAGTAAACCATGGAGCCAGTACTATTTCAACTGGGGTGTGACCTAGATCATATCTAGGATTTACAACCATAGATCCAGTACTATTTCAACTGGGGTGTGACCTATATCAGATCTAGTATTTACAACCACAGAGCCAGTACTATTTCAACTGGGGTGTGACCTAGATCAGATCTAGGATTTACAATCTGTGAATGATCACCTACTAATCCAGGAGCGAACATTACATCATTACAGGTTTTGTGAATGATCACCTACTGCTATGCTGAGCAGTCTAGGAGTGGGCATTTTTTAACAGGAAGAATTTTGAGAACTGCGGAGCTAAACACAGTTAAGTTTGAACAATTTTGGGATAAGTTTTGGTATGCTGCGAATTTGCACACAGCATAGTGTCAGAGGACCTGCAAGGTCAGTGCTATGAGGAGTACAGCACCATGATGTGCCACGTCAACAAAGATCCATCCAAGCATAGCATAGACAGATGAAGGAAGTTATTTCGGTTAGGTCACAGAAGACCTATTTTTGGCAAAGATTGTCGATAACTACCAAGCAATGGGTAGGTGCAGATCGGAGGTAGGTGACCTATCACAACAGGAAGAAGACTACTACTACTTGAACCAGTCATCTAAGTCTGGAAAAGAAGGAACATATCAGTGGAAGCAACCTGTTGACGCGCATATACTAGAAGATCTGTTGCCAGATACCAGTAGTCCAGTTTTGGGAAAACCACGACAGTTTTGTAAACCTAAGGGTTCTGCATTCGTAAATGTAAAGACATGACCTACGGGTCTTGATCTATATATAAGGCAATTTTGTAAAGGAAAAGGTTTAACTTTCATTTTGGTTAATATTATTGAATATTGTGAGATCTGTTAGAAAAAAGCATTGTAAAGGCTCTGCAGCTGAGTGCGCAGAGACCTAAGTTTGAGAGAAAGAAAGAAGAACGTCTGCAGCTGAGTGCGCAGATGAAAAAACTGTTGTACCCTTTCCTAAATAATAAACAACTGTTCTTGTGGACGTAACTTCCCATCCGGGGGGGTGAACCACGTTAAACCATTGTGTTATGTGATTGTTGTGCATGATTATTATTAATTTTTTTATTTTTATTACTTACAGTGCATGCATAAGGTTACTGTTATCTTATATGTGTTTATTTTTATCTATATTATCCGTGGAAGGGATAGAATAAGATGATAATAGTTCATGTATGGATGAATGTTAGCAGGCAAGCCCCTATAAATCTCAAATGAATGGATCAATGAGATAACCACACAGTTAATTGTTAGGAGCAAATTGCAGTATCAAAGCACATAACACTGCGTATCTCACTCATCCACATAGATCATAATGTTTATCAGTTTAAATAATGATGAATGCTTAAGGGCTATTGAATGAGAGTGAGTAGAAGTGATTAAGTCTCATAGACCCCACTGCGTGTTAAAATTCAATATGCTAAGACAGAAAATAGCAGCATTACATTCCATTTGACAATAATAGCATATACAGGATCACTGAAGAAACAACAAGCACAGCATAAACACAAGAGACAGAGATTTATCCTGGGAAACCCTCATGGGGTAGAAAACCCAGCAAAGCTTCCTCAATATAGATGACCAGCAATATACAAAGATGAAACCCTGAGACATGATCTCCTCCTCCACAATAGCAGACCTCTCCTCCACAAGTGCGCTATCCTCAAGTGTGTGAGTGTATCAAATGAGGAACACACCTCCTCTATTTATACACTACTCTGATATGTATTTTACACAAGTACATGTAGGCTCGTATTTAACCATTAGGTTAAATACCCCATTATAACTGACTGGGCTGACCCCCACATGGTGGGTCTAATAACCCTAGTTACCACAACCAACTTGGAGGAATAAACATCTCCGGATTTATAGTATAATCACATCGGAGGTATGGAACATCTCCGGAATAAATAATATACAAATATAATATTCTTTGAAGTTACAATATTTCAACACTCTCCCTTAACGAGAAGGATATTATAACAGTATCTGCACGAGCAAGAAGTCATCAACATCATACATGATACATCTATAAATCATTGGAAGCTTTCTTAACATCATCAGTAACTCAACCAGTTACTGGAACGTCAACATCTTCAGTACTGAGTCTTTATCTTCTGCAGCACTTGAACAACTATAGCAACATCAACGTCTGGATCCTCACGATCATCAACATCGTCATCACACGATCATCAGCATCATCATCTCACGATCATCAGCATCGTCATCACACGATCAGCAGCATCGTCATCACACGATCATCAACATCGTCATATCACGATTAGCAGCATCATCATCACATGATCAGCAGCATCGTCATCACACGAACATCAGCATCGTCATCACACGATCAGCAGCATCGTCATCACACGATCATCAACATCGTCATATCACGATTAGCAGCATCATCATCACACGATCAGCAGCATCGTCATCACACGAACATCAGCATCGTCATCACACGATCGACATCGTCATCATACGATCATCAGCATCGTCATCACACAATCATCAGCATCGTCATCACACGATCAGCATCGTCATCATACGATCAATAGCATCGTCATCACACGATCAGCATCGTCATCATACGATCAACAACATCGTCATCACATGATCATCAGCATCGATCATCAGCATCGTCATCACACGATCATCAGCATCGTCATCACACAATCATCAGCATCGTCATCACACGATCATATTACAGGATGATCAATCCTACTCTCTTTAGGACATAGGTCCATGGATGATACAATCCAAATCAAGTTCCAGGATGATCAATCATTATCTCTTTAAGACAAGTCTCATGTCTAGGGACGATCTAATCCCAACCATAGTGCCAGTCCTTTTTCATACTGGATGTGACCTAGATCAGATCTAGGATTTACCACCACAGAGCCAGTCCTCTTTCATACTGGATGTGTCATGTCTACAGAGCCAGCCCTGTTTCATGTTGGATGTATCACATCTACAGAGCCAGCCCTATTTCATGCTGGATGTATCACATCTACAGAGCCAGCCATGTTTCATGCTGGATGTATCACAACTACAGAGCCAGCCCTGTTTCATGCTGGATGTATCACAACTACAGAGCCAGCCCTGTTTCATGCTGGATGTATCACAACTACAGAGCCAGCCCTGTTTCATGCTGGATGTATCACAACTACAGAGCCAGCCCTGTTTCATGCTGGATGTATCACAACTACAGAGCCAGCCCTGTTTCATGCTGGATGTATCACGACTACAGAGCCAGCCCTGTTTCATGCTGGATGTATCACGACTACAGAGCCAGCCCTGTTTCATGCTGGATGTAACCTAGAGAAATTCTAGGATTTGTCACGTACATTTTGAACCGAGGTCCAGGGACGATCCAGTCCTATCGTGTACCTTTTGAACCGAAGTCCAGGGACGATCCAGTCCTTTTGTTCAGTTATCGGAGACCTCATGTCTACGGCTCTTCTTTAGGACTGATGTCCAGGAATGATCCAATCCCCTCACATGTTCACCAAGAACTTCATTTTCGAAGACATACGTCTACGGTTCTTCTTTCGGACTGACGTCCAGGAATGATCCAATCCCTTCACATGTTCACCAAGAACTTCTTTTTCGAAGACATACGTCTACGGCTCTTCTTTCGGACTGAAGTCCAGGAATGATCCAATCCCTTCACATGTTCACCAAGAACTTCATTTTCGAAGACATACGTCTACGGTTCTTCTTTCGGACTGACGTCCAGGAATGATCCAATCCCTTCACATGTTCACCAAGAACTTCATTTTCGAAGACATACGTCTACGGCTCTTCTTTCGGACTGAAGTCCAGGAATGATCCAATCCCTTCACATGTTGTATACCAAAAACATGTATAACCACAAAATGTATCATCATCATCAAAACATGTATAACCACAACATGTATCATCATCAACAAAACATGTATAACCTCAACATGTATCATCATCATCAAAAACATGTATAACCACAACATGTATCATCATCAACAAAACATGTATAACCACAACATGTATCATCATCATCAAAACATGTATAACCTCAACATGTATCATCATCATCAAAACATGTATAACCACAACATGTATCATCATCAAAAAAACATGTATAACCACAACATGTATCATCATCATCAAAACATGTATAACCTCAACATGTATCATCATCATCAAAACATGTATACATCTATCATCAAAATCATCAAAAGTATGTATACATCTATCATCAAAACTAACATCAAAAGCATGTATACTAACATCAAAAGCATGTATACATCTATCATCAAAAGAATATAAGAGTCCTAAATCTAAATAATTATAGGTAACTAAGTGCAGTAAATAGGTAACCTCATCATTGATGAGATAGACTTGATGTCGGATACTGTGCTACTCCCCCTTTCGAGGAGAGTCCTTCTAAACTACACCAAGCTTGTCTCGGAAGTGTTCAAACTTTACTCGAGACAGAGGTTTGGTCAGGATATCATCAATTTGATCCTCAGTGCTTATATACTCGAGCTTGATAGCTCCTCTCTGCACCATATCTTGTATATAGAAGTATCGGATCTCAATGTGTTTTGACTTATCATGGAATACAAGATTTCCTATCATCTTGATGCAGCTTTGATTGTCACACATAATCATAGTGGAATCCATTTCTAAGTCAAACACTCCATATAATAGCATCTGAAGCCACACTGCTTCACAACTGGCAGAGCATACAGCTATATATTCTGTTTCAGTAGTACTGAGAGCCATACTAGATTGTTTCTTGCTAAACCATGAGATCATGGTAGATTCAAGACTATAACATCCACCTAAAGTACTCTTTCTGTCTGAGACACTTCCTGCCCAATCAGAATTTGAGTAACCATGTAAATGGAGTTCATGACCTCCAAGATTATATAGACCAAAATCTAAAGTACCTTTTAGGTACCTCACTACATGCTTTGTAGCTATTAAGTGAACCTTTCTAGGTTCTACTAGATACTGACTTACGGTATTTACAACAAAGCATATATCTGGCCTAGTATTTGTTAAATACATCATTGGCCCAATGATTTGTCTATATAGGGTTAGGTCCACTAAATCTGATGAGTTATTAAATAACTTCAAGTTGGAGTCCATGGGAGTGACCATGGCTTTACACTCCAACATATCAAATCTTTTTAGAAACTTCACAGCATACTTACCTCGATTTAAAAGATTCCTTTTGGATCATGCCATACTTCTATACCTAAGAAGTAGTGCATTAATCTGAGATCTTTCATTTTTATTTCTGCAGCCATTTTCATGATCTATTTCTCATTCCTTGTCAGAAAGAGATCATCGTCACATAATAATAGTATGATAGGTTTATCATCCACAACCTTTAGGTAAAGGTTAGGATCAGCTTTACTTCTGGTAAAGCCCAAGCTTTGTCATGAAGCTGTCAATTGTCCATTATTCACACTCTGTATTGAGTGATCTTCTGCATATCTATCTATGCCATCTCTCGTCAGATGGGTCTAATAATATGAGCCTCAAAGTCATTCGAACTCTATGGTGAGTTTCTTCTTGCATCCATGTCATATGTGTATAGAAGCCATATTCAACCTTGTAGCAAGGGTTGAGATCCACATCACCCATGATGATCATTAAGCTCATCAATTGACTACTGATCCTGGGAACCCATACAGAACATGATTACATTATTAAGAGAATGGTCAAAACATCTCATCATGATTCTCTTCCTCTTTCTAAGAGAATCTCTTAACCATAAGCTTTCTATAGTGTGTTTGATTTGTAAATCCTTTTGAACATCCATCGCTTGTTCATCATTCATCATGATTTTCCCTACAAATCAAAATTAAGTACAGGATTAGTAATACTTCATAATCATCAAATCATATTGACATAATAACCTATTATGCATACAGATATCATTTACATAGTTATGCAACTAATTTGACCAATACTTTGGCACAACACTTTCCCATATCTTGTATGCATACAGTGGCTATCTAGATGCCTTTCATCTCTACCAGAACATACTATCGAGAGTGTGCACAGCTCTCGGCATGTCAGCAAAGAGGTTTCATTCTAGACAAGCAACAATGGAATGTTTGTCCAACTTACCAATCATATGCACATTAGTAGTATACTGTTCAATGCTCTATGAATGTTTATACTCAGCATTATATATTCTAGGAATACAAATATGCATACAACCTATTATAGGCAATATCATTTACTATTTCAAATAACAACTCAAATACTTATCTTTTATGTTTGTGTGGTTGCCTCCCGCTTGATCTTCTGTATGTCTTTTGAACTTCTATTCATTATGTACCACTGTGCATGTTCAAGTGTCATCCTCACAAACATACACCCATTAGTATGTTCTAAATGTTTATCAAAACATTATAGTTCTAAATAATCTTGAGAATGTATAGTCATGATTATAATTAATAAACATTAGTATTCAAGATTTCAGGGAAGTCTTCTTTTACTCATGCATATCATCAATCAAGATAAAAGATATAATATGCATAATCCCTTGATTACTAACTTTATGAATAAGCATAACCAATCATTCCAAGTATACTTATATAAGGGATCCTAACACAAGGTAAGATTCATGGGAAACATACCTGGATTAGTATACCTACTTGGTTATGTACAACACACCTAAACAATCTCTTCAATGATTTAGAGATCCTGAGCTAGAACCTGCATGTCTCATAGGTTAAGCATAATATAACAAAGTCATACATACCTCGTAAGTAGAACAAAGATTATGGATGAGTCTTTGTCTTCATGTTTTCATGGTCATGGAACCTGATTTGTCTTTTGTGATGTACCTGTATCTTGTTAGTAGACAACATCAACCTCACACAACATCATAATGCATTAGTACAATCATAAGTGTCAACACCCTAACCAATGAATATCTTCTATCATGCATTCATAATTTTGTTAAGGTTATACGACAAATCTAAAAATCAAAATTGTACTAACTGTAATAACATGAAGACAAACATACCATAAACTTAATCATGGAAAAATATCGAAACATACCTCGATGAGTCATACCTGTCGAGATCGCTTGTATTCTTCTTATGTAAGGCCTTATCCTCATCTCCCTCTGAGACAGGAACTTCTTCACTTATGCAGGTGACCAATCCATCTTCTTCTAGGATTAACCCAATCCACTTGATTTGCAAGAACTGGACCTGGAGCTGGATATGGGTTTGTCAGAGAAAACCAAAAAATTCAAACTTTGAATTTCAAACTTCCGAAAGGATAGAAATATGCGCCTTGATGAGCTGATCAAACTGGTATATTCAGAATTTGAAAACTGCAAAGTTTTACTCCTCAATTTTGCCTTTGAAACTTTCGGATTCACTGGACGTGACCCTGAACTGGGGTTTGATGAAGCCCGCTCTTTTGCCCCATCAAAAGGTTTGATCCAAAGCTCTAAGCTTCTATTTTTCTGAGGAGCTTCCAGCCGTGGTCACAGATTTAAAAAATTCCCATTTTTACAGAAGCCCTAATTTTCCACTTTTCTAATCAAAGTCCCGAACTAGGGTCTAATCAAGCCCGGCCTTCTGCCCAACCAAAAATTCTGATCTTGGTCTCTAAATTTCTATTTTGATGAGTAGCATCCAGCCGTGGTCTCCGATTACAAAAATTCCAACTTTCTTCAAAGCCCTAAATTCCGGAAGCCATGAATGAAGGTACCAAAAAATAATTCTGTTTTGACAGAAATATGTACCTGATTGTTTCTGGTGTAACTCCGAAATTTTTGATCCACGGGGTTTGAAAAAGTTTTCTGAGATAGTCTGATCTGTTAGCTTTCCATCCTGACAGGTCTGACCTCAATTGGATGTTCTGAGAGAGAGTTATGCCAAATGTCGCAACGTGACCTGTTTTGGGAAAATACAGGAGAGCGAACTTGTACGGCGTGCCACGTGTCACTGTTTGACCTTCGGCCTCTGAAAAAGTTTTCTGAGATATCTCGGCCTGTTATCTTTCCATCCTGACAGGTCTGACCTCAATTGTATTCTCTGAGAGAGCGTTATGCCAAGTGTCGCAACGTGACCTGTTTATGGGATAATACAGGAGAGCGAACTTGTACGGAGTGCCACGTGTCACTAGTTCAACTTCGGCCTCTGAAAAAGTTTTCTGAGATAGTACAGTCTGTGTAATACCTGTCACTTTTCACTAAATTTCATTTGGAGCTTCCTATCCCAAGTTATGACCTTTTTCCCAAGGTCACCTGATTTTGACTCAGATCTGGAAGAGGCAGAAACCCTATATTGTACAGATCATAAATCACAAAGTACAACGAATTAGAGGTTGTCCTTTGGACACAAGGTACCTGGAGATTTTAGCTTCGTCCTGTAACAATTTTAGATCCGAAAACGTCGCCAAAACGGATTTATAGCGAAATTTCTACGATGACTGGTTTTTGCTATGTAAAACCCTAACCTTCAAATTGTCGTAAGTAAAGCAAGTGTCTTTAGTGCCATACCTTGTCTTCCTTCAGGTTAGCTCTGATACCATGTTAAAATTCAATATGCTAAGACAGAAAATAGCAGCATTACATTCCATTTGACAATAATAGCATATACAGGATCACTGAAGAAACAACAAGCACAGCATAAACACAAGAGACAGAGATTTATCCTGGGAAACCCTCATGGGGTAGAAAACCCAGCAAAGCTTCCTCAATATAGATGACCAGCAATATACAAAGATGAAACCCTGAGACATGATCTCCTCCTCCACAATAGCAGACCTCTCCTCCACAAGTGCGCTATCCTCAAGTGTGTGAGTGTATCAAATGAGGAACACACCTCCTCTATTTATACACTACTCTGATATGTATTTTACACAAGTACATGTAGGCTCGTATTTAACCATTAGGTTAAATACCCCATTATAACTGACTGGGCCGACCCCCACATGGTGGGTCTAATAACCCTAGTTACCACAACCAACTTGGAGGAATAAACATCTCCGGATTTATAGTATAATCACATCGGAGGTATGGAACATCTCCGGAATAAATAATATACAAATATAATATTCTTTGAAGTTACAATATTTCAACACTGCGCAGCCTCTGGACGTGCTGAGGGTGCAAATATCCTTGTTCCTGAAAATACTCGACGCGGAGTAGGAGACTCCACACAATCACTAAACGCGGTTGCACAGTCCGTCACCACGCTGCGCATTAATCAGTTGAATCAATCGCATCACAAGGTTGTGGAAACCTGCTTCTGCAACCACCCCCTCATTTTTGCCTCGGGTGAGACCTCAAGCTGCTTGCAGTCTGTTGCCGAAAGGGCCGGTGAATAGGGGTTTTGTTGGTATCTTATACCGCGAAGTACTTGGGTCTATATTAGAAAACCTCTAAAATAGTGTTGTGACGAACAAATGGTTCCATTTCCACACTAAGACCGGTGATGCGATAGTGTATTCAGAAAAGTAATGTCCGACAGTTGGTATCCAGAAAAGAAAGAGATCTGGGCTTGGTGCGATAAGATCGAAAGAGAATTTGCAAGGAAATAAAATAGACATCGACATCTATCCGACGTACAATGGTTGAATAGATACTTGTTGAGAGACATCCACGAAATTGTTTGGGTGTCATTTCCAAACGAGCTACACGAGTGGATATCGCACCTAATAGAAAGAAAGAATTGTTCCCAAGGTGGAGTACCTACAGAGTGGAGTCTGGAGCTTACTAAACAGCTCAACGCAATCGACAGCCCACTGTCACGAGCAGTTGACTTTTGGGTTGATAGCATACTAGAAGGTTTTGTGACCGAGTTTGTTGTAGATACGTTGAAATCATACAGCCAAGATGAAGCATACTTTTTCAAAGGATTCAGAGGTAAGTTCCTGAAAAACCTCAGCCTATATATTAAAATGCTTCTAACTGAGAAAGGGTGTTTTAAGAATGCAGCAATAATTCTAAATCTGTCATGGTAGTGAACCCATTCATTGATTCTGATGAAGAAAACCATACTTTGAGGAGTGGAAAGAGATACAAGCCTACTAACGAAAAGAAACCCACACCATCTAGATACCGAAATTCCATGTGATCTCAATAATACAAACACGCAATTATCAGCCACAATCCACCGTATTATACCTCAAAATCAATCAGCCCTGAACCCATTCGCTGTGAGTGTCGCGCAGACCATTCCACATCTCAGTAATACTACTAACACTGCAGGACTGAGTGCTCACAGCACTACATCTCATCCCATTCTGTAGAATACTATCCCTAGCACGATCCAGCAACCTGTATCTACTTTTGTCACAGGGAATCAGTCTCAGAATAGTAAAAAATATGGAAGGAGAATGATAGATAACGATACAAAACTACCGATATTCAAAGGAACGGGTCAGGAAGACCCTAATCAGCATTGGTTTCTATGCGAAGCTGTGTGGAGTGTTAAGCAAGTGACAGATGATGCTATCAAGAGAGCGCATCTCACAACTACTTTCAGAGATAGAGCACTGCATTGGTTTATGAAGTATTCCCAAGCATAGCCAAGAACCTTAGCAGATATCAAAACTGCGATTGTAGCAGAGTTTAAGAAACCCAAATCAGAATCATAGCGCATAACAAAGTTGAAAGAAATCAAGTAGAAACCTACTGAATCAGTCTAGAATTCGACCAAAAATTCAAAACATTGTTGGACCAAGTGAGCTTTGTTATAGCTCCGCAACAGCATCAAGAATGGTTGATTGCTGCGTTGTTGCCCCACATCAGACAACCACTAATGCAACATAAGGTTGTATCTCAAGCTGAGGCCTTGGAGATCGCAATGAAGTTGGAAGCTTCACCAATTGGAGAAAGTAGTTATGGGATGATACAAATCCAGAACCAATTGGCTACCTTGACATTAGAATTACAAGGTATGAAGAATGGAAAAGAGCAGAGACATGAACAACGACATGAAGTTTGGTGCACAGGATCCAAAGGAGAGGGCCACACCAAAGAACATTGCCCCTTATTTCAAGAATACCTTAACAATGGCACACCAAACCCAATAAATATGAATCAGAACTAGGAACCATGGTGTGAAATTTGTAGAAGCAGAGGAAACAGACCTGAGGACTGCTACCTGATACAAAAATATGTAAAGACACCTAAACACTTATACTGCAATTTCTGTAAGTTAGTTGGACATGATGAGTCCAACTGTCACGCTTATGAACTGATGAATGAAAGGAAGTTAGATATGGAATCAATGCGAGGTGCTAGAATGTACCGCATTCAAGAGGAAAATCAGCCAAAGAAAGAGAACACCCACTATGATCAAGGAGGATAAAGAGACCGCGGTGGTGGATATCGCGGGAGAGGATGAAATACTGGGAAAAATCAATGAAGAGGACGAGACCAAGTCATATGCTATAACTGTGGTCAGCTAGGTCAATTATCAAGAGAATTTCTAATCCATGCACCACATGCAACTACTGTAAATCATTTGAACATGTGATTGAATACTGCCCCGTGCTTGAGGTAGAAATGCAAAAGAGAAGAAGAACAGAAACACCGAACCCTAACATCTAGTTAATTGCATTAGAGAATAGACCTACAGGTCAGAGCATTAATGTAGTAACGTGAAGTGGCACTGATACAGGAAAATACAACAGCGCAGAAGCCTCGACTTCTAGAACAACTGATCCTAAGAAGAACCCTAGAGAAACAGTAGGAATTAGAAAAGCTCCTAGGAAAGCACCTCCATTTAACTTACAGAAAAATAAGGAAATATTTAAAGAAGCACGGGACATGTTTAAACAACAACCACCTACTTCACCAAGGATCCCGCTGCGAAGTGAAGTACCGCAAATAGAAGATATGCCACTGGCATACGATCAGACGCACACTACACTAGATACATCTTTTTTTTTGTGCAGTTTCTACAAAGCTGCATCAAGTTATTAAAAAACAAGGACACTCTTATGGAATTTGAAAAACTGATAAATCAGTATGACTCATGCAGTAAGAAAAGAATAGCACATGGCGCAGTACATAACATTAGAAGTCCCAAAAGAACCGGCAGGGAAATGCGAATCACTGCACAGATACGAGACTATGAGATGGACGAGATCATTCTTGATCTCAGATATGAAATGAATGTCTTAACCAAGCAGACATGGCAAGCGATGGGAAAACCAAAGTTACAGTGGTCACCTATATAGTTAAGAATGGATAATAAAGGTATAGTTATACTGCTGGGAAGGTTAACCAATACCATTATCGACATTGATGGAGTGCAAAGTTATGCAGACTTTGAAGTAATTGAAATTGTAGATGATAGCAATCCTTATCCAGTAGTGTTGGGCATCGATTGGGCAATGACGAACTCCACTATCATCAATCTGAAAACAATGAAAATGATATTTGAAGGCAATGACATAAGGGTCGTCGCACCATTGGATCCTTCACAGGGGGAGCGATATGTTGAACCTATTCAAGAACAGTACAGAAGTCAAGACCTTGACCGTATCTATCAAATGACAACAAATGCTACAGATTATAATTATCCTACTACGGATGGAACGCTCAACTGGTGCTGCGATAGTTCTTGCATCTCAGACTCAGATATAGGATTAGAAAACTGGCAACAAATAATGCATGAAGTATCTGCCAGGAGATGCGCGACAATTACAAAGTCACTCCGCTGGATTGGAAAGCAAGTAATTCCAATCCCCACTTATGATGGTACAGCTAACATTTATTCATTTATCAAAGAATACACTGCAGCAGTGGTAGATGAACATTGCGTCTCAGCATTAGACATGGCACTCAGAGAAACACCTGCCAAATGGTGGGTTGCACACAAAAAGACAATGACAACTTGGGACCAGTGCAGAATTAAACTACAAATTAGATTTGTTGATAAGGTCACACTACCATTTGAGAAATTTAATGGTCAAAGGGATCCAGTAGATCATATCACAGCATGTGTACAAGCTTGGAAGGAAAGAGTGCAAACAGAATGGGTACATCTCTCTGTGCATATGTTGCAGGAGCCTATTCCAAAAAACTGGTACCTACAGGAAGAGATGCGCACAGGAACTGCGGATTGGTCCATCCTTACTGCAACCTTCCAGAAGGATTTTAGTTTTCAAGATGACCAACCAACTATACATGACGCGCTGCAACTGATCAAGCGAAAGATATTTAGCCCATATCGCAAAGAAGAAAATATAACACTAGAAGAGTTTTTTTACACAAACAATGTACTTGCGAGTCTCCAACCAGATCGCACAGAACGAGCAAAGCAAGTCATGGGCTATTATAACTTAGCTAAAAAAGATGAAGATAAGGAAGACAGCGATGAGGAGGATCCATGCAATATAAAAATCCATGAATCTGAAGGAATGCGCGAAGTAGAAGGACTTCCATTAGAGATTCCTGACATGAGTGCACTGGTCAAAACAGAGAAAGTGAACATCGGTACTACTGAAGAGCTGAAGTTCGCAACAATAGGAGACTACTGGGATGGTGATACAATTGCGGAGATTGCAGGGATATTACAAGAATATTAGGAAGTATTCTCAACGAAGTTCACAGAGATGAAAGGTATCCTGGGAGACTTAGGAGTGATGAGAATTCATTTTAAACTAGGAGCGAAACCTATTAAACAAAGACCATATAGACTGAATCCACGCTACAAAGAACGAGTTAAGGAAGAACTCGATAAGATGATCGATGCAAGAATTATTGAGTTGTTTGAAGAATCTGAATGGATAAGCCCAGTAGTCATCCAAGATAAGAAAACAAAGGGTGAGATTAGGATCTGTGTTCATCTCATAAAGATGAATGACGCCTCTATGCATGATCCATTTCCTATACCCTTTACCGATGAAGTACTTGATAACGTTGGAGGAAATGAAGCATAATCTTTTACTGATGGGTTTTCTGGATTCCATCAGATTAGAATTGATCCAGCCGATAGGAACAAAACCAATTTTGCAATAGAATGGGGGTCATTCCAGTATACAGTAATTCCTTTTGGTTTGAAGAATGCTCCAGCCATATTTTCAAGAGTGGTGATTGTAGCATTTAAAGATTTCATCCATAAGTTTTTAGAAGTTTACTTTGATGATTGGACCATTTTTGGGTTACTGAAGAACCATGCCGCGAACCTGAGAATGATACTGGAAAAATGTAGACAGCATCAGATTTCATTGAATTTAAAGAAATGTATCTTCTGTGTTCCCTATGTGATTTTGCTGGGACATATTGTGTGTAAGCAAGGATTGATGGTTGATCCTGCAAAGATCCCAGTTATTGTAAACTTGCGTACACCAAATTCAGTTAAACAATTGTGCACTACACTAGGGCATACCGGATACTACAAGAAATTCATAAAGGGGTATGCACAGATAACCACAGCAATGGAGAAGATTTTAAAAAAGGATGCACAATTCATTTGGAATGAGGACTGTGAGAAAGGATCCGACACATTGAAAGAAAAAATGGTCACCACGCCGATCCTAGTTTTTCCAGACTGGGAAAATCCATTTCACGTACATGTTGACGCTTCATGTATAGCATTGGGTATCGTTCTTACGTAGCCATGAGAAGGAGGAATTGGCCATCCCATTGCATTTTCCAGCAGAAAGTTGTCATCTACTGAGAAGAACTACACCACTACTGAAAGAGAAGGACTTGCAATGGTATATGCACTACAGAAGTTCAGACACTATTTGCTTGGTACGCACTTCTCAATGTTTACTGACCATTTTGCATTAAAATACCTGGTCAATAAGCCAGTGTTAGGGGGACGAATATACAGATGGATCTTACTCTTCCAAAAGTATGATTTTGAAATAATAGTTAAACCAGGCAGATTAAATTTAGACCCTGATCATCTATCAAGGATCGAGTCAGGAGAGGAACCAATGAATCTAGAAGATAATCTTCCTTATGTGCAATTGTTTTCTATACAAATTGTCGATGATTATTATCAGGATATCATTGACTTTCTAACTACTAGATTCGCACCTACTGAATTTACTACGCAACAAAAGAAGCAGTTGGTAGTGCAAGCCGCATATTTCACCATTATTGCAGGACAACTCTACAAGTTAGGACCTGATGAAGTACTGGGAAGATGTGTATTAGAACACGAGAAGCCACTTATATTAGTTGATTCATATTCAGGAGTTGCAGGAGGTCATTATGCAGGAAGGGCTATTGTGCACAAGATATTGCGTGTAGGTCTATGGTGGCCCACAATCCATAAGGACTCCAAACAACATTGCTAGAACTACGATATCTGTCAAAGGATAGGGAAACCGTCAAGAAGAGATGAAATGTCGTTGTACCCTCAGCTGACCTTGAAGGAATTCGAGAAATGGGCAATTGATTTTGTGGGGCCTATTAACCCACCAAGAAAAAGAACTGGTGCGAGGTACATTATTACAGCAACTGATTACCTCACCAAATGAGTAGAAGCAAAACCAGTCAAAGACTGTAGCGCAGCTACAACCACACAATTTATTTTTGAGAACATCCTTACATGATTTGGATGCCCAAAAATTTTGATGAGTGATCAGGGTACTCATTTTTTGAACAGAACTATTGAAGCTTTGACTGAAGAATTCCACATCCATCATCAGCGCTGTACACCTTATCACCCACAAGTGAATGGCACTGTTGAAGCATTTAATAAAGTACTTGAGAATGCACTAACCAAGATATGCAATGTAAACCGTGATGACTGGGAACTGTGCATTCCATCTGTATTATGGGCATATAGAACGACATGCAAGAAATTAACTGGACATACACCTTTCAGATTGGCTTACGGAGCCAATGGAGTACATTATACCTATCTTGAGAATAGATGCATTTACAGGGTTGGCAGATCACGCAGCACTAGAAGAAAGGTTGTCATACTTGATTGGGTTGGAAGAAGAGCACTTCATCACGGGATTCCACCAGCAAGTATAGAAAGAACGAGAAAAAGCATGGCACGATCGCCACATCAAGAATAAGTCTTTTCAGGTAGGTGATCTAGTCCTACTGTATGATAGTAAATTCATGAAGTTTCTTGAAAAATTTAAAATGCATTGGCTTGGACCATATAATGTAATAGATGTTACTAACGGTGGCGCAGTCCAGTTAGCCAGTTTAGCTAGTGATACATTACCCAATCTGATAAATGGGAGCAGACTAAAGCTTTACCGCGATAGTCCTGCTTTGCAGCATCCATAATGATCAGAAGAAGGAAAATTTTCTAGGTGCCAAGTATGGTCGGAATTGGGCACTAAAAACTGTGAAAAGGACTGTACATAGACTGATAGAGATAGATCTATACAGTGCACCACGTTAAAAAAAAAAATTTAAAAACAAAAAAAAAGAGAGGAAAAGAAAAGAAACAATGCTTCGTTGCAACATTCAAAAAGCAGCAACTGGAAACAAAAGAAATTATATGCCGTGAAATCACTGCGTAGAACCAACGATGACATGCCACGCAGTTCGACGCAGAGCTTCAGAAAATAGCCGTTACAAGTGTCGGTTGGGAATATAGTCGTTATACAGTAGTTTCCTACTGACCGCTCTGGCATTTAAAGCACAGATAGTTGTTCTGATCACAATTCTAAAAGACAAGACAACAAAAACAACCGAATTTGGCCAACGGATACCACCTGTTGGGGCCAAGGTCGCAGCTATAGTAAAAGCTGTGAATTTTGGGAAAAAGCACGAGTATGGAAGGAAAGTGCTAATTTTGGGACAAGCACTAAGTTTGGGTAAGAAGGAGACGGTGCGCAGTACGGTGCCAGATGGATGATCTCAGCGCAGATCACGGACCGGAAATTGCGGAGCTCGCGCGCACGTCATCAAAGAATGAAGGTGGCTCAGCTACCATAATAAATAAGGCGATGGAGTAGAGGGCTCAGCTACCCTCATTTAAAGGCTTAGTACAGAAGTTATGGTTGCTCGGATCAAGGAGGAGCAACGGACCAGAGCATTGAAGGCGAAGGACGATCGCCCATACCCACAATCTGCGCCGGAATTCATGGAGCCTGCAGGAAGCGGCGACGTGACTGCAAGCGGCGCCTACAGTACACCTAGCCATGTGCGTGGTTAGGGTTTTTGGGAATCACTGTTGGGAAAGGCCCACAGTTTTGTAAAGGTGTGACCGTCATGGCCACCTATATATATGAATCATTGTAATGGGTAGAGGTTCCTTCAGTTCCTTCCCTTTGGAGAATTAGAGAGTTAGATACTAGACTGTTAGAGAGCCAGTCTAAAGGATAGATCATGTGTTGATTATCCTTCACTGTATTTTCTACCCAGTGCGTAGAACTAGAGAGGAAATCGGATAGCCGAGGAGCTAACCCCTGAGTTGCCAGACAGTCTGAGTCGACGTCTGTGCCTTTGTAATCTCCATAGAGAGGAGACTTGACTGAGAGAAGGGCTCCCAGCTGTGTGCGTGGAGTTTCCTGTAAGATCTAAGGCTGCAGCTGTGTGCGCAGCATATTGTATAACTCTATCATTTTCTGGTTAATATAACGCTCCCGTGGACGTGGTTTCCCTCGAGGAGATGAGCTTCACTTATATCTTCTTGTATTATGTTTGCGTGAATGATCACTATTTAGAGTTCATTATTTGTGTATGCAAGACTTCTGTCTTATCTTTGTGACTGTTTGAGCGAGTTGGAAAGATCCCTTGATAACTATAAGTGTCTTAAGTACTAAAGAAGTAGTAACGCACGGTCTCTGCGGCGAGGGCAGACTGCGTTACTGTGCTGGATGTGAAGGGCGAGGAAGTGTCTAGCGCGTCGACCCAAGGGATAGTTGCCTGCTGCGTTAGAGAGGAGAAACTGCGCAGTAGACCTGCCAAGGAAGGAATCCACGCAGCTGCGCCGAGCGGCCTGCGGGAAGGTCCGACCGCCGATATTAAAGGAAGAAGAAGAGATACAGAACAATCTCCGCGTCACCACGGTTAAGGAAACCTGATTCCTTAACCCCCCCATAGCCACTTCGGGTGAGACCTCGAGCTGCTGCGCAGCTCGTTGCCGAAAGGGCCAGTGCGCCAAGGGGTTTTGTTGCTGCGCTTCATTAAAACCCGGGTCTGCCCAGAAAAGCAGCCAACAAATGGTTCCGTTGCCGCGTGAGCGAGACTTCTTATTCCAGTGACGCGCGAGATTGAGGAGCCAACAAATGGTTCCGTTGCCGCGCGAATGAGACTTGTTATTTTGGCGACGCGCGAGATTGAGGAGCCAACAAATGGTTCCGTTGTCGCGCGAATGAGACTTGTTATTTTGGCGACGCGCGAGATTGA
The DNA here is from genome assembly GCA_027924585.1 of Larix kaempferi. Lineage (NCBI taxonomy): Eukaryota > Viridiplantae > Streptophyta > Pinopsida > Pinales > Pinaceae > Larix > Larix kaempferi. The sequence continues at coordinate 5,531,827 of BSBM01001661.1, read as the reverse complement.
GGAGCCAACAAATGGTTCCGTTGCCTAGTGACCAACAAATGGTTCTGTTGTCTTATGACTTTTTGATCACATTACTTCCATGGCTTTGAACCCTGTTGATTGAGCCAACAAATGATTCCTTTGCCTTGCGACTTGTTGCTGTAAGACTTACTAGTCACGCGACATCTGAGACTGTTGCTGAAGACAACATAAGGTTCTGTTACACTGAGACTTGCTCAGCTAACAAATGTGTTACTGGCATCCTACAGCTAAAGAAATTGGAGATTGGTTTGATTTAAAGGCTAAAGAGTTTGCTGAACAAGAAAATAGAAGCCCTACGCTTCAAACAGAAGATTGGTTACAGAAGTATATTTATGCTGACCTTTACGAAATTTTCTTTGTTACGTTTGCATTGGAGTTACACGCTTGGATAGCCAAGTTAGCAGATTCTAGACCTACGCTGCATGTTGATCGACCCGTCACGTGGACGCCTGAGCTAGTCAGTATTGTGAAGCAGATAGACAATCCTGTGTCCCGCGCAGTAGACTTTTGGTTGAATAGTCTACTGGAAGGTTTCATTACCGAATTTGCAGTCAATACAAGAAAGAGTTTCAGTGAAGCTGAGAGGAGTTTCTTCCAAGTACACAGAGGTAAGTTCTTAAATTCTCTGAACTTATGGATTAAAATGCTTCTGTATGAAAAAGGAAAGCTATGTATTGCTTCTGATGAATAGCATAGTCAAGTAATGTCCGTAGATTCTGATAGTGATCCTGAAGTTATTGGTTGCACTCGTAGTGGAAAACGATATAAAGTAGGCCTTGACCAATATCCTTTTGAGTCTAGCCCCGACAATAGCCAAGTCCCTAGAGCAAGCCATATAGAAAGACAAGGGAGTGCTCATATCCCGTATTACCCCTTTACACCGCAAAAACCAGACGGAGCTCAGTATAATCCTACAGTAACACCTTCTAGTAGCCCACACGCTACTTCTAGTACCTCTGTACCACCTTTGTTTAACCATCCCGGAGGCACTGCTACGGTACCTCCACCTCAAACCCGTGCAAGAAGGATGGGTGATGACATGAAGCTACCAACTTTTAGAGGAACAGGGATAGAGGACCCTGAGCAGCACTGGTTCTTATGTGAAGCCATTTGGACAATCAAGCAAATTAATGACGATGCTGTTAAATTGGTTCAGTTAGCAACCACACTAAGAGAAAGAGCCTTGACTTGGTTCATGAAATACTCAGCAGCACAGAATAGGACGCTTGCTGAGGTAAGAAATGCCATGATTAGAGAATTCAAGAAACCTAAATCAGAATCACAGTGTATAACAGAGCTCAAAGACATCAAACAGTTACCTACAGAATCAGTATGGGACTTTGACCAGAAGTTCAAAGCCTTGATAGATCAAGTAAGCTTCGAGTTTGCACCACAGCAACATAAAGAATGGTTTATTGCTGCACTGCTTCCACACATTAGACTTCCCCTTATGCAACAGAATCTCAATACTCAGGAACAAGCCCTAGAAATGGCTATGAAACTAGAAGCTTCACCAATTGCAGGAACAAGCAACGATGTTGCGCATTTACAGAACCAATTAGCAAACTTAACCTTGCAAGTGCATGATATTAAGAAAGGCAAGGAGATTAAGGAAGAAATTTGGTGTACAAAATGTAAAGCCCAAGGTCATTCAAAGGACCATTGTCCCGTTTTCATAGACTATATTGCAACTGGAGCACCTAATCCTTTACCACAGGCACAAGGGCCTTGGTGTGAAATCTGCAGAACTAGAGGTCATAGACCACAAGAATGCCACTTACTTCAGAAATATGTACAAACTCCAAAGAATCTATATTGTAATTTCTGTAAATCAGTAGGTCATGATGAGAACAATTGTAGAGCATATGATCTTATGATAGAAAGAAAGCATGATGTTTATAGGGTACAAGCAGAGACACAAGGACCCACAGCAGGACCACCTTATGACCAAACTCGGGACGCCCGAGCAGCAAATTACAGAGGACGCGGACGCACAACAAATTTTGGTCGCGGAAGAGGACAGATCACTTGTTATAATTGCGGAACACAAGGACATTTTGCTAGGGATTGCCAAAATCCTACAACCCTCTGCAGGTATTGTAAATCTTCTGACCATATCATTGAAGAATGCCCTCAGTTACAGGCTAAGATGCAAGCAAAGACACCCCAGGTCAATCAGAATATCCAGTTGATTGGAGCAGAAAAAAAAGAACCAGACCCTACAGTTAATATAGTGACACGCAGTGGAGCTACCACTGGTGCGCAAGAGATGGGAACGGGAAAGCAAGCGACGCAATGGGTGCGCCGCGCTAACATTAAACCAGCCCCACTTAACCTACAGAAGCAAAAAGAAACATTCAAGCAAGCTCAAGAGTATTTCTCAGATCCGAGAGCTTCAAGTTCTGCCGCAATTCCGCAGACCATTAGTAGATCGCAAGTGCTAAGACAAGACAACCTGGTACAAGAACAAGCCACTACAGCTGGAAGACCTGATGACGATAAGGAGCATGCACTAGGCAGTGTTCATGCGTTCCTGCGACACTGTTTAAAATTGTTGCGCAATGAACAAGCAACTCTAGAACTCCAACACCTGTTGGATCAGTGCCAACACTCTGCTTCGACGAACACACCACAGCGTGCTGTTCACCAGATTAGGAGTCACACTAGAACTGGAAAAGAGATGAGGCTTACAGCGCAGATTGGAGCATTTGAAATGGACGAAGTCATGTTAGATTTGGGCTCAGAAGCCAATGTTCTCACTATGCAGACATGGGAACAGATGGGAAGCCCTCAGCTTACAAGATCCCCTATCCAGCTAAGACTCGCAAATCAGCAACGAGTCTCTCCATTGGGCAGATTACCCAATGTACCTATTGATATTGAAGGAGTAAGAAGCTCTGCAGATTTTGAAGTAATCAAAATTATGGATGATAGTAGACCATACCCAGCGCTGTTAGGAATAGACTGGGCACTTGATAATTTGGCTGTCATTAACCTGAAGAAAAGACAGATGACCTTTGAGGATGACCAGATCAGGGTCATCGCACCTCTTGATCCTATTCAAGGACCAAGATATATAGAACCCATTCGCGCAGAAGAGGAAGCGCGCCACATGGAAAGCTTGTATCAGATGACCACTAACCACAGTGACTATGTCAACCCCACAGCAGACGGCCATATCAGCTGGCGATGTGATAGCTCGTGCACATCAGATTCAGATGCAGGATTGGAAAATTGGCAGAATCGTCTACATGAGGTTTCTGCAAGACGTTGCGCCATGATGACTAAATCCATTCGATGGATTGGCACAGAATTAATTGATACTCCAACTTTTGATGGCTTAAATGAAGTAACTAAATTCATACAGGAATATGAACAAAAGCTTCCAGAACTGCAGCGCATACAGGCACTAGATATAGCATTGCGCGCTACACCCGCAAGATGGTGGATTGCGCACAAGGAGAATATTCATACATGGACAGACTGTCGCAGATTGATACTGCGCAGATTTCAGGACACCACAGCCGAAGCGCTACGCAAATATGAAGGACAGAGTGACCCCAGGTCACACATTGAAGCATGTATTCAGCAATGGTCAGATATTCCGGAAGATGAGTGGGTTCACCAATTCATCCACACATTGGATACAATTCCAAGGAATTGGTATACTGAAATAGAATTGCGCAAAGGCACTCTTACTTGGGCTCTTATGATAGAAAGTTTTCAACTTACATTCAGCTTTGAGTCAGAGCATCCAAGTCTTGATCAGGCTCTGAAGTGTATTAAAAAGAAGGTATTTGAACCAGGTCTAGTAACAGAATATTCCCAACCAGATTGGGCTGTCCAGATGGAACATGCCCTGGAATGTTATAACTTCACCGCCGAAGATGAGGAGGACGATCCTCGTAACATCAATATCCCAGAATCAGAAGGGATGCGCAATATTGAAGGTCCTGAGCTTGATATTCCTGCCATCACAGAACACGTCAAGCTCAAGAAAGTTAACATTGGCACAGAAGCTGACCCAAAGTTTGCTTCTATAGGAGACTATTGGGATGATGAAACTGTTGCGCATGTTTCAGATTTATTACGCGACTACCAGGATATCTTTCCTACCAATTTCACAGAAATGAAAGGCATCCTAGGAGACTTAGGAGTGATGCGCATACCTCTGAAACCAGACGCCAAGCCAGTAAAGCAGCGCCCATACAGGTTGAACCCGCGCTACAAAGAAAAAGTCAAAGAAGAAATTGATAAGATGCTTGCAGCAGGTATTATTGAGCCAGTAGAGGAAAGCGATTGGATTAGTCCTATGGTGGTCCAAGAAAAGAAAACGAAAGGTGAAATAAGAATTTGTGTCGACTTGCGCAAACTCAATGATGCATCAGCGCATGATCCATTTCCCACTCCTTTCACAGATGAAGTACTTGATAATGTTGGAGGATAAGAGGCTTACTCCTTCACTGATGGATTCTCGGGATATCATCAGATCAGAATCCATCCGGATGACCGCCACAAGACTACTTTTGCAACAGAATGGGGCTCATTCCAGTATACGGTAATGCCCTTTGGTCTTAAAAACGCACCTGATATCTTCTCTAGAGTCGTTGTTGCTGTTTTTAAAGAATTTATCCACAAGTTTTTAGAAGTCTATTTTGATGACTGGACTGTATTTGGTTTACTAAAGAACCATATTGCGAATCTGCGCATGATGCTAGAAAAATGTAGACAGCATCAGATTTCCCTTAACTTGAAAAAATGTATATTTTGTGCGCCCTTTGGTATTTTGTTGGGACATATTGTATGCAGACAAGGACTTCTGATGGATCCTGCGAAGGTTGCCATCATTGCTAATTTACCTGCGCCCAACTCAGTTAAGCAATTGCGCACTACATTGGGACATACAGGATACTACAGAAAATTCATCAAAGGATATGCAAGGATCACAGCGCCTATGGAAAGATTGCTGAAGAAAGATTCGAAGTTCCAATGGACAGAAGAATGCCAACAGAGCTTGGACACACTTAAAGAAAAGATGATCACAGCGCCTATTCTAGTTTTCCCGGATTGGAGAAAACCTTTTCATGTTCATGTTGATGCTTCTTCCATAGCATTAGGAATCGTGCTTACACAGTCTGGAGAAGGAAGTATTGACCACCCAATTGCTTACTCCAGCAGAAAGCTATCTACAGCTGAGAAGAACTACACCACTACAGAACGGGAAGGACTAGCTATGGTGTATGCCTTACAGAAATTCAGACACTACCTGTTAGGAGCTCACTTTAAAATGTATACTGACCATTCTGCTTTGAAATATTTGGTCAATAAACCAGTTTTAGGAGGAAGAATTTGCAGATGGCTACTGCTCTTTCAAGAGTATGATTTTGAGGTTATTGTCAAGCCAGGCAGATTGAATGCAGGGCCTGACCATCTATCCAGAATAGAGTCAGGAGAGGAACCTACGAGTCTGGAGGACAATCTGCCTGACGCACAGTTGTTTTATATCCAAGCAGCAGACGAATATTATTCTGATATTCTTAAGTTTCTCACTACCGGACAAGCGCCGGCTGAGCTTACAATCCAGCAGAAAAAGCAACTTGTTGTTAGAGCCGCAGATTTCACTTTGATAGCAGGCCAGCTTTATAAGTTGGGCCCTGACGAAATTTTGCGCAGATGTATCTTACCACATGAAAAGAGCTCTATCATCACAGAAGCGCATTCAGGTACCGCAGGAGGCCATTTCGCAGGAAAGCCGACTGCGCAGAAAATATTAGCCGCAGGACTTTGGTGGCCGACATTGCACAAGGATACTAAGGAATTCTGTAAATGTTGCGATGTGTGCCAGCGCACAGGAAAACCCTCAAGGAGAGATGAAATGCCACTAAGACCCCAGATCACACTGCGTGCTTTTGATAAATGGGCCATTGACTTTGTAGGACCTATTAACCCACCAGGAAAAAGAACTGGCGCAAGATATATCATTACAGCTACTGAATACCTCACCAGATGGGCTGAGGCGAAGCCAGTTAAGAACTGCGACGCTGTTACTGCCGCGCAGTTCATTTTCGAGAACATTATCACTAGGTTTGGATGCCCGGTGATCCTCATGAGTGATCAAGGTACACATTTCCTCAATGAGACTATAGAGGCCCTTACTCAAGAATTTCAAATTAATCACCATAAGAGTACACCCTACCATCCTCAAGCTAATGGTACGGTGGAAGCATTCAATAAGATTCTTGAGAATGCCCTGACAAAAATCTGTAATCAACAAAGAGATGATTGGGACCTTAGAGTCACAGCTGTATTATGGGCTTACAGAACTACTTGCAAGAAACTAACAGGTCACACACCTTTCAGCTTGGTGTATGGACAAGAAGCAGTTATGCCCATGGAATACATTGTTCCCAGTCTCCGAATTGCGCAAATTACAGAAATGGCAGATCCTGACACTATGAATGAAAGACTTTCGCAACTGCTTTCCTTAGAAGAACACAGACTTTTGGCCGGATTTCATCAACAGGTACAGAAGGCAAGACAGAAAGCTTGGCATGACAGGCACATTAAGCATAAGCACTTTGAAGAAGGAGACTTGGTACTCCTTTATGATAGTAAATTCATCAAGTTTCCAGGCAAGTTTCGTGTGCATTGGTTAGGTCCTTTTCAGATAATAAAAATAACAGACGGAGGCGCAGTTCAGCTTACAAAGCTGAATGGAGAACTACTACCTACAATGATAAACGGGAGTCGGCTTAAGCTTTATTGCGACGGCCACTCCGCCCTGTCGACATAATATATTACTCAAGAATGCAGATGCCCAGTGTAGTTGAAAGAGACATCGCATTTAGTCTACACGGAAGCTGCGACACACCCTCAGTTTCCAGCTTCCTGCGCAGTTCCTTGAAATATCCGCGCATCTTGAATAAAAATTGCTTGAACAAAGCTTAGCGGTCCGCTCTGGCGAAGTTTTGCTTTGTGGACCATTGGACTATCGCTCTTGCGAAGTCCCCTTTCATAATTTGCCGCTGAAAAGAGTTTTGTTGTGGACCCATAGAGGCACAGTTTCCTAAGTTGAAATGACCCGCCGGAAATTTTGAATTACAGCAGTTATGTAGCCGCGTTTGAATAAATGAAGGATAAGGCCGCTATTTAATTCTACCCGTTCTGACGGATTCGGCTTAATCTCCGAAAGATTTGCATTTAACCCAGGCGCCGAAAGCATTAGCTTCTCCCGGAAGGCTGTCAGACCCCGTCAATCACACTAAATGCACCGCTACGGCAAGGAGGATAGCGTGTTGTCAACTCATCTGTAGCCGCCTATAGCTACGTTACCCCACTTGGTCGCATTTACTAACCCCGCTGGCTATAAATACCTCACACTTGTATCAATTTCGGGTTACTGTCTCGAGTTGCGTAGTTGTGTTTGAAGACCCAAAGTATTGTTTTCAGAGCCGAGTGTGCAGAGTATTTCCCCTTGTTTTCAGAGTCTATACCCTACGCAGTTCCGTCATTTGCTGTCCAGAGTTTTGTTATTTACATTGGTTCACAACGGAGAACTTATCAACTGAAGAAGTTGTTCGTCAATTTCTGCGCCGAGGCTTAGATTTCGGCATGGCCACTCCGGTGACGGCTTCGACCTACGTACACCCCGGTGCTACTGATCCCAGAACATCTCCAGGCACAAGAGCATCTCAGCAGCAGCCGGAGGAACCTGTTCCAGAGCCGCTCGCGTCTATGGTGAACTACATTCCGCCGCGTCCAGATGATGCGCCGGATGTACAGATTCCGAAGAATGCAAAATATCCAATTCCGCTACCCGCCACTACCGGCTAGTGTGCGGGTAGAAGGCCAACTATTGGGAAACATTCCATTGGTTAAATTCTCTGATTTTAACCTTGGAGACTATAAGACATATCCTCAGTTTCAGTTGGACCGATATCTGGATATCGTCCATAATCCCACCAGAAAAGTTGATGAGTTTATCCCGAAGGGATTTGCAGCAAATCTTGAGCGCCCTGGACTCTTGAATTTGTTGAAGCTACCGCACTTTGGGCGTAGCAATGAAGTGAACGCAGTCGTTAAAACACTGCTATCCTGCGTTCATGGAGGTTACCTTTGGCTCGGGAGGCCAATTGATCTAAATGTTGATTTGATACACCGTATCACCGGTCTATCTAAGGTTGGTAAGGATCCCAACATCCATTTTGTGGGAAAGGAGAAGGACCGAAAATTAGCTGCAAAGCTGGTCCAGAAATATAACTTGACAAGAGGAGGTCGGGCTTATGACCTCACGACCGTAGAAGATGAGGCACTTCGCTTCACAGGAAGTCTGCTTGCAGGCAGACTTCTCACAAAGTGCCGACCGAAAGAAGTTACTGGAGCTGTCGTCGAGCTCGCTATCGCAGCTGCGGAGAGCGAACAGTACAACTGGTCTCTCTTCCTGCTGAATTCTTTTTTGGCTGATTGCCTGAATGTGCAGGACAATGCAGGCCAATCATTCCATTTTTCATGGCTTCTAATTCTATGCGCTCTCGTCGGGTGGAAGGAGCCCCCGAATACTCAGTTCCGTCCACGCCGCGCAGGAGAGGTTGCCGGCATGCGCTACATCAACCTCTGGGATTCCCCTAATCCCGCGAAGCGCAAGATGAATCGCGCTGTCTTTTGTGAGTACTACTATCTCCTCCGAGATACCATACAAGATATGCCAAGGCTGACTGAGGAGACAGCCACATTGTATGAAGGCAAGTTGGCTTTTACTGCCGACATCCATCAGCTCTACCTTCGGCCTTGCGACATTCCAGGTGACTGGGCGCTAGGTCTTTACAGGATGACCACAGAAGATGTTGAAGAAACCATTAAGTCGTGGTCGGACGAATGGAGAGCAGCAGCTGACATCGCACCTGCGATGCCACCCGCCGCTGCGCAAGAAAAGGATAAGGGCAAGGAAGCCCCTGAGCAAAGAAGCGATGAAGGCTCAACAGAACCAGCCACAAAGAAGCAGAAAGTGTCGCATCCCACTGAGGCCATTCCCTCGGAGGTCGACAAATACTTGAAAGAGCAATTTCGTGAGATGAGGAACATGCATGCTCACATCCGAAGTGCTCTAGACTTACAATTTGTAGAACTAAAAGGTCTCGCAGGAAGGATTGCGCAGACCCATGCGCCAGCATCTACTTCGCAGGCGCCACAAGAAAATCCAACTGATGAACGAGTTGAAGAACTCACAGAAAGGCACACTGTCGTGCATATTCCGCCTACCAGCATGACACTTCCAGATCCTCTAGCTGAACTACAGGTAAGCACAGTTGGACCTGTAGAAATTAATTTGTCTATGATTCCTATAGAAACCCTACAGCTTGTACAGGAGAAAGTTTCTCTTGAGTTGAGAGCTAGAGAGCTCTCTACTTTCCAGGCAAACCAACGACTGCAATCGCAGGAGATAGAGCTGAAGGAAAGTCATAAGAATATCTCTGCGAAGCTTGCACTCTATGAGGCGCAAGACACCGGCATCAGAAACGCAATAGAAGAGATTGCCCAGGAATTGCCGGCTTGCGAGATTCAACCAGACCTCCCTCTGGTTGCAAAAGTTCAAATTATTGGCGAAAGGGCGAAAACCCTGGAGCAAGAAAAAGTTGCTATGGCTGAGGACCATAGAACCCAGATTGCTGAGCTAGAAGCTCGCGTTGCTGCGCATCTTACGGATGATGCGCAGGTACAATTTGAAGCATTGAGCAGAGCTTCCACACGAATGAAAGATCGAGTACAGGAAGCCAAGAACTTGATGGACCAGGCTATGGAAGCTTGGTCAGAGCTTGTGAACCTCCCTTTTAAAGTGGGACTATCAGAACAGGTGCAAGCTGCAGAACAGTCTCTCACTGTTCTGAATGAAGAAGCTAAGTCCTTAACAGGCTTGCCAAAGATGAAGAAAATGGGCGAAGTGCGCAAAATGCAGCAGCAACTGCACAAGCTCAGAACTGAAGATGAGAAGCTCACCAACAGCATTCAGCCATTCATGGATGAGTATGCTGAAATCGTTGGCCAGGTTGAGACAAAAATCAAAGAGATTACCGAGTCTCAGGAGCTCATTGATACACTCACTAAAGATGAAACGACCGCAGAAACAGTGCAAACAGCTGATGAGTGTATCGAGGAATTGGACTCCGCTATTGCGAAATGGCAGAAAACATTCGCGGAGATTCAAGCAAACGCAGATGCGCAAATCAAACAACCACGCGCTAGTGCGAGTGGCTCGAGGGCGAGCCACAAGTGAGTGTTGGGGGCCTGTTGGGGCCAAGGTCGCAGCTATAGTAAAAGCTGCGAATTTTGGGAAAAAGCACGAGTATGGAAGGAAAGTGCTAATTTTGGGACAAGCACTAAGTTTGGGTAAGAAGGAGACGGTGCGCAGTACGGTTCCAGATGGATGATCTCAGCGCAGATCACAGACCGGAAATTGCGGAGCTCGCGCGCACGTCATCAAAGAATGAAGGTGGCTCAGCTACCATAATAAATAAGGCGATGGAGTAGAGGGCTCAGCTACCCTCATTTAAAGGCTTAGTACAGAAGTTATGGTTGCTCGGATCAAGGAGGAGCAACGGACCAGAGCATTGAAGGCGAAGGACGATCGCCCATACCCACAATCTGCGCCGGAATTCATGGAGCCTGCAGGAAGCGGCGACGTGACTGCAAGCGGCGCCTACAGTACACCTAGCCATGTGCGTGGTTAGGGTTTTTGGGAATCACTGTTGGGAAAGGCCCACAGTTTTGTAAAGGTGTGACCGTCATGGCCACCTATATATATGAATCATTGTAATGGGTAGAGTTTCCTTCAGTTCCTTCCCTTTGGAGAATTAGAGAGTTAGATACTAGACTGTTAGAGAGCCAGTCTAAAGGATAGATCATGTGTTGATTATCCTTCACTGTATTTTCTACCCAGTGCGTAGAACTAGAGAGGAAATCGGATAGCCGAGGAGCTAACCCCTGAGTTTCCAGACAGTCTGAGTCGACGTCTGTGCCTTTGTAATCTCCATAGAGAGGAGACTTGACTGAGAGAAGGGCTCCCAGCTGTGTGCGTGGAGTTTCCTGTAAGATCTAAGGCTGCAGCTGTGTGCGCAGCATATTGTATAACTCTATCATTTTCTGGTTAATATAACGCTCCCGTGGACGTGGTTTCCCTCGAGGAGATGAGCTTCACTTATATCTTCTTGTATTATGTTTGCGTGAATGATCACTATTTAGAGTTCATTATTTGTGTATGCAAGACTTCTGTCTTATCTTTGTGACTGTTTGAGCGAGTTGGAAAGATCCCTTGATAACTATAAGTGTCTTAAGTACTAAAGAAGTAGTAACGCACGGTCTCTGCGGCGAGGGCAGACTGCGTTACTGTGCTGGATGTGAAGGGCGAGGAAGTGTCTAGCGCGTCGACCCAAGGGATAGTTGCCTGCTGCGTTAGAGAGGAGAAACTGCGCAGTAGACCTGCCAAGGAAGGAATCCACGCAGCTGCGCCGAGCGGCCTGCGGGAAGGTCCGACCGCTGATATTAAAGGAAGAAGAAGAGATACAGAACAATCTCCGCGTCACCACGGTTAAGGAAACCTGATTCCTTAACCCCCCCATAGCCACTTCGGGTGATACCTCGAGCTGCTGCGCAGCTCGTTGCCGAAAGGGCCAGTGCGCCAAGGGGTTTTGTTGCTGCGCTTCATTAAAACCCGGGTCTGCCCAGAAAAGCAGCCAACACCACCATTAAATGCATATCTAGTCGTTCAAGGGCGCGGAGGAGGGTCCACCGCACCTATAAATAACACTACATATCGTCTCATGGGCATATCAAACACTTAGAATTTTCTGCAAATACTTCTATCTAAGCTAGTTTTCGTAAGCTGTCTACAACCGTTGAAAGTGTTTGCATGCCTAAGAGATTTTTATTTGAAGAAGAGTTCACGGTTGAAGAGACTGTGAGGTTGTTCCAACATGGAGGAATTGACGAATTAATGAGAACCCCAAACAAGAAAATCTTTAAAGAATCAGAACAAAATCCAAGGAGATCACCAAGACACGGCCCCTCAATGCAAGACAAAGGGAAAAATCTAGCATCGCCCAGATCAAAACTACCGCAGACAAGTTTGGTAGGGCCAAAAAATCCCCTTGCTGATAAAGAAATACCGTTAACTATGACTCCAGACTACATCTCACCGCGTGTAATGGATGCGCTAGCCATTAAACTGCTGAAGAGCCCAAAGTATGAGATACCACTCTCACCAATATCGAAGCATGTTGAGGTGGACAAAAATCTGTTAGGAAAGATTCCAGATTGCAAATGGGAGGATTATGATCTGCTAGCAATGCAGAAGGAGAAGCCAACTGAACCAAAGTTCCCATAGTTCCATCCCGACAAATACATGTGCTGGAAGAAGAATGTGAAGGGTGACCTCACCTTGGTCGCCAAGAGATGGTTGTCGGGAGTAGCCAAGTCGGGGCTGCTCAACCTGCTAAGGCTTCCACATTTCGACAGATCACCGGAACTCAACACGGTGGTGCGAACTCTTATGGCTCTCATCCACCAGGGATATTTATGGCTAGACCACAATATTGACCTGACAATTGACTTAATCCATCGTATAACTGGATTAAGCAAAAGGGGAGAAGACCCAAGGAAGTTCTTCCAGGGAAAAACAAAGGATAAAAAGGTAGCAACATTGATGAAGCAAACACAATCTGTGGTCAAAGGGAAGCAAGGTTTCCAGACGAAGGACATAAAGGACGAGGCAATACGGTTTGTCATGCAGCTATTAATGGGCAAAATCTTAAGAAAGTGCAGACTATTAGAAGTAAACGCAGGCGCAGTACTACTTGGCACTGCGGCCGCCGAGGGACAAGAATTCAATTGGTCCCAATTTCTATTAAATGAATTCCTTGAAGAACTAAATGATACACAAATCAATGGTGGATATTTTCATTTCACCTGGCTAATCATATTGATTAGCTTCCTGAGGTGGAGGGAACCGAAGCACTATGTCGGAGTGGTCACAAACACTTCGGACTGCAGAGGTGCTCGATTTTAGAATCTATGGGCGAGCCTGAATCCAGAAAGACAGCACGAGATAGCGCTGGTGTTTTACACATATTATGACCAGCTGCGTGGGGCCATCATGCTTACACCTCACATACCAAAGCAAGTGACAAGCAAATATATCCGCATTATAAATTTTTATGCTGCGATCTAATGCATCTCCATTTCACCCAAAGCGCAAAAGAAGAATGTTGATTGGTACCCAGGAAACTACCATATGTACGAGGAATATATTGAGAACTTAATGAAACAATGGCCAGTTGAATTCCGAGTTGAGGTCGTGGATATCGAAAGTGATTATGGAGAGGATAACCCTATCCCATGTCCCATTGTAGAAGATAAAGAGTCAGGAAAAAGGAAGGATGTTGGAAGTCCTTCGAGGCACAAGGAAAAAAGGAAGAAGCAAAAAGCAAACAAAGACCAAGTAGACACAGTGCTTCACGAAGATGATTATTTAATGATTGCCACAAGGGTAACTGAACAAATGGAGGAACTTTCGACAGATAAAGAAAAGAAGGAAAAGGAAATTCAAGATAGCTTAAAGCAGAACCTGACTACATTACAAGGGATATCCCAAAAATTTGATGAAGTCAGCAGAAGATTACCATTGCACCATGAGTCAGTAGCTGAAAAAGGGACCGCGGGGACTTCAGAGCAGCAAATAACGGTTCCCACGAGGTCTCGTATTGTCCATTTGCAGCCACTATCTATCAGGTTTCCATTACAAGATCAAGCAATGCTAGATACAAAGAATGTAGAGTGCGTGGAGCTTGATCTTGCAACCATACCATTTCTAGGACTCCATTACTTACAGACGCAACTCGGTGAAGAAATGCATGACAGAACCATAGAAGCATTGAAAGGACAAGAAGAGTTACAAAGGCAACTCAAAGAAGAGAGCTCACGAAGTACTATGCAATTACAAGATGAAACAGATCATCGACTGAGATTGGAGAACACTATCACTATCGTTGCAAGTAATATAGATGAGTTTGAAATACAAACAGAACCATCAGATACCATCGTCAAGATTGGTGATTTGGTCAATAGCCTAAAGACTGAGAAGGAAGACATGGAGATTCTCAATGAATCTGAAATTGTTGCCCTAAAAGCGCAGATCAATCCACAGACTCCACCAGATGAACAACAGTTGAGACAAGGAGTAGTGAAGACCACGGCACAGAATATTGCTATCGAAGTCACTAAGTGCTAGAATCTACTGGAAGCAATACTGAAGGAATTTAGTACCCTTGAAGAAGATCAACAATTACCGAAACTAAAGAAGGAAGTGAAGGAAAAACAAGAAGTACTAGAAAAGATGAGTGAGGAGGTTAAGGCGCTGTCAGCAAGGGAGAAACTCCTCAAATACAGGTAAATCAACAACCTAAAGAAGGAAGTTAAAGCATTGTGGGAGAAGGAGACAGAAATGGGCGATAAGTCACAGCCATTATTAGAGGACGTTGGCACGATCTCACGGGAGATCGAAGAAAAGTTGAAGGATCTTAACTAGAATCAAGAGCAGGTGGAAGGCCAGATTGGCCAAGAGCTAACATTACAGATGGTGGAAACAGTTGGGAAAATTGAACAAGATAAGAAGGCCACAGTAGAAAACCTGACTCATACATTCAAGGAGTTCACTGCGAAGATCATCCCACAATCAGTAGAACACCTTCAAGGAGTTCCAGGTGGCTCGGGGGTGAACCACATGTAAGTGTTAGGGGCCTATTGGGCCTGGCCCAGATGGAGAATTTTTGAACAAGAAGAATTTTGAGAACTGCGGAGCTAAGCGCAGTTAAGTTTGAACAATTTTGGGATAAGTTTTGGTATGCTGCGAAGTTGAGCGCAGCATAGTGTCAGAGGAGCTGCAAGCTCGGTGCTACGAGGAGTACAACGCCGTGATGTGCCACGTCAATGAAGATCTAGCTAAGCACAACATCGACGGATGAAGGCAGTTATTTCGGTTAGGTCACATAAGACCTATTTTTGGTAAAGATCGTCGATAACTACCAAGCAGTGGGTAGGTGCAAATTGGAGGTAGGTGACTTATCACAATAGGCAGAAGACTAATACTACTTGAACCAGTCATCTAAGGCTGGAAAAGAAGGAACAACTTGGCAAAATCAACCTGTTGGCACGCATATAACAGAAGATCTGCTGCCAGATACCAGTAGTCCAGTTTTGGGAAAACTGCGACAGTTTTGTAAACCTAAGGGTTCTGCCTTCGTAAATCTAAAGACATGACCTACGGGTCTTGATCTATATATAAGGAAATTTTGTAAAGGAAAAGGGTTAACTCTCATTTTGGTTAATATTATTGAATATTGCGAGATCTGTTAGAAAAAAGCATTGTAAAGGCTCTGCAGCTGAGTGCGCAGATGAAAGAACTGTTGTACCCTTTCCTAAATAATAAACAACAGTTCCTGTGGATGTAGCTTCCCATCCGGGGGGGTGAACCATGTTAAACCATTGTGTTATGTGATTGTTGTGCATGGTTATTATTAATTTGTTATTTAAATTACTTGCAGTGCATGCATAAGGTTACTATTATCTTATATGTGTTTATTTTTATCTGTATTCTCCGCGGAAGGGATGGAATAAGATGATAATAGTTCATGTATGGAAAAATGTTAGCAGGAAAGCCCCTATAAATCTCAAATGAATGGATCAATGAGATAACCACACAGTTAATTCTTAGGAGTGAATTGCGGTATCAAAGCACACAACACTGCGTATCTCACTCATCTGCATAGATCATAATGTTTATCAGTTTAAATGATGATGAATGCTTAAGGGCTATTGAATAAGAGTGAGTAGAAGTGATTAAGTCTCATAGACCCCACTACGCGGCCTCTGGACGCGTTGAGGGTGCAAATATACTTGTTCCTAAAAATACTCGACGCGGAGTAGGAGACTCTGCGCAATCACTAAACGCAGTTGCACAGTCCATCACCACATTGTGCATTAATCAGCTGAATCAATCGCATCACAAGGTTGTGGAAACCTGCTTCTGCAACCACCCCCACAACTTCGCCTTGGGTGAGACCTCAGGCTACTTGCAGTCTGTTGTCGAAAGGGCTGGTGAATAGGGCTTTTGTTGGTATCTTATACTGCGAAGTACCTGGGTCTATATTAGAAAACCTCTAGAACAGTGTTGCGACCAACACAAGAGTCTATGGATCAATTCAGGGACCGAAGTCTGGGGATGATACAATCCCTCTCGTCCACTAGGGACCACTTCTCGGAGACATATGTATACAGATCAATTCAGGGACCGAGGTCCAAGGATGATACAATCCCTCTCGTCAACTTAGACCAAGTCTTAGGACCATTTATCAACCTTATCATTGATAACGTCAACCTCATCGTCGGGACATGTAACCTCATCATCGATACATGTATCCTCATCATCGATACAAGTATCCACATCAATACAGGTATCCTCATCATCGACCTTACCATCGATATAGGCAATCTCATCGTTGATATAGGTATCCACATCGATACCAGTATCCAAATATCATCATCGACCATATCACTCACCCTTTCGAGGAGGGTCCTTATGAACTACACCAAGCTTGTCTCAAAAATACTCAAACTTTACTTGAGACAGAGGTTTGGTCAATACATCAGCAACTTGCTCGACAGTTCTCACATACTCGAGCTTTATAACTCCTTTCGACACCATATCCCGTATATAGAAATATTGGATCTCTATGTGCTTTGACTTATCATGGAACACTAGATTCTTATTCATCTTGATACAACTCTGGTTGTCACACAAGATCACAGTGGGATCCATCTCCAAGTCAAACAATCCTGATAACCGCTTCTGAAGCCATATCGCTTCACAACTAGCAGAGCAAGTAGCAATAAATTCCGCTTCAGCTGTGCTGAGAGCCACACTAGACTGCTTCCTACTAAACCACGAGATCATGGCAGATCCCAGACAATAACGTCCTCCTGATGTGCTCTTCCTATCCAATACACTTCCTACCAAATCAGCATCTGTGTAGCCATACAATCTGAAGTCATGATCTCCAAGATAACATAGATCAAACTCTATTGTACCCTTTGGGTACTTCATCTCATGCTTTGCAGCAATCAGGTGAACACGTCTAGATTCTACTAGATACTGACTCAAGGTGTTCACAGCAAAGCATATATCTGCGCTGGTATTCATCATATACATCAATGACCCAATAATCTGTCTGTATAGAGTCACATCCACTAACTCTAGTGAGTCATTAACCAACAACTTCAAGTTGGAATCCATGGGAGTGGCCATGGCTTTGCATCCAACATATCAAATACTTTCCCTAGTTGAGAAAGATTCCTTCTAGGCCTTGCCATACTTCCAGACCTAGGAAGTAATGCATCAATCTGAGATCTTTCATCTCAAATTCTGTAGCTAGCTTCTTCTTGCTTTCCATGGTCTATTTCTCATTCCCTGTCAGAAAGAGATCATCCAAACTCTGCATTGAGTGATCTTCTGCATATCTATCTGTGCCATCTCCCTTCAAATGGATCTACTGATATGAGCCTCAACATCATTCGAACTCTGTGGTGTGTTCCTTCTTGCATCCATTTAAGAGAAGAATGTCATCTGTATATAGACACCATCTTCAACCTTGTAGCAAAGGTTTAAATCTGCATCACCCATGGTGATCATTAAGCTCATCAAATGACTATCGATCCTGGGTACCTATTGAACCCATACAGAGCTTTCTTCAATTCGATTCATACTTCTTCTTCAATTACACCATTAAGAGAATGGTCTTATCTAGCCACTTGGAGCAAACATCTCATCATGATCCTCTTCCTCTTAAGAGAATATTCTAGCCACGAGCCTTCTATAGTATGTTTGATTTGTAAGTCTTCTTGTTGAGCATCCATCACTTGTTCTTTGGAACAGGTGTTCATCATCATAGCACATGATCTTTTCTACAAATCAAAGTTAATCATATGTTTAGTAATACTTCATAATCATCAAATCATGTTGACATGATAAACAATAATGCATACAGATATGATTCACATAGTTATGCAACTACCAACACAACACTTTTCCATATCCTATATGCATATAGTGGCTATCTAGATTCCTTCCATCTCTACCAGAACATACTGTCAAGAGTGTGCACAGCTCTCAGCATGTCAGCAAAGAGGTTTCATTCTAGACAAGCAACAATGGAATGTTTGTCCAACTTACCCATCATATGCATATTAGTAGTATATTGTTCAATGCTATATGAATGCTCACACTATGCATGATATATACAAATACACATGCAACTATTACGAGCAATATCATTAACTATTCAGAGATTCAATTAACAACCCAAATACTTATCTTTTATGTTGTGTGGTTTCCTCCCGCTTGATCTTTATATGTCTTTGAACTTGTATTCTTTCTGTACCACTTAGCATGCTTAAGTGTGCACTAGTGTCATCCTCATGATCTCATACATAATCATACATTCATTAGTATAATCTCAATACTATTAAAACATTATGTATGGTCATGATCATTTCATACACAGGTATACTTACCTAAGATCCTAACACAAAGTAGGATTCTAACTTGATCTAGGAAAACATATCAAACAATATCTTCTTTGTTCTCTTTAATGATTTAGAGACCTTGTGCTAGAACTTGCATAACTCATAAGTTAACCATCAAATTATACATACCTCGTAAGTAGAGCTTCTATGTGATCCATGAGTCTTTTGTCTTCATGTCACCATGGTCATATGTTCTTGATCTAGAACTTGATTTGTACCTTTCATGTTAGCGGACAACATAATCCTCATACAATACCACAGTGCATTAGTACAATCATAGGTGTCATAACCCTAATCAATGAATGTCTTCTATCATTCACATGCATTTTTATTTTTACTAGGGTGATAAGACAAGCCTAAAATTAATCAATATTGTACTAACCTCAATAATATGAAGACAAACATATCATAACCTTAATCATGAACAGATTAAAAAACATACCTGTATCTCCTCAAGTCATACCTATCGAGATTGCTTGTAGCATTCTTATGTAAGGCCTTAGCCTCTTCTCCCTCTGGGACTAAAACCTCTTCACTTATGTAAGTGTTCAACTCATTCTCTTTTAGGAGTTCCAGTACACAGATGCTCAGTTCTTCACACATAACAAATCGGATCAATCTAACCCAACTTCGATGAGAAGGATAGAAGCTTTGAAATCGAATTTTAAGTGAAAAGACATGATCATTAAGAAGCAGGAGAAAAATGACAAATTGTCAAAACTCGAGACCAGACACGGCGAACTCAAGGCAGAGAAATGGTGTCCATCCAAGATGAAGCAATTTATAATCTTGTAGTAGTATCCACTATTACAAATTATACAGAACTGCACTAATCTTGTAGTAGTACTAATGGCACTATTGTTTTGATATCCAAGAACTGCAGCATGGTAGGTCTAGAGGACATGTTGTATAGATGAGGGTGACTCTGCATAGTGGTATGTAAATGGTTTCCACTGTTACTCATGGATACTCAGTTACTGTTGGGAACCTAGGGGATGTTTGTGGGGGACCCTGATTTATCTACCAACCTGTTGATGGCAGTCAACATTTCCTTTTGTCCTGTAGTTAAATCCTTCAAAGCAATATTGAGGTTGTTGAAAGCTATTGTGTCCTCATTTTCCATGGCCTCTTTACCTTTGTCCTTCTCAAACTGAGTCTCTATTCATTTCATGTTTATATCCTTGTCTTCTAGTTCTACATCCTCTAACTCCACCTCTTCTTTACTTCTTCCCCTATTCCTTAATATGTACTTTCTATAAGTAATATTATGCAAATCTTTTGGTTGCATTGAACTATTTATAATCGCATGCTCCTATAGCTAGCAAGGTGTTGAAGAATGTAACTTCGAAAGATATTCTTGTTGACTTTTATTGTAATTCCTTCGGGAAATATTCATATTGTATTTGATCATGTAAAAACCTTGAAATAAATCAATTAAAATAGACAAGTCGACCCAGTGGATAAATTGCCCCAAAAAATGGGAAAAACTGCCATAATCAAGTCAACCTAGTTAGGAAAGAATAAGTCAACCCAGTTAGGAAAGAATAAGTCAACCCAGTTAGGTAAAAAGCTCATATTATAACTTGTATAAATAAGAGTGGCACCTAGCTCATATGGAACATCACAAACTCAAGCTAGTCCGCATTAGTAGAGAGAGAAAGACAAGTTCACTTGGGAGAAAGGGTAGCTGCATTGAAGACATATTATTCTTGGGTTTCTTTATTCTCGAGTTATTGTACGAGATTGACATTGTACTTGCTGACAAATCTATATTGAAGAAGTTTTGTTGGGTTTTTTTCGTGAGAAGGTTTTCCCAGGATAAATTGTTGTGTACTCTTGTTTATGTTGTGCTTGTCTATCTTTTAGTGATCCTATTGCATATGGTTATTGTGATAATATATAAATTGTATGAATATCTAACATAACCATCCTTGAAGTATAAAATACTAGCATGGTATTAGAGCTAGCCTGAAAGAAGACCTTGTGCAACAGAAACTGTCGGAAGTGAAAACTAGGGTTTCTTTTTCCGAAGGGTTTTCACCATACATTGGCCTGAAAAGGAGGACATAGAAATTCACCCTAGGAGGGCGCATTTTTTATGGAGCAATATTCCAAATCCAAGAATTTTGAATTTTGACCCTATCACTACTGCTCAAGAAAACTAGGGCATCATATTTTTCATAATTTTTTCCATGGATTTGGATGGAGGGGTTTGCTCAACTCGCCTTAGGGAGGTGCATCTTTCCCTCAACTCATATTTGCAAGATTCCAAAGTTGGAAAATTAGGGTTTCTCTAACAAACCCTAGGTCAACTAGTTAGCATATTTAAGAAGGAATCAAAGCAAGCACTTGGTTGGAGCAACTTGATTGATAAGTACTATTATCTTTATTTCCATTTGAGGTTCTCATTTTATCAAGATGACAAACAATACCAAGATTGAAGGAGCTAATAAATTCTGAGCCTAGAAGTATAGAGTATTGCTCATTCTGGATTGGACAACTATGTTAAGGAGGAATTTGTGGTGCCAGAGGGAGATGATGACAAGGATAAACACAAGAATAATTTGATTAGGACCAAGAGGATCATTAATGACTCCATCAAGGATCACTCGATCCCCTATATCTCGTCATTTAAGACTCCCAACGAGATATTTGATGCATTGAAGAGACTATATGAAGGAAAGAACATTAATCAGAAGATGACCTTGAGAACTCAACTCAAGGGCATGAAGATGCATAACTCATAAAGTATCCAAACCTATTTCAAAAGGGTCTCCCAAATCAAAGAACAACTAGAGCCTATTGGAGACAATGTTGAAGAAGCAGAATTGGTGATGACTACATTGAATGGTCTCCTAAGATCATGGGAATCATTCATTCAGGGAATTTTTTCTAGAAGGAAGCTCACCAAATTCAATAGGCTATGGGAGAATTGTACTCAAGAGGAAGCTAGAATTGAAGCTAGAGAAAATAATATGGGTGAAGAAGATAATCAAGCCTTAGAAACTCATACAAAGAATGAAAAGAGCAAGAAAGAATAATACTCTCACAAGAAGCCTAGAATTGTAATGTCCCCAGCTTGACCCTATTGCATTAATATTGTAAATGATGTAAATATTGTTATTTATTCATGGTGAGGAGCTCAAGGCCAAGGCCCCGCCACTGACTTATCGTTTTATGTATCGGCAATTAGAATAGATGCATATGGTCCTGGTGCTAGCAGTGCACAATGTAAAATCGGATATCATGTAAATATGCAATTTTAATGAGAAAACCCACAACCAGCTACGCAATGCAACAAAAGAGATGGGGGCATGATCTTTACAAGGAAGAGGGAGGGAAATTATCCAAACCCTTGAACCAATGGTATTAATCCATGTGTCAATGGGGAAACCCATAAACCACCAACTACCCATTTTGTCTCATGCACCCAATCATTTGCTTCTTCCAAAGATTGGTTGAGACAATAAATTCCTTGGGATGGGAGAGGTATGGCTGTCAATTTCATGCATGGGAAAGCCATCAATTTAGAAAATCGTGTTTTTGCTTGTGGGGCAAGAAACCACCCATGAAATGGTGCCCAAAGCCATGGGGAATGGGCAGTCTTCACTCATTCACGCAGGTAGAGAAGGCTGGGAGTTACAGTCACGTTTTTGAGCAAAAACGCAGGGTTCTCCCTGCCCAAAAACCCGTTTTTGGTTTTGGATAGTAGCTGGGAAGGAGGGGCTGCGATTTGGGACTGTAGGGAGTTCGTTTTGCCCCCGATTTGCCATGGGCGTGTTTCCTAGAAACGTTTTCTGCTACCTGGGGTTTTCTCCAAACCTCCATTTCTCATTTTAACCTTCCCACGTTTTTCTGAAGCCTAGAGGATCATTGTCATGCTTGTCACAGTACAAACGATTTTCCTCATGCCCATTAATTGTGGTTTCGTTGTTAAGTGCATCCCGTTTTGGATTTGAACCTGTGATCAAGAGCTTCAAGAGTGGAAGAGGACAGATTTGGCTTGATGAGCCCAATGAAGTATCCATAGCTCCATGGTTGAGCCACTAGCCTAGTAATTCACCTCTGCCCATCTCTTAGCAGCCTGAGAAACCCAACTGCTGGTTGGCTTGGCTGATTCTGGCATATCTTTGGCTATGTGAGAGCCCGTTCCCCCTTTTTCTTGTGGAGGTCATGCCCAGCTCGGGGGTGGCAGTGGTGCTGAGAGATTAAGGAGCACACTGGCCTACGGTTGGGTGGAACGTTGCAGAAGCGTAGCTGGTTGTTTGGGACTACTTCATTAAGATAAGTATCCTCTTGTGTTATCTTTCAATTGTTTAATGGATGAATACCTTGAATGTGAAATGAATGAATATTATCCATTTGATGAATATTATGAATGTGTGAAGATTGAGTAATTCATAAATAAATTCCGCTGTGATTTCTGATAATTATGCATCTTCATATCTCTAGTTTAAAATCTGAATGCTGGTTTGAAGTTTATGAGGGCTAGATGCCCAGTTTAACCTCACGATCCTCTCCATCTAGCTGATGGAATGGGAGGGGACGTGACAAGAATACTCCAAAATAATCATAGACCTCATAAGGACTACTCAAACTACATATGTTACAATTGTGATCAAAAGGGACATCTTGCAAGAGATTGCACCATAAGCAAATACCATAACAAGAAAGGAAAGAAGAAGAGGTATCATTCTCATGTTGCAGAAGATGTTGAACCAGTTGAGAAGAAAGCAAGGAAAGATTCCTCAAGTGATGAATAATATATCTTGACTTCAGAACTCACAAGATAAAAACCTTTGATAATATAGTAGTAATTGGAGAGCAAGAGGGAGGCTTGTTCAAATTTAAAGGACGACAAGATCAAGCCTTGGTTAATGACACTATGGAACCAAGTGAACTATGGCAGAAAAGGCTTGTATATATATACACAGCAAGTCTTTTCCGATTGTAAGCAAAAATGGTGACTAGTCTACCTAAGATCTAGAAAAAACATGATGGTGTATGTAAAAGATGTGAAGAATCTATTTCCAAGCAAAATGAAATCTTGAATCTAGTACATGAGTCAAAGGATGAAGACTTCAGAAAGTTCTAGACTAGACGAAGAAGAAGATCAAGGTCTTCAGAATTAGATGAAGCAAAATATGCTTCTAGAAACTCCAATGACTTATGCAAGTAGGCAGAAACCAAGAGGGAGCCTACAAAACACATGAAAGACAAGTATTTACTATCATTTGAATTATTAAGTATTTTGAAATATGTTGATCATAACAGTTACACGTAGATCTGTGATACAATTCTCATTTATGCGTGACTAAGATTGACTAGTAGTAGGCTCATGGAAGGATTCCGCGAGTTGTTCCGCAACGCGGAAGAGTTCGGCGAGTCGTTCCGAAGTTGCGGAAGACTTCGGCGAATCGTTCCGCAACTGCGGAAGACTTCGCCGAATGGTTCCGCAACTGCGGAAGACTTCGGCGAATCGTTCCGCAATTGCGGAAGCATTCCGCAAGTCTTTCTGCAAAAGAATTTCGCAAAAATTGCCCGAAACCGGGGAAGCATTCCGCGCAACGGCGGAAGCCTTCGCCGAATGGCTCCGCAATTGCGGGAGCATTTGCCGAATGGCTCTGCAATTGCGGGAGAATTCACCGAATGGCTCCGCAACTGCGGAAGCCTTCGCCGAATGGCTCCGCAGTTGCGGGAGCCTTCACCGAATGGCTCCTCAACTGCGGGAGCCTTCGCCGAATGGCCCCGCCCTTGCGGAAGGCTTCAGCCAACCTCCCCGCAGTTGCGGGAGCATCCAGTGAAGCGTCCCGCAACAGAGGCAAGCCGCGAACCGCCCGCTGCGGAAGCTCTTAGCCAGTCACCCCTCCCATTGCGGCAGAATTCATCCAACCTCCCCGCAGTTGCGGGAGTAGTTTGCGAACCGCCCCGCGACAGTGGCTTAATTCGTAAAAAAAAAAAAAAAAAAAAAAAAAAAAAAAAAAAAAAACGAGGGCGCTGCCCTCGACCCGGCCTGCTGTGGCGAGCCACAAGGGGGCAAGCCCCCTTGACCCCCTTTTGTTTTCTCCTTGTATGTTGTTGGTTGTAATAGAATTCTATGATTGTCAACGTAATGTTTTCCCACGTGCATGAATTACTTTGTGAATTCTGAGAATGCAATGCAGTTGTGTAAAATATGCAGAATAGGAGTGAAAGTTGTCATTTTTGAAGAGATGCAGTTTCCGCACCTGATGTCGAAATGGAGCATGGAGACGAGCATTGGAAAGCTTGTCCAGCAGGGAACAATGATACAGGACCAGATTTTGAATGAGGTCTACATATATCGTAGATATTTAGTGCAGAAGAGTGCCAGCGGCTGTGTTGATAAACAAATCTTGTTGTCGATATGGGTAATTTCCACAATTGCATGATATGGAAGGGGAATTCCATGTTGCAATGAGGGATCGAAAAGGGAAGAATTCTTTAAACCCCTGCTTGTTATCATACTTATAATTATGAAATTGTCATATGGCATAAAAATGTTAAAAATGTAAAGGATTACATAGATGTATATGCACTAGATGGCATCTTAACAAATTGCATAGTGCATATAGAAATACTTGTGCATAAATGGGATATTGCACATTGGTAGAATAATGAAGTCGGCATATGCAATAAACCACTAATGGAGAATATTGTGGTTGATAATCACTATTGATGTTGGTATTGGTTGTAGGACCAAATATAACAAAGAGCATGGCTAAACGTTTTGAGGATGTTGTTGCATGAAGCCAACAACCTTATGCGGAAATGATGGCGCAACAAACCTATGATCACGAGGTTGGCAAAAGGACTGCGTAGCATTGGTAAGAGGCCAATTGGTCAGGTAACATCAAGTGGTGTAAACGACAGCCATACAGGTAATGGTTATTGGTGCATAAATTGCACGAATGTTGAAAGGGGATTTGGTAAGATCTCTTCAACTATGTTTGAGCTATGTTGAGATAATTTTCATGTAATATTGAATATCGACTAGGGCTGTTAACCTACCAAGCTTGGTGAGGTGTGGGTAAGTGAAGAGGATGACCCTTACACCCTATGACTGTTTAGAAATCTCAATGCATTCACGTGAAATTATATCATGCCATGCGTATGATTGGTTATGTGCTAAATAACCCAAGCGAGTGAGGACTGGTGGTCCTAATTATGGTAATGGAGGTTATATGAGATAGTCATGTTTCGAGCATAATATGCTTGAATGCATAGTACTCATGAAACAATGCAAGGTAGCATTGAGGAGATGTGCATTAAGAGATTTTATAAATCTTATGATGCATTGTATGAATGCATAGGGATGATACATATGTCATTGCAAAATAAATAATGAATGAAATGATGAATTGATGATAAATCTAGGACCATTTTATGGGCTGTTATGAATGCAGAATAGTAAGTGCATGAAGATCCCAATCATGATCGATGGGCTGCTAGAATGCTCTATGGAGGGACAGAGTTGTATGAATGCTATGACTGTGAAATTTGATCTAGAGCTTATGAGAAGGAATCTCATGGTTGAGAGCTCTAAGTTCTGTTAGTAAGAACAGTTGAGGACATGTTGTAAAGGGATGTTCCCGTATGGCAGCGGGCATAAGGCCATAACGGGCAGGGTGGTGTCCCTTACAGGAGCCAAACAATATGAGAATAGCCTCATGGATAAGAAAACTAATTTCTGTAGGAGACAGAATTGTAAATTCATATTGAATTTATTTATGAATGCTATTGATTGGTTATGGAACAATCGTATTTGAAGCTTATTGCTAAATGTTGCTGACGGTTTGGCTATTTGATAAAGTGTGCCAGGATGACACATTGCAGGAAGATCATGTGTGATGGCCTACAGAAGCCAAACCAGATGGGAAAGACCCCATGCTTGGGAGTGGGCTTCGGGTGAAGCGCATTTGATATTGTCTCAGCCAAACCGCACGACGGTAAACCATGAAAGTGAGATGGTAAGACTATGCCCAAAAGGCATGTGAGACACATCTGCAAAATGAATGAGTATTCTATGACCCTAGACAAGAGCATTCATGTCTAAATTTTTAGGGTTAATATGCAGAGCATGCTCTATCTTATTTATACCATTGCAGACTGCTTGAGTGTGATTAGGGCCTACATGGCACACATCGGAAAGGGGGTGCACACCTTTTCTGGTGCTGGGTCATGGTAGGGTTTTCAATATTGACTACACCCTAAGGGAATGGACGCATTCCTGGTGTTTCAATACTTGATAGTGAATGATATGAAATATGGTTACAATTTTTGGGCAGTAATACTGATGAGCCTGCTTATCCTTCTTGTGCTAACAGCTTACACAAATGCAACTTGGTGTTGCACGTAAGGGGCAAAGTGAAGAAAGGGTGCTCAAGAGGACTGTATGGGCAGTGGTAACCTTTCTACGCTCACACTAAAGGACACTAGAAGGGATGGATAGGCCCGAGGAGCTGTGTTGCAGAAAAGGGGTATCATCCTTGTGTAGTGTGAGTGGGTATTGTGGGGCCATGCTAGCCTGCAGTCAAGTGAGTCACCTATGGAGTTCCTGGGGGGGGGACCGCTGGTTGCACAAGAGAAGGAGCCACGTAATCATATTATGTTGTTCATATTGCCTGATAAACCCAGTCGGCGTACTGGCTTGGCATTGGTTATTTGGGAGTTGTGACGAATGGTTGTTGTATGCCTGATAAACCCAGTCGGCGTACTGGCTTGGCATTGGTTATTTGGGAGTTGTGACGAATGGTTGTTGTATGCCTGATAAACCCAGTCGGTGTACTAGCTTGGCATCGGTTACTTGCATGATGTGGAAGTATTGGTGAAGGGTGTTATTTCCTGACAAACCCAGTCGGAGAACTGGCTTGGAAATGGTTCTTGAATGCTTGATAAACCCAGTCGGCGTACTGGCTTAGCATACTGATCCTTGAAATGCTTGATAAACCCAGTCGGCGTACTGGCTTAGCATACTGATCCTTGAAATGCTTGATAAACCTAGTCGGCGTACTGGCTTAGCATACTGATCCTTGAAATGCTTGATAAACCCAGTCGGCGTACTGGCTTAGCATACTGATCCTTGAAATGCTTGATAAACCCAGTCGGCATACTGGCTTAGCATACTGATTTTGAAATGCTTGATAAACCCAGTCGGCGTACTGGCTTAGCATACTGATTTTTGAAATGCTTGATAAACCCAGTCGGCGTACTGGCTTAGCATACTGATTTTTGAAATGCTTGATAAACCCAGTCGGCGTACTGGCTTAGCATACTGATCCTTGAAATGCTTGATAAACCCAGTCGGCGTACTGGCTTAGCATACTGATTTTTGGGATGCCTGATAAACCCAGTCGGCGCACTGGCTTGGCATTTCCTATTCGGATGATGTTGTGGAGCAGCATGTGTGCTGGCCAAGCATCCACCCCACAGGTGATCCAAGGCTTCTAAAGCAGAGAAGGAAACCTGTGGAGTAGCGAGGAAACGCACAATACAGATAAGTATTTGGTTATCTTACAACTTCTTGCTTATAAATATACATGTGTATATGATTTAATTATGATTTCTTAAACTCTCATTTGGAAATAAACCCTATGAAAGACACTAAACATGTGAATTGACTCAATGTTTGAGTGTAGGTATTGCTGGAAGCAAGGACTATGAAAGCATCTGGAGGATGCATGTGGACATATGACTGTCCTAAAGATCTCAGTATGAGCAGTAATGGAAGATGGTGCTAGTGGAACTGTGTGGGTCCTAGCAGCCAAAGGTTCTGTAAGCAACAATGGGGAAGGGTTCCCTAGTTGAAATCCATATGCAGACCTTAGACACTAAGTGTCATAGCCAAGAAAGGAAAGTCAAAGCATTCACATTGAAGTGAAAGAGACTAAGGAGCATGAGACCACAGCGGTGGTGTAGCTCCATAATAGAACAAAACTAAGAGGGAGAAATCCCTACTCTTCTCTTTCCTTTTGATTGATGCATTTATAAAACAAAAGATTGTTGAGTGCATATCATGGCTGAAAATAGATTGTGTTTAAATGCTTGAGATGAATTGTGAATGCTGAAATAGTAAATTTCCTGTGAAAGGATGAACATGAATGAGTTCATGTGTATGTTGGGAAAGCATGAAAATATGGAAGTCCCATGAATAAAGCATGGACATTCCATGTCAATTGGGAAAATAATTGACTAATCTTAATGTGTATGTTATGCTTGTCCTAACAAAGAGTCCCCATGATGAATTTCACAGGTAAGAAAGTGAAACGATTGGCTGCAGCCGACACAGGAAAGCGTTGCTAGTAAGCAAAGTGCGTTCAGTTGTTTCCATTAACCATGGCGGTAGACCAAGGACTATTAGGATTGGCTGGAAGTCTTCTTCAAACAATTTCCAAGACCCAAGAAAATCTTGGAGAGATGCTCGAGATGCAAAAGCAGCAGAACAAGATGAACCACAAGGTCTTGCAGGACTCTATTCGTCTGCAGAAAGAGGTAAAAAGCATTATGAAAGCAATCAGCAAGGGAAGGAAAAGTGGATCAATGAAGAAGCACTCATCCAATCGTCTGATTAAGAAACGCTCCAGGTGGGAAGACTCAAAGGAAATTGAGCAGATAAAGATGAAGCAACCCGTGAAGTCTTGGAATTGTGAGGGGGATCATTACCTCCGCAACTACCCAACAAGAGGACCTCAAGGGGGTAGCAGCCATAAAGTTTTCAGACTTATGGATGAGCTAGAAGATCCGAATCAGCAGGAGCAGCTCGTGAAGATCAAAGGACTTGGTCCTGAAAGTTCAATGTAAAGAACAGAATGCAGGGCAGATCTGCAAAGTTTTTGTGAATTTTGGACATATGTAAATGTTAAGATTTAATATGCTAAGATAGAAAATAGCAGCATTACATTCCATTTCACAATAATAGCATATACAGGATCACTGAAGAAACAACAAGCACAGCATAAACACAAGAGACAGAGATTTATCCTGGGAAACCCTCATGGGGTAGAAAACCCAGCAAAGCTTCCTCAATATAGATGACCAGCAATATACAAAGATGAAACCCTGAGACATGATCTCCTCCTCCACAATAGCAGACCTCTCCACCACAAGTGCGCTATCCTCAAGTGTGTGTGTGTATCAAATGAGGAACACACCTCCTCTATTTATACACTACTTTGATATGTATTTTACACAAGTACATGTAGGCTCATATTTAACCATTAGGTTAAATACCCCATTATAACTGACTGGGCCGACCCCCACATGGTGGGTCTAATAACCCTAGTTACCACAACCAAATCGGAGGAATAAACATCTCCGGATTAATAGTATAATCACATCGGAGGTATGGAACATCTCCGGAATAAATAATATACAAATATAATATTCTTTGAAGTTACAATATTTCAACACTCCCCCTTAACGAGAAGGATATTATAACAGTATCTGCACGAGCAAGGAGTCATCAACATCATACATGATACATCTATAAATCATTGGAAGCTTTCTCAACATCATCAGTAACTCAAGCAGTTACTGGAACATCTTCAATACTGGAACATCGACATCTTCAGTATTGAGTCTTTATCTTCTGTAGCACTTGAACAACTACAACAATATCATCATCTGGATCCTCACGATCATCAATATCGTAATCTCACGATCATTAGCATCGTCATCACACGATCATCAGCATCGTCATCACACGATCATCAGCATCATTATCACACGATCATCAGCATCGTCATCTCATGATCATCAGCATTGTCATCACATGATCATCAGCATCGTCATCTCACGATCATCAGCATCGTCATCACACGATCATCAGCATCGTCATCACACGATCATCAGCATCGTCATCTCACGATCATCAGCATCATCATCACACGATCATCAGCATCGTCATCACACGATCATCAGTATTGTCATCACACGATCGTCAGCATCGTCATCAACACAGGTATCCATAACAATACAAGTATCCACATCATTAGTACAAGTATTCATGCCAATACAAGTATACATATCATCAATACAAGTATCCATACTGATACAAGTAATCATGTCATCAATACATGTATCCTACCGATACAAGTAACCACATCATCAATACAAGTATCCATACCGATACAAGTAACCACGTCATCAATACTAGTATCCTACCGATACAAGTAACCACATCATCAATACAAGTATCCTACCGATACAAGTAACCACATCATCAATACAAGTATCCTACCGATACAAGTAACCACATCATCAATACAAGTATCCTACCGATACAAGTAACCACATCATCAATACAAGTATCCTACCGATACAAGTAACCACATCAAAAATCACTTTCTCGGAGACCATACGTCTACGGATCAATTCAGGGACCGAAGTCCGGGGATGATACAATCCCCACTTCTCGGAGACCATACGTCTACGGATCAATTCAGGGACCTAAGTCCGGGGATGATACAATCCCCACTTCTCGGAGACCTCACGTCTACAGATCAATTCAGGGACCTAAGTCCGGGGATGATACAATCCCCACTTCTCGGAGACCTCACGTCTACGGATCAATTCAGGGACCTAAGTCCGGGGATGATACAATCCCCACTTCTCGGAGACCTCATGTCTACGGATCAATTCAGGGACCTCAGTCCGAGGACGATGCAATCCCCTGCCTGTTCATTCAGGATTTCATTATCGGAGACCCAGTCTACGGCTCTATTCTGGGACCTCAGTCCGGGGACGATGCAATCCCCTGCCTGTTCATTCAGGACTTCATTATCGGAGACCCAGTCTACGACTCTATTCTGGGACCGCAGTCCGGGGACGATGCAATCCCCTGCCTATTCATTCAGGACTTCATTCTCGAATACCTCACGTCTACGGCTCTCTTTAGGACTAAAAGTCCAGGGATGATCCAATCCCCTCAACTGTCCACTAAGGACTTCATTCTCGGAGACCTTACGTCTACGGCTCTCTTTAGGACTGAAAGTCCAGGGATGATCCAATCCCCTCAACTTTCCACTAAGGACTTCATTCTCGGAGACCTCACGTCTACGGCTCTCTTTAGGACTGAAAGTCCAGGGATGATCCAATCCCCTCAACTGTCCACTAAGGACTTCATTCTCGGAGACTTCACGTCTACGGCTCTCTTTAGGACTGAAAGTCCAGGGATGATCCAATCCCCTACCTGTACACTAAGGACTTCATTCTCGGAGACCTCACGTCTACGGCTCTCTTTAGGACTGAAAGTCCAGGGATGATCCAATCCCCTCAACTGTCCACTAAGGACTTCATTCTCGGAGACCTCACGTCTACGGCTCTCTTTAGGACTGAAAGTCCAGGGATGATCCAATCCCCTCAACTGTCCACTAAGGACTTCATTTTCGGAGACCATACGTCTACGGATCTATTCAGGGACCGAAGTCCAGGGATGATACAATCCCCACATGTATTCTCATCAATACATCTATCATCAAAAGCATGTATTCTTACTAATACATATAACATCAAAAGCATGTATAAGTAAAACTAAGTATTCTAAGTATAAGAGTCCTAAATCTAAATATTTCTAAGTATCTAGGTGTAGAGAACAGGTTACCTCATCATCGACCTTGTTGTTCGATGAGACAATCTCATCAACAGTGACCATACTACTCCCCCTTTCGAGGAGGGTCCTTTTGAACTACACCAAGCTTGTCTCGGAAGTATTCAAATTTCACCTGAGACAGAAGTTTGGTAACTTCTTCACTTTATAGTTCCTTTCTGTGTCATATCTTGTTAGTTCCCTATGTTCTTTGACTTATCATGGAACACTAGAATCTATGTCATCCTGATACAACTCTATTTATCACATAGGATCACAGTTGGTTCTATCTCTAAGTCAAACAATCCTGAAGCCAAACTTCTTCACAACAAGTAGAGAAAGCAACCATATATTCCGCTTGTGCTGAGAGCCACACTAGACTGCTTCTAGCTAAACCACGAGATCATGGCTAATCCCAGACAATAACATCCTCTCGATGTGTTCTTCCTGTCTGATACACTTTCTTCCCAATCAGCATCTGAGTAGTCATCTGAAGTCATGATCTCCAAGATAGCATAGATCAAAGTCTATCATATCCTTTATGTACCTCATGACATGCTTTGCAACTATCGGGTGAACACATCTAGTTTCCACTAGATACTGACTCAAGGTGTTCACAACAAAGCATATATCTAACCTAGTATATGTTAGATACATCAATGACCCAATAATTTGACTGTACAGAGTTGTATCCACTAACTCTGATGAGTCATCTCCTAACAGCTTCAAGTTGGAATCCATAAGAGTGGCCATTCCAACATATCAAGTCTTCTCAAGATTTCTCAGCATACTTTCTCTGGTTGAGAGAGATTCCTTCTGATACTTTCCATACTTTTAGACCTAGAAAGTAATGCATCAATCTGAGATCTTTCAATTTCATTTCTACAGTCATCTATTTGTGCCATCTCTCATCAGATGGGTCTATTGAGATGAGCCTCAACATCATTCGAACTCTGTGGTGAGTTCCTTCTTGCATCCATGTCATATGTGTATAGAAGCCATATTCAACCTTGTAGCAAAGGTTGAGATCCACATCACCCATGGTGATCATTAAGCTTATCAATTTATTATCGATCCTAGGTACCTATACAGAATCTGATTCACACTTCTTCTTTAATTACACCATACTTGGAGCAAACATCTTGTCATGATTCTCTTCCCCTTTCTAAGAGAATCTTCTAGCCATGAGCCTTCTATATTTTGTTTGATTTGTAAATCTTCTTGTTTGAACATCCACCACTTGTACGGTGACCTTTCCTACAAATCAAAATTAAGTACATGATTAGTAATACTTCATAATCATCAAATCATATTGACATGATAACCTATTATGCATACAGATATCATTTACATAGTGATGCAACTATTTTGACCAATACTTTGGCACAACACTTTCCCATATCCTGTATGCATACAGTGGCTATCTAGATGCCTTCCATCTCTACCAGAACATACTATCGAGAGTGTGCACAACTCTCAGCATGTCAGCAAAGAGGTTTCATTCTAGACAAGCAACAATGGAATGTTTGTCCAACTTACCAATCATATGCATATTAGTAGTATACTGTTCAATGTTCTATGAATATTTACACTCAGCATGATATATTATAGGAATACAAATATGCATACAATCTATTACAGGCAATATCATTTACTATTTCAAATAACAACTCAAATACTTATCTTTTATGTTTGTGTGGTTGCCTCCCGCTTGATCTTCTGTATGTCTTTTGAACTTCTATTCATTCTGTACCACTGTGCATGCTCAAATGTGCACTAGTGTCATCATCATGATCTCATACACAAACATACATTCATTAGTATAATCTCAATGTTATCAAAACATTATAGTTCTAAATAATCTTGAAAATGTATAATCATGATTATAGATAATATTCAAGGTTTCAGGGAAGTCTTCCTTTACTTATGCATATTCTTGTTTGATCTAGTTAGTTAAATAATCAACCAAGATAAGAGACATGATATGCATAAACCCTTGATTACTAACTTTATGAATAAGCATAACCAATCATACCAAGTATACTTATATAAGGGATCCTAATCACAAGGTAAGATTCTAACATGACATAGGAAAACATACCTGGATTAGTATACCTGCTTAGTTATGTGCAACATACCTAAACAATCTCTTCATTGATTTAGAGATCCTGAGCTAGAACCTGCATGTCTCATAGGTTAAGCATAATATAACAAGTTCATACATACCTCGTAAGTAGAACAAAGATTATGGATGAGTCTTTGTATTCATGTGGTCATGGTCATGGAACTTGATTTGTCTTTTGTGATGTACCTGTATCTTGTTAGCAGACAACATCAACCTCACACAACACCATAATGCATTAGTACAATCATATAGCCCTAATCAATGAATGTCTTCGATCATTCACATGCATTCATACTGTTACTAGGGTGATAAGACAATTCGAACATTAATCAAGATTGTACTAATAAATAACATGAAGACAAAACACATTATGAACTTAATCAAGAATCAGATTTCAAGACATACCTAAACCTCCTTAAGTCATACCTGTCGAGACTTCTTGTAGTCTTCTTATGTAAGGCCTTAGCCTCAACTCCCCCTAAAACTTGATCTGGAGCTTGATTAGGGTTTTCTAGAGAAACCCTAAAAATTCAATCTTTGACTTTCACACTTCTGAATGGATGAAAGAATATGTCTTGCTGAGCTGATCAAACTAGCATACTTCAATTTTGGAATTTCCAAAATTTGACCCCTCAAAATTGCCTTTGAAACTTCTGGATCTTCTGGACAGGATCCCGAACTAGGG
This sequence comes from Larix kaempferi, assembly GCA_027924585.1. Lineage (NCBI taxonomy): Eukaryota > Viridiplantae > Streptophyta > Pinopsida > Pinales > Pinaceae > Larix > Larix kaempferi. The sequence goes on along the minus strand of BSBM01001661.1, from coordinate 5,496,766 downwards.
TTTGATGAAGCCCACCCTTCTGCCCAAACAAAAGGTTCGATCCAAGGCTCTAAACTTTTATTTTTCTTAGGAGTTTCCAGCCGTGGTTACAGACTTCAAAAATTCCAACTTTTGCTGAAGCCCTAATTTTCCATCTTTCCGATCAAAATCTCGAACTGGGGTTTGATCGAGCCCGGTCTTCCACCCAACCAAAAAATTCGATCTTGGTCTCTAAATTTTGATTTTCCTAAGTATCATTCAGCCGTGGACTCCGATTCCAAAAATTCTAACTTTCTCCGAAACCCTAAATTCCGGAAGCCATGAATAAAGGTGCTCGAAAAATAATTCTGTTTTGACAGAAATATGCACCTGATTGTTTCTGGTATAACTCTGAAATTTTTGCTCCACAGGGTCTGAAACCCTTTTTCTGCAGTAGCCTGACCTGTCATCTTTCCATCCTGACAGGTCTGACCTCAATTGGATTTTCTGAGAGAGAGTTATGCCAAGTGTCGCAACGTGACCTGTTTATGGGATAAAACAGTAGAGCAAACTTGTATGACATGCCACGTGTCACTGTTTGAACTTCGGCCTCTGAAAACTTTTTCTGAGATAGCTCACCCTGTTATCTTTCCATCTTGACAGGTCTGACCTCAATTGGACTCTCTGAGAGAGAGTTATGCCAAGTGTCGCAACGTGACCTGTTTATGGGATAAAACAGGAGAGCGAACTTGTACGGCGTGTCACGTGTCACTGGTTCATCTTAGGCCTCGGAAAACGTTTCCTGAGATAGTGCATTCTGTTTACTACCTGTCACTTTTTACTAAATTTCATTTGGATATTCCTAGCCCAAGTTATGACCTTTTTTCCAAGGTTACCTGATTTTGACTGAGATCTGGAAGAGGCAGAAACCCTAACTTGTACTGATCATAACTCATAAAGTACAACGAATCTGAGGGTTCCCTTTGGACACAAGGTACCTGGGGATGTTATCTTCGACCTGTAAACTTTTCAGACCCTGAACCTTCGCAGAAATGGATTTATAGCGAAAGTTCCACGAAGACTGGTTTTTGCTATGTAAAACCCTAACCTTCAAATTATCGTAAGTAAAGCAAGTGTCGTAAGTGCCATACCTTGTCTTCCTTCAGGTTAGCTCTGATACCATGTTAAGATTTAATATGCTAAGATAGAAAATAGCAGCATTACATTCCATTTCACAATAATAGCATATACAGGATCACTGAAGAAACAACAAGCACAGCATAAACACAAGAGACAGAGATTTATCCTGGGAAACCCTCATGGGGTAGAAAACCCAGCAAAGCTTCCTCAATATAGATGACCATCAATATACAAAGATGAAACCCTGAGACATGATCTCCTCCTCCACAATAGCATACCTCTCCACCACAAGTGCGCTATCCTCAAGTGTGTGTGTGTATCAAATGAGGAACACACCTCCTCTATTTATACACTACTTTGATATGTATTTTACACAAGTACATGTAGGCTCATATTTAACCATTAGGTTAAATACCCCATTATAACTGACTGGGCCGACCCCCACATGGTGGGTCTAATAACCCTAGTTACCACAACCAAATCGGAGGAATAAACATCTCCGGATTTATAGTATAATCACATCGGAGGTATGGAACATCTCCGGAATAAATAATATACAAATATAATATTCTTTGAAGTTACAATATTTCAACAGTAAAGTGGGTATTTATTTTCCGAAGTGTTGGAACACCGAGGACGGTGTTATTCCAAGGGGAGGGGAATGTAATGTCCCCAGCTTGACCCTATTGCATTAATATTGTAAATGATGTAAATATTGTTATTTATTCATGGTGAGGAGCTCAAGGCCAAGGCCCCGCCACTGACTTATCGTTTTATGTATCGGCAATTAGAATAGATGCATATGGTCCTGGTGCTAGCAGTGCACAATGTAAAATCGGATATCATATAAATATGCAATTTTAATGAGAAAACCCACAACCAGCTACGCAATGCAACAAAAGAGATGGGGGCATGATCTTTACAAGGAAGAGGGAGGGAAATTATCCAAACCCTTGAACCAATGGTATTAATCCATGTGTCAATGGGGAAACCCATAAACCACCAACTACCCATTTTGTCTCATGCACCCATTCATTTACTTCTTCCAAAGATTGGTTGAGACAATAAATTCCTTGGGATGGGAGAGGTATGGCTGTCAATTTCATGCATGGGCAAGCCATCAATTTAGAAAATCGTGTTTTTGCTTGTGGGGCAAGAAACCACCCATGAAATGGTGCCCAAAGCCATGGGGAATGGGCAGTCTTCACTCATTCACGCAGGTAGAGAAGGCTGGGAGTTACAGTCACGTTTTTGAGCAAAAACGCAGGGTTCTCCCTGCCCAAAAACCCGTTTTTGGTTTTGGATAGTAGCTGGGAAGGAGGGGCTGCGATTTGGGACTGTAGGGAGTTCGTTTTGCCCCCGATTTGCCATGGGCGTGTTTCCTAGAAACGTTTTCTGCTACCTGGGGTTTTCTCCAAACCTCCATTGCTCATTTTAACCTTCCCACGTTTTTCTGAAGCCTAGAGGATCATTGTCATGCTTGTCACAGTACAAACGATTTTCCTCATGCCCATTAATTGTGGTTTCGTTGTTAAGTGCATCCCGTTTTGGATTTGAACCTGTGAGCAAGAGCTTCAAGAGTGGAAGAGGACAGATTTGGCTTGATGATCCCAATGAAGTATCCATAGCTCCATGGTTGAGCCACTAGCCTAGTAATTCACCTCTGCCCATCTCTTAGCAGCCTGAGAAACCCAACTGCTGGTTGGCTTGGCTGATTCTGGCATATCTTTGGCTATGTGAGAGCCCGTTCCCCCTTTTTCTTGTGGAGGTCATGCCCAGCTCGGGGGTGGCAGTGGTGCTGAGAGATTAAGGAGCACACTGGCCTACGGTTGGGTGGAACGTTGCAGAAGCGTAGCTGGTTGTTTGGGACTACTTCATTAAGATAAGTATCCTCTTGTGTTATCTTTCAATTGTTTATGTTAGAACAGTAACCACACTTAGTACCATAATCCATAAATTTTAATTATCCATGTGCTTAATTAAACCATGTTTTGGATTAAGTGACTATAGTTGGTCAAAAACCCACTTTGAGAGTGTTCACACCCACTTCTGAGCAAACCAGTTCACCCAGCCTCCAGTTTTGTCCACAAGTGCGCCCTCATTTATTGCTGGTGCGCCCTCTCTCCTTGTTTTGGGGAATTTAGTTGACCAAGGGCGCTAGGGTGGATTTTTGCCCACTTTTGGCTAGATTTGGAGCATTTAATGCTCCCTTGGGCCCCCAAACCTCCTCTATTTGCTCACCCACGCCTGCCTTGAGCTAATTAATGACTCAGCATGCTTCAGCCACCTCCACACCAGAATTCGTAGCTGTTTGGGGTGATTGGGATTGAGTTGGACCCACCTAGGGGGGATTGAGGCCAATTTGGCATTGATGACTTGTACACTCAGCTTGAGCCACCTAATGCTCTCGATTTTCTCATGGATGTAATAAAAACCTGTTACTAACATTTTCACATGTTAGACAGTCAGTTAATCAAAGATTTGAGCATACATTGTGTGTAAATTTATCTCTTTTTTCAAATTTTTCCACTGTAATTGCAAATTAATTCGATTTTGTGAGGTTCTCCATAGCTCCTCGATCTTCTGTGATCAAAATACTCACATGGTATCAGAGCCATCGTGGAGTTAGTGAGTTGCAGGCCAACATTGAGCGTTGAACTGCATTCTAGAGAGGATTTCCAGACAAAAATTGAGTGTTTTTTGCAGGTGTTTCAGTAGTTTTCTCACCATCAACGCAGCAGTCATGGAAGCAAACCAAATGTTGCTCACACCCTTCAATTTTTTCGATTGGAAGGCTGAGATGGTCATCAAGCTGAGATCTAAGGGTCTCTATAGAGTGACCATGGGCACAGAAGTGGAGCCAAATTCTGCTGTGGAGAAAGCAAAGTACTACAATCGACTTGATGAAGCTTATGGATTGCTATGCCTGAGCATTTCAAGGGAACTCTTGTTTCATACAGACAGTTTGACAACTCCCAATGAAGTATGGGTGAAGCTAGAATCACTCTTTGGGAAAACTGATGAACTGAGAGGCCACCAGCTTGAAAACGAGCTCATTAGCTTGAGCCCAGCGCATTTTGAAACCATCCAGGAGTTCTTCACGAAATTCAAGTCACTAGTGCTTCAACTGCAACAATGTGGAATTGTTAAGAAGGAGGAACAACTGATTCTGTCCATCCTTTCGAAGCTAGGCCCAGAGTTTTCAGTATTTGTTAGCACATTTCACTCAGCCAAAATGACCCTTCGAAATTGGCAAATGCCATCACTAGCTACCTTCATGGAGTGTCTCACTCAGGAGCAGGATAAACTAGTTCAGATGGGCACCATAAAATCAAAGGACCAAGCATTGGCAATGGGTGTTTCAAATGCAAGCAAAGGAAAGCAGAAAGCCAAGAATTCGAAGCAGCAAGAGAAGAGGAAGTTTGACAAGACCAAGTCTGCAGATGGGGGTTCGAATCTGTCAAAGGAGAAGGACAAGAAGGGAAAGGAAAAGACCAAATGCACCTATTGTCATAGGGGATGGCATCCAGAGAGCTCATGTATGAAGAAAACCATTGACTCAATGGCGCAGCTGCTGGAGAAGAACAACATCCCAGTCCCTGAGGGCGCAAGGAAGAAAGAGAGCACCTCAAACCCTGACAATAAGGAGAAGTGTCATGCTTTGGTAGCAGGTACTTCGAATCCCTCTTCCTTCATCATTGATTCAGGAGCTTCCAGAATATGGTTTCATCCAGAGAGCTCTTCTCCTCTTTGCATTCGAATGGTGGCCCAACAGTTCGAATGGGAGATGATTCAGAACTCCAAACCAAGGGGATTGGAAGGATTGACATGGAGCATGGCTATTTCAGTGATGTGCTCTATGTACCTTCATTGGCTGCAAATTTGCTATCAGTCTATCAAATAACTCATACAGGAGAAGCCAAGAGAGTGAAATTCACTCCAGATTTGGTAGAAATCTCAGAAATTTCCTCAAATCAAGTTGTGGCAGTAGGGTATGCAGATCATGATGAGAGAATGTACAAATTCTCAAATTTCATTCCAAATTCTAGTGACCATGCTCTTGTCTCTCATGCCAACGAGACCTCCAAGTTGTGGCATGAAAGATTTGGCCACATGAACTACAAATATCTCCAGCAATTGCACAGGGACGAGATGGTGGAAGGGCTTCCAGAAATCAGATCATCGAATGGTGCATGCATTGGGTGTGTAGTTGGAAAGCATCCTGAGCGCAGCTATGAGAAGGGAATGGCAAGGAGAGCCACTCAACCACTTGGATTGGTACATTCAGACCTCATTGGTCCTCTTCCCACTCCATCATATGGTGGATCAAGGTATGTACTTACATTCATAGATGACTACTCTCGATTCTGCTGGGTTTACTTCCTTAAATTGAAGTCAGAAGTGTTTGAGAAACTGAAGATTTGGAAAGCCCTAGTGGAGAACCATAGTGGTCATAAGATAAAGATCCTTAGGACTGATAATGGAAAGGAATATGTGAATAACAACATTCAGCACCTTTGTGAGGAATGTGGCATCCAAATGCAACATTCAATCCCCTACACACCTCAGCAAAATGGTGTGGCAGAGAGGAAGAATAGATCTCTCAAGGAGATGGCTACTTGCATGATTGAAGCTAGGGATCTAAGCCCTAAGCTATGGGCTGAAGCCATCAATTGTGCTGCTCATATTCAGAACAGAGCCTTTCACAAATCAGTCAAAGGAAAAACCCCCTATGAGGCATGGTTTGGCCAAAAACCAAATGTGTCAAATTTCAGGATTTTTGGGTCTAGAGCATGGGCTCGAATTCCATCAGAAAAGAGGAAGGCTTTGGAGCCACAGAGTAGGGAATGTATCATGGTTGGATATGGTGAGGACACAAAGGGCTACAAGCTCTTTGACACATCCACACTTAAAACTTTCATTGAGAGAAGTGTGCAATTCGAAGAAGAACCAATTCCAGATTTTGAGCTTGCACCGGGGGAAAGCTCCTCTCCTCCACACCTCAATGAGATTAGTGATGATTCTTCCTCTGATTTTTCTGATATTGCTGAAGATGACATAGCTGAAGATTACATTGCTGTACATGAGTCACCATCAAGGCCCAAGTGGGCTGAAAAAATCATAGAAGCTGCAGGTGAATTGGCAGGCAATCCCCAAGAGCCTAGGAAGACTAGATCCCAAACAATCAATGCTTCATTTGCAAATGAGAGTGAGCTTGCTGATCACTGTTATATGATGATTGGATCTGATCCAACATCATATCAGGAAGTTCATCATGATCCAAGGTGGAGGGCAGCAATGCAAGAAGAATTCCAATCTCTCCAAGAGAACAAAACATGGGATTTGGTGCCTCTTCCTCCCAAGAGGAAACTAGTGCAATGTAAGTGGATTTTTCGAACCAAACCTGTTGCTGATGGTTCTGATCTGAATTATAAGGCTAGGTTAGTGGCTAAGGGATACTCACAAATCCATGGTGTGGATTATACAGAGACCTTTGCACCGGTTGCAAAGATGGACTCAATTAGACTAGCTCTAGCCATGGCAGCTAGTAAAGGTTGGGAAGTTCACCACATGGATGTCAAAAGTGCATTCTTGCATGGTGAGCTACAGGAAGAGATATATATGCAGCAGCCTGAAGGATTCCAAGAGGATCCCACACTTGTATGCAGGTTGAAGAAGTCACTCTATGGACTCAAGCAAGCCCCCAGGGCTTGGTATGCCAAAATGGATGCTTTTTTGCTCTCAATTGGTTTCTGTCGATGCAAGTCTGATCCAAATGTTTATTTGCAGCATTGTGATGGTAATTTGCAGGTCATTGTACTGTATGTTGATGATCTCTTAATTACAGGGAGCTGCACCAAACAAATTGGCTCAATTAAAGCTTCTTTGCACAGTGAATTTGCCATGAGCGACCTAGGATTGCTAAGGCAATTTTTGGGTTTGGAAATTGAGCAATCTGAGAGAGGTATTTTGCTGAGTCAATCTAAGTATGCTTCAGACCTGTTATTCAAGTTCAAAATGGCTGAATGTAAGGCAGCCAAGTGCCCATTCCTTTCAGGCATAAAACTAGGTGAATTTGAAGACTCTCCGGTGGTGGATTGCACACTCTATAGGCAGCTAGTTGGAAGTTTGCTGTACCTTACACATACAAGACCTGATTTGTCTTATGCTGTAAGTGCTGTAGCAAGGTATATGCAGCAGCCACATGAGATCCATTGGAAGGCAGCCAAAAGAATCCTTCATTATGTCCAAGGAACTAAGAGCTTCGGGGTACACTATGCAGCTGGTTCTTCACTTCAACTAGCTGGATTTTCTGATTCCGATTGGGCGGGAGATCCCATCGATAGAAATTCCACTTCAGGTTTTGTGTTTATGTTTGCTGAAGGTCCTATTTGCTGGTCAAGTAAGAAATAGCATACAATTTCTCTTTCATCAGCAGAGGCCGAGTACAGGGCAGCAGTGAACGCAGCCACACAGTGTGTTTGGTTGCAAGGCATTCTTCGGGAGTTTGGTGTTGCTATTGATTCTCCAACCAATATTTGGGTGGATAATCAAAGTGCCATCAAGATATCTACTGATCCAGTACAGAGGCAAAGAACAAAGCACATTGAGATCCACATGCATTACATTCGGGGCTTGGTGCATGACAGGGTGATTTCATTGCAGTATTGCCCATCCACCGAGCAAACTGCTGATATTTTCACCAAGTGCTTTACAGAGAAGACCTTCACTTACTTGAGATCTTTGCTTGGAGTGAGTGATGGATGGTGATTGCTGCAATTTAATTGCAGGTTCAGCCCCATGTCCATTTTTGAGGGAAGTTTTTATCCCATGAGGTTTTACTTCTTTTCCTCGGTTCATATGGACAAATAAAATTTCTGTTTGTATTGAGGTGACTTGAGCCTTTGTTGCCAAGGCCTCCCACTTATCTTTCATGAGATGTACAAAGTTATGGTTAAGGGGGGGTGTTAGAACAGTAACCACACTTAGTACCATAATCCATAAATTTTAATTATCCATGTGCTTAATTAAACCATGTTTTGGATTAAGTGACTATAGTTGGTCAAAAACCCACTTTGAGAGTGTTCACACCCACTTCTGAGCAAACCAGTTCACCCAGCCTCCAGTTTTGTCCACAAGTGCGCCCTCATTTATTGCTGGTGCGCCCTCTCTCCTTGTTTTGGGGAATTTAGTTGACCAAGGGCGCTAGGGTGGATTTTTGCCCACTTTTGGCTAGATTTGGAGCATTTAATGCTCCCTTGGGCCCCCAAACCTCCTCTATTTGCTCACCCACGCCTGCCTTGAGCTAATTAATGACTCATCATGCTTCAGCCACCTCCACACCAGAATTCGTAGCTGTTTGGGGTGATTGGGATTGAGTTGGACCCACCTAGGGGGGATTGAGGCCAATTTGGCATTGATGACTTGTACACTCAGCTTGAGCCACCTAATGCTCTCGATTTTCTCATGGATGTAATAAAAACCTGTTACTAACATTTTCACATGTTAGACAGTCAGTTAATCAAAGATTTGAGCATACATTGTGTGTAAATTTATCTCTTTTTTCAAATTTTTCCACTGTAATTGCAAATTAATTCGATTTTGTGAGGTTCTCCATAGCTCCTCGATCTTCTGTGATCAAAATACTCACAGTTTAATGGATGAATACCTTGAATGTGAAATGAATGAATATTATCCATTTGATGAATATTATGAATGTGTGAAGATTGAGTAATTCATAAATAAATTCCGCTGTGATTTCTGATAATTATGCATCTTCATATCTCTAGTTTAAAATCTGAATGCTGGTTTGAAGTTTATGAGGGCTAGATTCCCAGTTTAACCTCACGATCCTCTCCATCTAGCTGATGGAATGGGAGGGGACGTGACAAGAATACTCCAAAATAATCATAGACCTCATAAGGACTACTCAAACTACATATGTTACAATTGTGATCAAAAGGGACATCTTGCAAGAGATTGCACCATAAGCAAATACCATAACAAGAAAGGAAAGAAGAAGAGGTATCATTCTCATGTTGCAGAAGATGTTGAACCAGTTGAGAAGAAAGCAAGGAAAGATTCCTCAAGTGATGAATAATATATCTTGACTTCAGAACTCACAAGATAAAAACCTTTGATAATATAGTAGTAATTGGAGAGCAAGAGGGAGGCTTGTTCAAATTTAAAGGACGACAAGATCAAGCCTTGGTTAATGACACTATGGAACCAAGTGAACTATGGCAGAAAAGGCTTGTATATATATACACAGCAAGTCTTTTCCGATTGTAAGCAAAAATGGTGACTAGTCTACCTAAGATCTAGAAAAAACATGATGGTGTATGTAAAAGATGTGAAGAATCTATTTCCAAGCAAAATGAAATCTTGAATCTAGTACATGAGTCAAAGGATGAAGACTTCAGAAAGTTCTAGACTAGACGAAGAAGAAGATCAAGGTCTTCAGAATTAGATGAAGCAAAATATGCTTCCAGAAACTCCAATGACTTATGCAAGTAGGCAGAAACCAAGAGGGAGCCTACAAAACACATGAAAGACAAGTATTTACTATCATTTGAATTATTAAGTATTTTGAAATATGTTGATCATAACAGTTACACGTAGATCTGTGATACAATTCTCATTTATGCGTGACTAAGATTGACTAGTAGTAGGCTCATGTCATGCATGTTATGGGTAAGTGGCATGTTTGACGAGCAATCTACCAAGAGTGGACTCGAGGCCTGATCTCCCTAGCTCAATGAAAATCTAGAACAAATAGAATAGAATATAAATCACTCTCCTAGATCTGATTAGAGATCAAGGAACTAGATACGTTTACCTGATAGATCGTTGATCCTTTTCTCCTTGAATGTTGCTCCAAGCTTGACAATCTTTAGATCTGAGTTGCAAAACCTGCCAAGATGACAAGACAACAAAACAAGTAAAATGCATCTACACAATAATAGATCTAAGTAAGTAGATAAGTAGGCAAACTACACAAGATATCATCAACACAATGAGATTTTGGTGGAAAGCACTTATATTACTGTATTGAAAGGGAAATACATAGGATGAAAAGACTACAACCAATGACTTAACGTAGCAATCCTTATCCAATCAAGCCAATGCCAAAGCCTCCCAAGGAAGTGTGAGTCTCCCAATAGATGAGTAGAGATCTCTCCTAAGGTAATTTCACCAACATGTAGACACTATAGACTTCCTCCCCTTGGTATGGGAGTGAGCTTCACTTATATAGGACTAAGTGGATAGGGTAGGTTGAGATATGGTAGGAGAGAGATAGGGGATCCTTCCAAGGGGTTAGGAACCGAATTCCAGCTTTCCCAAAGGTCAGGGATAGGGATCCATGTCAGCTAGCATCGAGAATGGGCTCGAAGAAGCTATTTTAGTCCATTAACTGAAATTATCGCAGTCTGTAAGAGGCCAAGTTGTGACATTGCAGGTTGCATGAGGACAACCTGCGACGACCTCTCAAAACCTAGTATGAATGGGTTTGCATCTCTTCCAGGTTAATGACTTAGTTAAGGAAAATTTAGGGATGTTTACACTGAGTCCCGTGATGGTAAGATTTAGGTGTAATAGAATGCCCCCCAAAGCATGAAGTTGTTGAAATTGGACAGGTGAAATGCTTTGACAGAAGGAATGGCAATGGACTTGTCGGATGAAGGATGTTGCTGCAGTACAAATGACTTAGAGAACATAGTCTCATATGACGTACAACATGGTTTCCGACTAATACATTGTAGATCCATGGTAGTAATGACCGACTGAACACAATCATGGCTACTAGACATAAGCGTAGATCCATGATGAGATGATAACACAGCCACGACCAATACAAATGTGGATCCGTGTGACGTGACTGAAAACAATCTCCATCACAACCTAGGTAAAACATGACTCCCCGGGGTCTTCAATCCGAACCCGCAATGATACGAATCTATCCATGTGATTACAAATTTCTTGACGTCGAACATGGTAGAAACCACTTGATTACCAGTCATTGATGTATACCGTTAACAAGCGCGAGGGAAATCACCATTGATGTCAATTATTCCCAATGTATCATAGTACATATCATCAAGTGTGAATAAATGATTTGACGTCGAACACATGACGAAATCTTTCAATCAAGAGTCAATGATGTAAACTCATGTCAAAAGCGAGCTAACCTGCCATTGAGGCATGCAGGCCCAAGGTACTCGATTGGTTTCTAGATTCAATCCTCGGATGATGTGTTGAAGTCAACAAGGTTGAATCCGTCGAAGGAGGGCCATGATTTATCCCCCATCATTGGCATGAAACACGACAAACGATGTTTTGAAGTAGATCGGATGGTACAGTAAAATGCAAGACTGACTCAAAGTAGACTGACATGGTGGTAGGTGTACTGACTGTAGATAATGAATGGTCAAAGTATTCTTGAACATGGGCATGGCATGACTTGGCAGTATTGACATGACGAGTCTGACACCAACTCCTAATGCAACTGATGATGGAAGCATTCTTTGAATGACTCAAAGGAGTGACAAGACTCAGGAAGTAGGTAAGATTCGAGGACAAACAAATGATCCAAGTAATGTATGCAAATACAAATGAGTACCATGTTCAAGAACGAGTAGGTACTGCCACGGATAAAGGGTGTAACATAAAAGCTTTCATTTTTCCCCATCATGAATGATGAGTCTCTCATGTGTTTTTTACGAGATTGATGAGGGCAACCAGATGCTCGATATAGTTCATCTCATAGATGAGTCCAATCCCAAATGTTTTCCAAACCTGGGAGAGGAGGGGTTCGTCCCATGACGGGCCCTTCAATGTGAAAGTTTAACGATTCCATAGAAGGTAAAACTCGGTTGTCATTCCATGTTTAGAGAGTCTGAAAAGAACTAAAGAAGACTCCAACAGTCCTTTTTTGTAAAGTTAGCCTCATCGCCCGAAAAAGGGTAAAACAACGCAGGAGAGGACTCTTCCAGTCATGATTGGCTGGAATCTACCTTTTTTGTAAATAGTGCCCCCTAGTCCGAAAAAGGGGTAAACTATTACCAAGGAGATGACCATTCAAATACTTTAACAAGCGTGAACGTGACAAGTTCACTTGGCAATCTTTTCGTATTTCGAGAACCTAAAAAGAGCTTAAAGATAGACTCCGGGGGGGTCCTTTTCCATGGGAGTTTAACGAGCCCATAAAAGTGATAAATCGTAACTCGGTAACTTATTCTCATGCTTTTAAGAGCACGAGAAAGAACAAAGAGTAAGCTCGTCATCATTAAATAATTACAATCTAACAGATGAAAAATAATGACAAAATACACAAGGGGTCGTTCATACCTGAGATGACCGCTACAATGTGAAAACGACGCAAATAGAACACTTAATGCCTCCTGCATGCTTGAGAACTAGGTCAAACAGTCAACCGGGTATTCAAACAATCCAAACTATAGCAAATAGGCCAAAAATCATCTAATTATTTGAAAAAGATTATTCCTTTTTATTTATAAACAGGAAAAAAGACCAAACAATAGTTACCATTTGAAATTGCCAAGTTTGGGAGGAGAAAAGTGCCATTTGGAGCCAAAATTCATTCATTGATTGCCAGAGCTATGAGCGACCAAATCGTGAACCGTCAGGAACAGGTAAGCCTAGAACTTAACCAGCATATTTCCAGTGGTTTACATTTCCAATTCTTGTTTATTTTTTGGGTTTTTGAGTTGATTTGTGGGGGGATATTACGCCCTCGGGTCGTCGCAGGTCTCCCTTATAGGAACTGTGACAAGCCTAAGTCATCGTAAAGGAAGCAAAGGTGGTTTGCGACGATGTCGCTCTGTCAGTGTTGATGGGGTGCAATGGCAGAAACGTCCAACCCCACAAATAAACCTAGCCCAAAAAACAAACTTTCAATGGTTGAAGTGAGTTCTAATTATGTTAAAATGCCTCTCTTGACAAGTTCTCGGTCGTCAACATGGTCCTAGAGTGGCGTGAGCGAGAACATGACGTGGATGATGTGCAAGCTACAAATGATCCATTATGTGTGACAGCATTGAGGAACTGTGGACTTCTAAAGTTCTTCCAGGTCTAGGGTATGAGGGCCCAAGTCCCGCTGCTAGAACATATGCTTCAGATTTGGGATGCAGCTCAGCAGTACTTCATGATCGGTGAGCATATACCGACCATAGATGTCGAGGACATCTACTTCTTGACTGGATTATCCCGTAGGGGGGACAATGTGGATCTTACTGGATCACGGGGAAGTGATCGGACTGTGGATGACTTGATTCTTCAGCATTGTACTCCATTGTACTCCTCATGCCCATGCCTCTAGTGGGAAGATTCCAATCAAAGAGGTGCGAGATCGTCCACTGCTTGCCGTAATTTTTACCATAGTGAGGATAGAAGGGAGACAAGTGGCTCATCTAGCTACCAGGTCCCAGATGCTGTATGCGGAGGACTGTATGTCTTAGAAGGTATTCAACTGGTGTGAGGGACTCCTCACCAACATTTGAGCTTAGCTGACCAAGTGTCGACGTGGAGAGCTCAAGCAGTTAGGATATGGGTCAATAGTGATCTCATTTCTATTGGAGCAGGTTCCCCTCTTGTGCTTGTAGGTGCCTTTAGATTATAGGGATCGTAGGGATCCTCACATGGCCAGATGGACAGAGTTGATGGCCCACCATGGTGGCGGGGGTCCTATCATCGGGTACAGTCCTGTGTTCTTCACCTGGATGGAAGGCCAGCTACTCATGGTAGAGGACTACCCATACAGTGGTACAGATTTCAAGGAGGACCCATACCTAGCATTACCCGAGGGAGCAGAGTGGGGAGACATGGGTAAGAACAATGATCCTTGTACTTTTTAGTTTTGTGTATTTATGATTTTTTTGTTATAGTGCTAATAAGTTAATAACATGTGTGTGCAGATGTGGGCCTTTTGCGACTAGTAGGAGTTTCTCTTCATGCAAGGAGAGGAGAGGGAGCAGCTATGGCCCCAGCCACACATGCTACCATCTTGGAGATGGAGGATGTCTATGAGAACCTGACTAGGTTGATGTTAGATGTTCCAGAGCCGATAGTGGATGAGTTACCGCGGCCCATGCAGAGGTATGCGGTTGGGGCGTCTGTGCGCTTCAATGTGCTACTCTGCAAGGTAGCGAGGGTATTTGATTGTTTCCATGGTCAGAAGGCGAGAGCTGCGAGACCTAGGGGTGCACGGGATAGGCATTAGGCCTTATGTTGTTATTATGTATGTACTGAGAGCTTAGAATCCTCATATTTTGTAGTACTAAAATCTATGAGGTTTCATATTTTGTATAGACTCACTGAAAGCCATCGTGCTTCAGATTTTGTACCAGCACTACTTTTTATGATGATTTATATATATACAGACATTTCCGGTGGTTTTATACATTATGTGTTTCAGATGGATGAATGATGCGATCTTGCTTGCATGTTATCTTTTATACAATGGATGATTTTACATGTTATGAGTGCTTTGTGAATGTATTATGTGTTGCGATGTACCAATCGAAGATGAAATTGGCCATCGAGTCAGCAACTGTGTTCATGTCTCGTGGAATGTGCAGGTATTGAACAGATTCAAAGGACCTTTCCAGGAGACGAACTCGTCTGAAGAGACAGAGCAAAGTGGGCTTACGGATAACGTAGACCCGGTTAAGATGGGAAACCACTAGTTGTGAATCCAAATGGATGATAATGTGGTTCATACCCAAGTAAAGAGCGCCGGTTAGGGTTCCAATCACCGCCTGATACTCTATGGTGTTGTTGGTTATGAATCCAAGACAATTTCCTCCTGAGCTAATGAGCTCTCCTGTTGGGGAATACATTACCCAGGCTGCTGAAGCAAGGTTACGGGTATGCCAGCTGGCTCCATCCACAAATCCGTAGCAAGTTTCCATCTGCACATGCAGACAAAACATGGTATCAGAAGCAGAAACAAGATCTAGACACACTAAAAAATAAAATGCATCACACCACACAAAAAACACACACACCATGTATAGTATATACAAAATGTCTATGCATGAAAAGTTCAGGCATAGTACCTCTTCAGGTAAATCCCATTGCGGGGTTCACCTAAATATATTACGTCGTAGTCCTCGAGCTCATAGGATCCCTTCTCCAAAACATGTTTAATGATGTAAGGTCCATGCCACATGGAATCGAACTTTCCTGCCCCCAGCTTGTCGTGCTTTTGGTCCTATGTAAGGACCAAATCACCCTCGTTAAAGATACAAGGTTCTAATGACTTGTCATACTGTGCTTTGATGAATTTATTGTGTTCCTCATTGGCAAGAGAGGCATAGTACCTCTTCAGGTAAATCCCATTGCGGGGTTCACCTAAATATATTCCGTCGTAGTCCTCGAGCTCATAGGATCCCTTCTCCAAAACATGTTTAATGATGTAAGGTCCATGCCACATGGAATCGAACTTTTCTGCCCCCAGCTTGTCATGTTTTTGGTCCTATGTAAGGACCAAATCACCCTCGTTAAAGATACAAGGTTCTAATGACTTGTCATACTGTGCTTTGATGAATTTATTGTGTTCCTCATTGGCAAGAGTGGCATCTCGATGAGACTCGTCAAGCTTCTCCAGGTAAAGGAATCATTTTTCCTCGACAGTAGTGTTAGGAAGAAATTCGATGGCAAGTTGGAGGGACGGAATCTCACACTCTATGGGTAGGACTTCCTCCAATCCATAACCTAATTGGAAGGGGGTAAATCTAGTGGCGGTCTTGATGGAAGTTCGGTAGGCCCATAATCCTGAAAAGAGCATATTATGCCAGTTGGACTTGTGCATACCCACCATATGCTGGACCATAGTTTTCAAGACCTTGTTAATGGCCTCGACCTGTCCATTGGACTGTGAGTAGTAGGGTGTTGAGTTTTCGTGGAGAAAACCCAATCTATTACTCAATTCTTGAACCATGTGGTTCTGAAAGTGAGAACCATGGTCGGTAACTATAGACTGAGGAACTCCAAACTGCGTTATGACATGATTGAACATGAAGAGTGCGGTGGTCTTGCCGTCGTTTATGTATGTAGGCATTGCCTCAGCCCACTTTGTAAAGTAGTCCACAGCTACGATGATGTAACTATGACCCCCGGCCTAGGTAGGCTTACAATGCATGTATTCAATGCCCCATTTAGCGAAGGGGCCAATGGCAAGAACTGGGTGTAACGGGGTGGGATGGGTGCACTTTTTCGTATGAAAATGTTGACATGGAGGACATTTTTTATGGCCTCAATACAATCTTTAAAGATAGATGGCCAATAATATTGCGCGTGAAGAATCTTCTAAGTTGTAGCCATCCTAGAGAGATGACCACCAAAAGCCCCAGTGTGACAGTCATTTAGGACGTGTTCAACCTTGTCATGAGTCAGACAACGTCGAAGAATAGAATCGATACCACGGCGGTACATAGTATCACTAATAATCAGGTAATACTTTGCATGGTGGTGTATTCGACGACGGTCGTCACGAGACAATTGAGGGATAAAACATTGGGCCTGAAGATATAAAGTGATATCTCCATACCACAGATCAGACGTATTGATAAGAAACAATGACTCATCCAGAAAAGAGTCATTGGGCTCAGGTTCTACATCAGTGCGGGGAAGGTCACAGATGAGCTCAGCAAACACCAAAGACTTTTTAGACTTGGCTTTCTCAAAAAGAAGATCAAATTCCTGCAGTATCACAATCCAGTGTGAATACTTTCCCCCAAGAACCTGACGTGTCAAAGCGTGGTACATAGGGTCCGAATCGGCAATGATGGTGGTGGTGCGAAGCAAAATGTAATATCGAAACTTCTGGACGGCGATAACAGTCGCGAGAGTGAGCTTCTCAACATGTGAGTAATGGGTTTCAGTGTCAATTAGACCCTTACTTAAGTAATATATCACATGTTCTTGGGAATTCTAGTAGTCCTGAACCAAAACCATGGCAATAGTGGTGTCAAAAGCTGCGAGGTATAGAATGTAGTCTCGATAGTAATTCAGTGGTTGGAGCACAGGGGCATGGGTAATGGCATGTTTGAGACTATCAAAGGATTGTTGAGCTTGATCGTCCCAAATGAATGGGACTTACTTCTTGAGTAGTCTCATGTAGCCCTAAGTGTTAACACCCAAAAAGTGCTCACTACCTCATCTACCCCATTACATGACTCATTTGTCCATTTTCCTACCATATTTCCCTTAAAAACCCTGAAAATCCCACTAAAAAGCCTCCAAAAGGCTTAAAATGCCTCCAAAAGGCCACAAAACCATCAAAAAAGCCTCAAAAAGGCTAAAAAAACCCCTTTTCCCTCCAAAAATATCCAAAATTCCTCCAAAAATAGCAAAAATCCTCTAAAAAGGGAATAAAAAATATAAAATAATGAGGAAAAAGGAGGAAAAAACCCTATACAGCTGACCTAAACCATATGGTTCCCAAAACCATGGGCCAGCACTCCACCACCAAAAAACTATAAATAGGTGATGGAGACCCCTTATTTCATATCCACAATCATCCATACCCTTACTCTGCCAAAATCTCTCTTGAGACCCTAGCTCACCCTTGAGCTACTTTCACCATTGAGAGCCCCTTTTGGCCCATTTCCACCATTGGAGAAAGAGAAGGAGCAAAGCTGGAGTTTGGAGCAACCCTCTTGGATCATTGCAAGAACTTCACCAACCTTCACATTGGAGGTAAAGCTTTAATACAAAAAACCATTTACATTATCTCTTGTCTTTTTATATTTCATGCACATCTTAGTATAATTTTTATTTTAATATCTTGTCTTTTAATTACTATTTATTGAACTGCTACTAAGGAGTCCCTTCTCCTTAGTAGGTGCTCATTTGCACAAGCTAGGGGTAAAACCCTAGCTACAGTTTTGGTGACTCCCCTTGGTTTGAATTTCTAGTTTTAGTTTAAATTTTTAGTTTTCTGCAATCATTTCCCATTTTTTCCTTTCGGCTGCCGTAAACCGCATCTTTAACCTCTGCAGTCGCGTCCCGACCGTGTCTTTCAGGCATTTACCTGCGACCCGACCGCGGCTCTCAAACTATTTTCGGCACCTTGCCGACGGATTCAAGTCTGTTACCTACGATCCAACTGCGGCTAATTAGACTGTTTGCTGCGATTTGACTGCGCCTGTCGCCCCTTTTCCCGCGTCCCAACCGCGTCTGTTGTCCCTTTTCCCACGTCCTGACCGCGACTTTCGGCCCTTTTGCTACGACTCGACTGCGTCTGTCGGCCCTTTTCCCACATCCCGACTGCGTCTGTCAGCCCTTTTCCCGTGTCCCGACTGCATCTGTCAGCCCTTTTTCCGCGACCCGACTGCATCTTTTTACCTGTTTCCTGTGGTCTGACTACATCTGTCGGCCCACAAGCCGCGACCTGCCCGTGCCTGTTTCTCTCTTTCCCGCAGTCTGACCACTCAGTTTCGCCACCAACCCGCGATCTGATTACGGCATTTTTTCCCTGTTTTGAACCCAGCCCCTTTTGCTGCAAATATTTTCTGCACAGCCATCTGTCCTACCTGCAGCCCTACTTCCCTACAGCCTTTTCTACAACATAATTTTTGTACCATTTACAGAATTTTTTTAAAATTTCAGCATTTTAATTTAGAAAATTTTGCATTCAGTATTATTAGTTAGAAAGTTGCCCACCCCGTGGCACTTTTACTTGGGTTCATCACCTCACGCGCACACACTCTGTCACCTAATTCAAATGCGCCTTAAAAACTACTTAACACAACCAACATTCTAACCCCACTTGGGGAACACAAAAGAATTTTTGTAGTTAGGTAGGATCGGGGGGATAGGCTTCCAATAACACCCCTCGGTTTCTTACACTTGAGACATAGCTGTTGTCCATTAGGGAACCAAAATCCCCTAGTATTTTTTGGCACGGTCACGACCAGTTTATCAGAGGGTCTCTCCCCTAGGAGGGTTGAAGTCACCAGACTGGTCCCGGAGGCCTGAGTGGAATACCGCACTCCATTCAGTAACCGAAGGGCTACCTTTCACAGTTCTCAGGGTATCCCTGTATAGGGGTACTGCGGTAAAAGGACCAAACGGTAGATTCACCTTTCTGGATGTGTCATGAACGGGGTATCTTAGTTGCCTTTCTTCTAGGATTGACTACCCGGTGTCCCTCCCGGTAGGGGGATATCTTTAGCCACTTGATTCTCCTATCCATATTGTCTGACTTGGATTTCATCACCTTGCAGAGGATATGTCTAGTTGATTCAGAATACTATTTAGTTAGGTGTTTGCATGCTCCCTTACCTCCTTTTGGTCTAACGAGTCCACCATTTTTTATTTTTAGGAAACCTACTGCTTATTGGTATTCTGACCATTTCTGTTGATACTCCACTTATTGTAGCACAGCTGTTACAGTAGGTGTTTTGAGTTGGTTGTTGGCCTGAGTGCCATATTTTTTGAGCTCTCCTTCTGCACACTCGGTTGCATTAGGGTTTTTGAGCTGTTTTTCACTCAACACAACCCCCATATATTTGACACCATCTGTCACCATTGAGTCCCCGAGACATTCTCGGCACCTCAGGGGCGAGCCCCCACAGCACGGTTCACTTGACACCACCCGTCATAGACACAGATATTCATCACTTGATACCACTTATCATAGATCTCAAGCCTTGTCACTTGACTCCACTCGTCAGCGGCATAGGACTCCGTCACCTGATCTTGATGCCCCTTATTTTACCTCTGATTCTGAGGCAGAGTCTGAGAACACCATTTACACTACCCCTACTAGCCCCATGGCTGGCACGACTTCCACCCCTTTCTTGGTAGGGACCATTGGTGGAGCATCCACCACCACTCCAGCTACCACACCTGCTTTGGGTATGCCCTCGATGGGGCCCATGTCTAGCGTTCCACTCACTGCACCCATTCCAGCAGCTGGAATACCTGCCCCACCTCCCTCAGTGACTCACACTACCCTGGGCGGTGCAGGACCGTCCCATACCACGTTCGTCCCTCCACTTGGGGGCAACGTCCCAAACCCAACCCCTCCACTTGGGGGCATTGGCCCCAATTTGGTCACACCCACTAGTATGTCACATCCTTCTACTAGTTTGCCATTCATGGCTAGCCTCAACCTTCCTGACCTAGCCAGACTGACTAATGATCCCATTAGACACGACCCAGCATGGCCTCACATGCCCACCAAGCTCCCCTCTGACATCCCTAAGTTTGAGGGAAAGGCAAGTGAGGACCCCCAAAACCATATTATGTCCTTCCATCTATGGTGTTCCTCCAACTCCATAGTGGACGACTCTGTCTGCCTCCGTCTATTACAGCGCACCTTCACTGGCTCTGCAGCTAAGTGGTACATCAAGCAACCTCATGGGACCCATGCCACCTTTACCTCCCTTGCCTCGACCTTCCTGCAGTTATTTCAATTACCTGTCCGTTATGACGCGGGAGTTGAGATCCTACTGTCCTGCAGACAGAACATGGCCACCCACATCACTGACCACATTCATGAGTGGCATCGATGCCATAGTCTCTGCAAAATCAAATTAGATGACCGTATCTTCCTAGATTGGTTCCTAAAATCCATCCTTCCTGTCATTGCCAAGGATGTGGCATCCGAACGACCCCAGTCTGAAGAAGAGGCCATCCTCAAAGCCCAGCAATTTGACCTCATATACGCCCAATCGGGTTACCTCTATACTATTATCCCTGACGCTCCTCGCGGTGATTCCTCCCAGCACAATGCACTGGGGGCATCCCATGCCATCGACGGCATCATTGGTCATGTGTCCTCGCATCCCCAACCCTTTTCCATAGCACGTCCTAGCCCTAGCCCCGATCTTTCGCGGGCTACATCTCAATCCGGAGCAACCAATTCGTATGCTCCTATGACACATCACCACCATTCTCACGGACCCTCATGTCCACCTCAGTGCTTTGGGCATGCATCCCCCGCTTATGCTCCCCCAGTCGCACCTCAGCCCTATTACCATCCACAAGCTACCCCAGCTCCTGTGACCTCCCAAGCCCAACCGGCTTATTACCCGCCACAGGCAGCCCCTGCAGTAAACCCACAGCCCACTCCACAGACGTATCAGCAACCCCCCCAAGGTGCAGCACCTGCGCAGCCTCCACCTACCTATTATCCACCTCATCCTTCTCCTGCACCTTCACAACCATAGAACCCACCTGCTGCCCAAGGGCAAGTATACACCCAACAAAATCCGCAGCCAAACCAAAACAACCAGCGCCAACAGGGCCAGCAAAACCGTGGCAAGGGCCATAACCATGGGAACAACCCTCCTCCAGACCAAGGTGGTCAACCTCCCAATCCCCCAGACAACAATAATGTGGCCCCTGCCAACCAAAACCCCGATCGGCCACCCAAGCAGGCTAAAATCCCTAATTTGCAAACAAACCATCCTTGTTCTATTTGCGGGGTCTATGGCCACTACACACATGCTTGCCCACACTTGGAGCGAGCTCGACAACTTTGGGTTGATGATGCCCATTGCCAAGGGCATGCGGCTCCTCAAGCACCGCCCAACCCCCCACAACCTCATCAGCCACCTTTAGTGCTGCAAAACCCCTTACCAAACCAAGGTGTAGTGAACACTCGGTCGTTGGCTCCCCCTCAAGCCAATGCGCCACCCCAACAACAGATCTTATGCCGCTCCTGATCAACCCATGTTTGACTCAAGTACCCACCACTTGTTGATGATGTCATCTGCTGATGTCAACCTCCAGACTCGTAAGAACCAATATGGCTCCAACTCTGAATCCCCTCCCATTGATAAAACCACTAACGCTCATCCCACTGATCAGGCGTTACGTATACCTCTGCCTCCACTAGATGGCACTTCCAAAGCACCTCATTTCCCACTTCACCGTATGAACAATAACCCCAATGCGCGCGCTGTGTCAAACTACAACATTGTAGACGACTTAGCCCAATCCCCTGCAGCCATGTCTGCGTTAGAAGTCTTGAAAAACTGTCCTTCCTAGCGCAAGACTTTACTCTCAGCCATTGGGGTGGCTGACCCAAATGATTCAAATTTGATGGCCTTCGATTTGGACCAGTCTGAACCACGCCTGCCTTCCACTTTAGCGTTCCAAGTTTCTGTTTTCGTTCAGAATCTTGTCATCCATCGATGCATCATCGATGAAGGTGCCTCTACATGCGTTATGTCCACATTCGTATGGCAGAAGTTGGGATCCCCTACTCTCCAGCAGTCCACCACTGCGTTACGCTCCTACGACGGTCGTTCGACTCAACCCCAAGGTCTCCTAGCCAATGTCCCCATCCAGTTAGGTGGTAAAACCGTACTCATTGACATAGAGGTCATCAATTCCCAGCTTGATTATAACCTCTTACTTGGCCGCAGCTACATGTATGCCATGCAGGTAGTCGCTTCTTCCATTTTTCATACCATGATGGACGCGTGGTCAAGGTCGACCAACTCACCTACTATGATCCCAGTGCCCCCGCTGCACCCGAAAATGTTCTCCCTATGGTTGAACAACCTGTTAGTGGTACCACTACCTCGCTAGTTTCCTCCGTGGGACCTGGAGTTTACTCAGATCCACCGATGACATCTACATTCCAATCCATTCCTCCCCCGTCACCCGCGACCGAAGTCTTTGATCTATGCACCCTGTCCCACAATACGCAAACACCCACCAATCAGCCGCCCTTGTTACCTAAACCACCATTGGTACCTAGTCACATTGGTGTTACACCCATCCACAGCATCCCCTTCCTAATCCCTCCCTTGGGAGTAGTAAGCGCCCCGGTTATGGCTACCCTCAGCCTCCCTGGGTTAACCTTGGGATTACCCGTGTGGTACCTTTCGCCTCCCGTTCCCCCGCAGACACCAGATGTCGTCCTGCACCCGGTGCAACCCATTGTCACTACTACTCATCCACCTCCTGGTGTCACTACCCCTTCATCCTCCACGAACCCCCATCCTCTTATCAAACCCACTGGGGGTAGAGGCCCACAACCATACACTGTTGTACCCCCTCCCAAAACAGTCAAAAACCCCCCAGTGTTTCGTGCTCCTCCCAAATGATCGTTGTGTGATGAGTTAGGCCATCCAAATCATCAATGTCCACAGTTACCAGCATTATAGAAACACATGCAAATGCTTGACGATGACCCCATCATCCCCGTTGTCGAAATCAACCCAACCCCCAAGCCCCGTGATAGATCACTGCGTACCAACCACCCCTATGCGATATGCGGTATTTACAGCCACTACTCACATCACTGTCCTGATCTCCCAGATTATCGAGCATCTCTTTACGAGATGAATAATCTGGACCTTGAGACGGCCCCACCCACCATTAAGGAGATCCACCCCCCAGTCTCCTCCCCTTCAGGAGAGGTTAACACCATTTATATGATCTCTTCAATCACCACTCCCTCGTCAACCGATTTGACGACTCCGACTTTCCGTTCTGATGAGGAGATTCTTGAGGCACTCACTGCCCCGGAGTATCCCTAGGATGACATGCACCATCGTTCGTATTTCCTCCCAGAAGCATCTTCCTCTAGCACCGCTACCCAATTTGCGGTTGAATCCAAAGATTTCCTTCCTACCAAGGTCGACTGGTTTAAGGACCCTATTCCTGCTCCGGATGCCTTTGAGGAAGGTAACATGGCAAACATCTCACCCGTCATCCACATTGATATCGCTACCCCCAGGAGGTACCCCCGAACTCATAACTTTAGGGGCCTCCTGCAGTGCGCATGAGATTGAGGAGTACAAACAACTCTTCCAGGAGTTTCGTGATGTCTTTTCTTGGTCCTATCTCGAAATGCCTGGTCTTGACCCTGCTATCATGGAGCACCACCTTGACACCTCTGAGTCAAGGGGCATAATAGATTACCTCAACCCTGGGATAGGGGGCATGGTCAATCATCTTGACCCTACCCCATCACATTTATCTCAGCATGTCAATGAACCCCTCGTTCAAACCAACACAATGTGATCCACAATCACAAACCTCATGCACATAGCATGGGGGCAGGTCATTAACCCTGCTCACATTTTCACATTTGTGATCTCAACCATTTTTTGAGGTCACATGTCACTTGTATATATGATTTGATTTGATACACCTAGTATTCTTCCCCCACAGGTCATCATTTCTCCCCACCACTTCATCCTTGGCTTGGTGGGCTCACCTTTATTTGCAACCATTTTTTAACCTAGTTATTTCCTTTGACCATTTCGGAGTCCTTATGACCTCTGTTTTTCGCACCATTTGCATCGTCGGATTCATTTTTCTGAGCTCGTGATGATGCTTGAGATCATTTCTCGCTCTCACTTGGTACAATTTCAACATTGTGCCCTGACACCTTGCTGCCTCGGTTTGCATGCCACATCGGCCGCCATCGGATTGTTCCACTTTTTTCCATGAGCCATTCACTCCTGTCATACTGCAACTATTTCGTTATTTTGCCACCATTCATTATCCCGCAAGGAGGCCCATCAGTGTTCCCCCCCACCCTCGTTCTTGGTCATCATAAATGTCCCTTGATTGAGCACTTCCTCCTTGCCTGGCCATTCCTTTTGTTCGGTATAATTTTATCCCTTTTTCGGGCCGGACAAGTCCTTTACGAAAAAGGCACTTAGGGAGTTTCTGTTAAGCTCTTTTCTGACTCCTAAAACAATGAAAAGATCATCGAGCAATCTTGCTTCCTTTCATGCTCGTTAAAGTACCTGAAAGGGCGTCTATCTGGTATAAGTTTAACCCTTTTCCGGACCTGGTAGACTAATTACGAAAAAGGAATACTCTAGTCACACTGGCTAGAAGAGTTCTTCATTGCATCCTTTTATGCTTCTTTGGGCCTTGGAGACTAACACATGAAAAAGCAACCCCCTGGAGTCTTCTTATCGCTTTTAGACTCTCTAAAATTGAAAGCAACCGCGAGCATGAACTGTCCTGGGCTCGTACAAATCCACACGATAGTACCATTCCATCATTTCAGAGTCTTCTTATCACTTTCAGACTCCTTAAAATTGAAAGCACTCATGAGCATGAACTGTCCTGGGCTCGTATAAATCCACACGACAGTACCATTTTTGCACACACTTCTTCTAATTCCTTAACCCATGAAGAAGTCCCCCGTGCCTCTTGGCACTATGATCGATCATCTCGGCAGCACCCCCAATCAGGTCGCCTTTGTTCAGAGTATTCTGCAGTCTCCTACCTTTTTACACCAGCTTGAGTCTCCCTCATCCCAGTCACTTCCCAGTACAACTATGATCCCTTTCCCCTCAGTCAGTTTCATATGCTGCCCGATCATCCCCGCCATCATACTCTGAACAAAGGAAGTTTGAGTCCACCCACTCTACTTGCCCAGTTATTCCCCCCAGTTTTTCAGTCCTACCATCAGTACTATCACATTTCGGTTCTCCACCTCGTGCTCCTATCAAGGAAACATCATTGCCTTGATAGTTGCAGGTCTCCCTCTGTCGACGACAGCCCCTCTATTCCAGAGGATAGACCCAGAGGTCCCTGCGCCTTGGACCCATCACCATCTGTGGTGAGTTCCTACGGACCATTTTGAGAGGAGTCATCATTGCCTCTCCGAGTGGTTGTTTCCCACATGCTCGACTTCAACACCTTGATCGCATCGTTGGGCATCGCGCAGGGTTTATATCCCTTCCATTATTGGTCGAAGACCCCGGATTTCCCCCGACTCTAGCACATTGGGAGTCACTTTGGAACGCCCAGTTATATGTTCCCGTGGATGTCCGAGCTGCGTTGGCAATTGTATTCGGAAGCCATCCAGTTCTATGCTTCCTTGAGTACCCAGTTTCGTCCCAGATCAGTTCCAGTTCAGTGTACCATTGAGAGTATGACCCTTGTCACTCCGATCCAGCAACTCATCAGTTCCTTTGGTACCACATTCAGTAGCACTGTCGTCATTCCAGTGTATCAGTTCTTCAGCTCCGACATGGTCATCCCAGCAGTATGTCCCAGATTTGGTGTCCCCTCTGGACTCTTATGATGTACACCATGGTTCTCTATGTATCTTATAGGTCCCCATTTTCGGGCCTCCCAGTTATTTTTTATGTCTCTTGATACGAGCATGGGTATGCCCGCCTCGTCCATATATTGAGATTCTGCCTCGTTCATTATTGAGGCCATATATATTTCAAGTCCCCATATTTTGGACCCCATTGTCATTATTGTTCTATATCTTCATACGAGCATGGGAATGCCCGCCTCGTCTATATGATTAGATTATCCCTCATACATGATTGAGTTCATGTACTTTTAGTCTTTGCAGTTGTTCGGGATCGTTGTTCCGGGCTCCAGTTTGTCTCTTCTCTTCTCCACACCCCAGAAAAACCATACACGACTTATGATGTCTATCGGCCATACGATGAGCTCCTACCCTCACACATCAGGGGGCAATCTGTTAACACCCAAAAAGTGCTCACTACCTCATCTACCCCATTACATGACTCATTTGTCCATTTTCCTACCATATTTCCCTTAAAAACCCTGAAAATCCCACTAAAAAGCCTCCAAAAGGCTTAAAATGCCTCCAAAAGGCCACAAAACCATCAAAAAAGCCTCAAAAAGGCTAAAAAAAACCCTTTTCCCTCCAAAAATATCCAAAATTCCTCCAAAAATAGCAAAAACCCTCTAAAAGGGGAATATAAAATATAAAATAATGAGGAAAAAGGAGGAAAAAACCCTATACAGCTGACCTAAACCATATGGTTCCCAAAACCATGGGCCAGCACTCCACCACCAAAAAACTATAAATAGGTGATGGAGACCCCTTATTTCATATCCACAATCATCCATACCCTTACTCTGCCAAAATCTCTCTTGAGACCCTCGCTCACCCTTGAGCTACTTTCACCATTGAGAGCCCCTTTTGGCCCATTTCCACCATTGGAGAAAGAGAAGGATCAAAGCTGGAGTTTGGAGCAATTCTCTTGGATCATTGCAAGAACTTCACCAACCTTCACATTGGAGGTAAAGCTTTAATACAAAAAACCATTTACATTATCTCTTGTCTTTTTATATTTCATGCACATGCTTAGTATAATTTTTATTTTAATATCTTGTCTTTTAATTACTATTTATTGAACTGCTACTAAGGAGTCCCTTCTCCTTAGTAGGTGCTCATTTGCACAAGCTAGGTGTAAAACCCTACCTACACTAAGTCTTCTGCGCGAAATTACAAATGAAGCGTCGTAAATAAGTCGCTCTTCCTTGCAGACTTTGAAGTTTCATAACATTAGTTGGAGCTGGGAGAGCGACAATGGCTTCCACCTTCAAGAGATCAATGAGGATACCATATTTCAAGATGATAAAACCTAAGAGGCATCCAAACTCGACACAGAAAATACACTTATGAGGGTTCAGACGGATATTGTACTATCTACATCTAAGGAAAACAACCGTCAGATGATCTATGTGGAACTCGTGCTTCTTTGAGTAGGCAGGGAGGTCATCCAAGTAGGGTTCCACAAAGTCCTTCACATCATGGAAGGCATACGACATGGCCCACTGGAATGTGGCACCAGCGATTTTAAGACCAAACAGAAGTTTACGATACGCAAACTTTCTCCAAGGGCAGATGAATGCAGTCTTGTGTTGGTCGGCGGGGTGGATCTCAATCTAGTTGTATCTGGAAAAGCCATCCATAAATAAAAAAATTACACTTCCAACACAATTGTCGATAATCTGTTCAATAAAGGGAGTCGGGTAGTTGTCCATAGGACAAGCCTTATTAAGGTCCTGATAATCGACACAGACACGAATGGTACCCTACTTTTTAGTGATAGGGACGATGTTTGAGACCCATTCTGTCAATGGGACAAGGTAGATGAAGCCGGCCTTCAATATTTTCTCAATCTCTGCCTTGATCACCGCAATCTTCCAAGGGTGTATCGGTCGCAACTTTTGGTGGATTGGTTTGACATCGAGACAGATTTTGATTTCGTGTAAAACAATGGTGGGGTCTATCCCGAGCATCTCCTCGTAGGTCCAAGTGAACACATATCGGAATCACTTGAATAAGGTTGTATAAGCAATGACGTCTTCGAGGGAACACTTCTGGCCTAACTGAATGTGTTCCACTACACCAGGAGTAACCTAAATGTCAATCAAAGTGGTAGGTTCGATGTTTGCAAGGTTTCCCTCAGTGTCTATATGACATGTGAGTATTAGGGATTGAGAGCAAGGGTAGACATTCGGCGAAACAATGGTGCTAATGTTGTTCTCCACATAATCCAATGGGGGAATAAAAGAAGACTGGTGGTGGAGGTCTTCCCACGGGGGGTCTTCCGCACTCATTATCTCCATGATGGACTCGTTAGAATGAAAAGTCCGGAGCAAAGAATCGGGTAGGGATGACATCCGTCATAGAGAACAGGAGGTGGAGGCCACTACGAGGTGGTCTTCAGATGTTTATTGGATAGCCTCGTAGGTACATTCAACAGGCGAAAGAGGCATTATGTCTCCAATCAGGTGTGTGGTGGCTTCATTAGGTACAAACCATGTATTAGTAGGTTTGGGGAGAGATGAAATCTCTGAGGAGATCATGTTCACCGAGGCAACATGATGAGGGGGATCCGGTGTCGAAAAAATGCCCATAAGAGATGAATCTTTTATGAGACCAACCCCCACACTCTCATACTATTGCGATGATTGCCCAAGCATTGGGACATTATCACCAGGATGATAAGTGGTGCCTGGTGTGTAGAAGTCCAGTTGCTCAACAGTGACAATTCGGCATTGGTGAGGGAATTGCATTATGCAGAAGACAGATGATGCGACTGCAATCATGGTGTAAAACCAATTACGACCAAGCAAGAGATTATAATCTAACAGGGTTGTGACAACTTCCACATTAATGGTGGCGGTCTTTCCCCCCAGCTCAACTGGAAAAGCTTGCAGTAACCCATGGGGTTGAAAGCTACATCTATCGAATGCCTTCAAGGTGGTGGGAGAACGATTCAGTTTGGGAGAGCCAATGGCTCTCCTACAAGCGATTGACATAACCGAGGTAGAAGCCCCTTCATCTAAGATAGTACGATGGACTATCTTCCCAGCAACATTGGTAACAAATTGAAAGGAAAGCTTATGGGAAAGCCTCAGCTTAAAATACTTGAGTCTAAACATGATGGTATTCGAAGAACCCGTATCGACTGCACCGATGGCAGCGAGGAGATTATTGCATTGATTGGGACAATTCTACAAGACTTCCAGGGTTGACATGGCACAAGGAGCTTATGCCAAGTCCTCTATGATATTGTAATTCTAAGCTGCCCAAGCATTGGGATTGAAAACAACTTTCTGAATTGTGCTCTTGGGCGGATGCAATATTGACTCGAAAAAGGGCTTCTCAATGGTGAGAGAGGCCAGCGGTATAGTCACCTCAGGTAGAGAAGTGGAAGCTTTTTTAGTATTACTTCCATCAATATCCTTCGAACGGACTGAGTCGTACGAACATGATCGATTGTTCAAACTGATTTTCTCACTACGCATCATGAGAACATGCGCGGTAGAGGATGCCTCTCTTTGCAAAGGAGAGGTTTGAGCAATCAACTGCTGATTTTGAGTAGGGAAGGGATCGTTGAGGATTATGGGTATGGGTTTTCCCTTAAGAAACTTTTGAACTTCGTCTCTATGGGGACACTCTTTAGAAAAGTGGTCATCACCACACAGTATACAAGGATACTTCAACTTCCTTTTCTGTTTGGTGTCATCAGGGATGCTCTTCTGTTCTTGCTGGGTGGAATATTTCTTAGGTTTCCCTTTTTTCTTCTTCTTACCACCAGACTTCTGAGGTGAAGTTGATTGAACAGAATTCACTTCTTCGATGACAGCAAGAGTGGATGATTTGGTGGTGACATGACCAACCTGTGTTGGTGATGGGGAAGAACTTTAGGGGTTCGACAATCCAACAGTTTGAGAAGGAGGCTGGGTGTTAAGGGATCCGATGATGCCATCAGCTTGGGGTCCCTTGGGTGGTTTCACGGGGTCATACGTGTTACGAGGTGCGTCAAGAAAAATATAAAACAACGTGCCAGATTGAGCATAGACTAAGTCTAGTAAATGGGCATGGGCGATGGCTTGTTCCTTAGTGACAGTCCCTCCCATGGAAACATCTCGTGCTATGGTAGGTATGAGAGACTTCGTGAACCAGTCCGCTAGGAGTTGTTCTAGAATAGGAGCATTAATCAGACATCGTCTCCTCTGCCACTCATGTATATGATCTGAGATGTGAGTAGCGGTATTTTGACGGAGCGAGTTCAGAAGCTCTGTACCATTTTCATACCGTATAGGCAGCTGGAAATGAGTTAGAAAATTCATAGCAAGAGAACTAAAATCGGGAAAAGAATGGGGTGGTAGTTCAATATACCACTTGGTAGCCGAACCAGTGAGAGTCTGTTGAAATAACCTAAGGCGGATTGAGTCATCCATCAAGGAGTTGGATGAACACCACAAGTGGTATGTCATCACATGGCTTTTAGGATCCTCACCTGGCTTGCCATCAAATTTGGGTATATCTGATGGAATTTTCACCAGAATGGGTGGCCAATTAGTTCCTTGGTAGATGGGGTCGTTGGTTAGGAGAGATAGTTCAAGCAGGTCTAAAGTAGCCAAAATGGGCAACTGCTGATGAGGATGCGGGTACTGATAGTACTGATAAGGCATGTAAGGACCAGTGGGACCTTGTATCGACTGATTATTGGGTGTTCCAGGAGGAAACTGGCCATAGGGGTACGGGTCGCTCGGACTAGATGTAGGTCTATTGCCATAGTAAGGTGGTCCACTATCGTAAGGTGGGGGGTCCACCACAGTCGGGAGGAGGTGGAGGTCCACCGCCGCCACCGGGAGGGGGTGGAGGGCCACCTCCACCACCGGGAGAAGGGGGAGGTCCGTTTTAATAAGGTGGTCCCCCACCACCTCCACCTGGAGGGGGGGTGGGCCACCTCTGCCACCACCACCATAAAGGTAAGGTTTGCCACCACCGCTTCTTCCATAATAAAGTGGTCCTCCACCTCCTTTTCCTGGAGGGGGTGGTGGGCCACTTCCGTCGCTGGAAGGATGGGGGCCACCTACACCATCGTCGCCGTAATAATAAGATCCACCATCACCTCCGCCAGGAGGGGGTGGTGGACCACCTCCACCACCTGAAGGGTGTGGTCCACCTCCACCACCACCATAATGGGATGGTCCTCCACCACCTCCGTCGGTGGGGGGTGATCCATTCCCTCCGCTGCTGGAAGGGAATGGGTCATTTTTAGCGGAATGGAATGGGCCTCTACCTGAAGGCAGAGGTCCGCCTCCTCTGGAATTCTGAGTAGGCCCGCCTCCTCCAGCGGGAGGTGGGGGTGGACCAGTCGGAGGTGGTGGTACTTGAGGGATAGTTGGTAAGGGTCGATGTTGTAAAACATTCTTATGTGCCCATAGACTGTATGGGTTTCTGGGATAAGGTATCCCATAGAGTGCGTTTCCGGGATTGAATTGACCTGACACAGGGTTAACATAACCTGGATACGCTTGAATCAATGGTGATTGAATTACATTGGATGGTCCCCCAACATGGGATAATCCCGTGGTGGATGGGTCGACGGGAAGTGTAGTGCCAACAGAAGATCCGATGGGGACTCCTGCTGCTGGATTCGGGTTAGGAGACGGGGGTTTCCCCCTAGCGACAATGTGCTGACCAAGATGTGATGGTCGACCCAACGAAGGTTGTTGATTACCTAGCATGGTAGGAACATTACCCATAAGAAATGTAAGGGGTGAAGAGTATCTTCCCCGCGAGTTTTGAGGTGGGAGAGGAGCAGATAATGTAACTGTGGTAGTGACAGGTGTGTTGGACAGTTTCCCTTCAACAGGTTAGGTCGTGTGAGGTATAGGACTAGTCTCCTTTGAGGGTTTTCCAGTTTCATGGATGGTCAGGTCATGGATGGATGGTTCTGGTGAATCAAAAGATACCTTGTGAATCGGGATTTCTCTAAACCTGGCCCTATATGTGAGACTTTGTCATCGAACTTCATCACCCAAGGAACGTAAATGATCCAAGTGCTCACAAAGAGGTCCGAAAATCTCGGTGGAATTGGGCCAGCTATTTGGTGGAGTACCTTCTGGAGTGGTCCGGGTAGGTGGGGATGCAATGGAAAAATGAGCCACTAGGTGGCCTAGAGATGAAGTCTAGTAAGCTGAAGGGCCAACAGCTTTTGTAGGGTCGTCCTGGGGTGGATTCAGCCATTCCAATGATCCAGGCTCTCCCGGTAAAATGGGAGGTAAGTCTTGTGAAGTGGAATTTTGTTCCTCTTCACCCTACGGAGGGTGGGAGACAGACGAATCTGGAGGAGTATAAGGAAACAAGAGTCCTCCAACGTTCAAATTAGGGTTTTCCACTTCATGTGACTCAACCCTAGCTTGTGGGTCCATTCTTACCTTCGAAATTACCTCCTGGTTAAGGGGATATTATGGTGGTAAGTTCTAAATCCTACGGGACCTTCTCCAAGGAAAGTCAACCAGAGTGACTGAAACAAAATTTTCTCCTAAGGAAATCTAAGCAAAAGAAAAGTAGTCCAGAAAAATCCTACACAAACTAAGGCTGCAAGCAAACTCGTGATAAGAGTGGATTCAACAGTCTGGAACCTCACGGGATTATCAAGGCTTCGCAACTCGTGATATACTCCAGGGTCCAACAGTTATACTCGGCCCAATTTTTCAGAGCACTAACCAGGGAGGATTAGGATCGTACCCCTGACCATATAACTCGACTACCTGATAGTACATGCATAGTAGCTCCTCGAGTGTTGTTCTCAATGTATTGCTCTGCCTAGATGGTCAAAAGGTTAACTCAGTTGGTCTCAGGAATCCTAAGGGTGTCTCTCGATATACGCAAGGTACGTGGGAGCTCAAATCCATAGTGGTGATGTTTAATGCACAACCGTATGGCACGAGACCTTCCTATATACTACCGAGTACATGAAACACCTTTCTATATACGCCAAGTACGTGAAACACCTTTCGATATATGCCAAGTACTTGAAGTAATTGGTGGGTACGTGAAAGAGCTTTGATATACCTGGTTGGTACGTGAAAGAGCTTCAATATACCGATAAGTACATGGAAGACTACAATACCCCCAGGATACGGTGCTAGAAAATAACAACAGTTGCCATGCCTAACGACGTCAGAACGTGTCTCTAACTTACACACAAGTTACTAAAAAATTTACCCTAGTTCTACCGTTAATTTTATCTGGACGGTTAGGTGAATGCATGAGGTGAGTACATAAAGGTAAAAATAATGCAAGCCCTAACTACATGCAAAAAATGTACTTTTCTTTTGATGAACTCTATGTATGGGAGGGAGAAATTTCTTCCCAAGTGACTATTGCCAAAACAACAAAATGCAACACAATCCTGAATATAACAAAAATGACTATGAAGTATTCTTTTCCTTTTTGAGCGAAACACGAAAATAACACAACACTACTAAGCCAAATCAAAGCATGTTTTTCTTTTTCTTTTATCTTTTCAAAACAAAAATTATGCTAAGTGATGAAAAGAGAGAGTTTCTAAATAGAGTATGCAAGCTTTTCACTTTCACTACAATGGCTTAAAGGCATAAGAACCAAAAATGTATGTAACTTTCCAAGCATGGAACCACTTTTGCAAAACTTGATATCTATTTGAATTTTTTCGAGAAAATGAGTAACTCATAATTCGTGAAAAATACAAATAATTTAACTTTCTTTCAACTTTTCCAAAATATCTATAAATGAGACATTCCAATGCATGTACAATTCTTCAAATGAGCTTGAAAAATGATGGAAATGAAGCACTTTTGATTTATCAATGGATGTATCAAAATAACAATTTGATGACAGCGATGCTTTTAAACACAAATACTGAAATGAAAAGATCACTTGCAGCACTCCAATGAGTCATAAAATCTCAAGAAAATGACAAGCACTCATATGGACTGAAAATACACACAAACACTCAAAATCAATCAGTAGCAAGCAACACTAAAGCAAGCAATCCTCAAAAAATGTATGCAAATGAGGTTTGGAACCGATCCAATACAATGACCAGATCTGGCAAGGAGAGGAGGGAATGCAAGGGTGAGTGGATGCAGGTGGGGGAGACGAAAGTTCCCACCACTACCAAATCTTGGACTTGTCCAAGACGGAACCCAAAACAACTCCAAATGAAACCAAACACTTCAACACACAAATAAAAAATGGGGTCTCTGACTGGATCTTGCAGCACAGAGGGGGGTTTGTACACCAAACCAAAACCCAAATAAAAAATGGAGAGGGGATTCCCTTATGTTTGTTTTGACAGATCGACGCAGTCTGTGTTTGTACACAGAGTGACCATTGCAGGTCACTAGTGCGGGGATTGCGACGATGTTAGAGAACACTAATGGATGGGTTGCGATGATAGGCCAAAAGATAGAGAACAGAGATCAAGAAATGACATAGTGTCACTCTGGATCCGCTACCCAGGTGCGAGGGGCAAGATCCAAGTTCAAGAATGAACAAATCTCCAAAAACATGAGCAGTAAAATGGTTTGAATGTCACAACCCCTCCCATCTATTAACGCAAGGAAGGGAACATGATACCCAAAAACCTAGGCTTTTATAGAACTTAGCCCATTTCACTATTAATAAACAATGCAAATGATAGTACAATACAAATAAATATGTGTGCAGATGCGATTCAAATCAAATGTGCACAGCAGAATAAATTATAATCCACACACCTTTCGCATACGTCCATCATGACAAGAACAACCATCCATTAATTTAAATAGTGCAGAAGTAAATACCCATAAGAAATTATACTTATCTCACTGCAATATTGTCCCAAGCAACTAGCTATGTCACTGCAACATTCCACCCAACTGTAGGTCTATGCCCAGCCTATATTCTTTCAACACTCAAATACCACCCCCGAGCTAGGCATGATATCTACAAGGAAAAGGGGACTCTCAAGCTCAGCACATCCCAAAGCAATGGATACCCATCTCAACCCCAACATTCATTTACACACATCAACTCAAAACTGGGCATGGATACACATTTCAACAATGGGATTCACATAATACAGTCTATGGGTCTTCCCCAAATCGTTGCACACCCAAAAACGGATTGTGGGAACAGGGAATCAACCCCAGGGAAGAAAACTGATTTCTCCCACATATGTATGAGCATACAGTGGGCCAAAACGGCCTCTATAAAACCCCCAAATCGTTTCTCTTTCTTCCCCACTGTTAACCACAACAAAAACGCCCTTCCCAGCTATGAAAAAGAAGGATAACACAGGAAATCCATGGAGAAAAACGCCTAGGCAGCTCCAAACTCGTGAAAGAGAAAAACGGATGGGTGAATAATGGCTTGGGGGCAATTTCGTGGCTCTTTTCTTTCCCAAGAAGCCAAACACGAAATTCTAGGAAGGGTGGCTTGCCCATACTTGAATTTGGACAGCCATACCTCTCCATTCCCCAAGGCATTAACTACCTCAACCAAATCTTGGGAGAAATGAATGATTGGGCACAAAAGTCAACATGGGTAGTTGAGGGTTCATGGGTTCTCTCCTTGACACTTGGCTTGACTTGATTGGCTCAAGGGTTTGAATATTTCCCTCCCAATTCCTTGTAAATATCATGCCCCCATCTCTTGTTGCATTGCATAGCTAGTTGTGGGAATTTATATTAAAATGCATATTTACAATCCCCATGGTTCACGAGCACATGGGTAGCATAATGTCCAATTCTTGCCTCTTCAAGGTCAAGCGTTCACTAGCGGGGCCTTGGCCTTGAGCTCCACGCTAGGAATCATACATAATAAGCATACACTATTTACATTATATCCCAAAATATCCTAAAGGTCAAAATGGGGGTGTTACATTGAAAATGGTGAGTACAAACTCATAGGAGGACTACAGACTCTTCAAAGTGAATATCTGATGGTGAAACAAGGTTTAGAAGGAAAATAAGATTATGGATGGCTTGCAAAAGAAATCAACTGAAAATGGCATTCAAATTGAAAACTACAAACTATGTGTTCCCCAGTATGGTCGCCATATTTGTTTGACGGACAATCTACTAAGAGTGGACTCGAGGCCTGATCTCCCTAGCTCAACGCAAGTCTAGAACAAATAGAACAGAATATAAATCACTCTCCTACATCTAATTAGAGAGCAAGGAACTAGATACATTTACCTTATAGATCGTTGATCCTTTTCTCCTTGAATGCTGCTCCAAGCTTGACGATCTTCAGATCTGAGCTGCAAAACCTGCCAAGATAACAAGACAACAAAACAAGTAAAACACATCTATACAATAATAGATCTAAGTAAGCAGTTAAGTAGGAAAACTACACAAGATATCATCAACACAATGAGATTTTGGTGGAAATCACTTATATTACTGTATTGAAAGGGAAATACATAGGATGAAAAGACTACAACTAATGACTTAACGTAGCAATCCTTCTTCGATCAAGCCAATGCCAAAGCCTCCTAAGGAAGTGTGAGTCTTCCAATAGATGAGTAGAGATCTCTCCTAAGGTAATTTCACCAGCATGTAGACACTATAGACTTCCTCCCCTTGGTATGGGAGTGAGCTTCACTTATATAGGACTAAGTGGATAGGGTAGGTTGAGATATGGTAGGAGAGAGATAGGGGATCCTTCCAAGATGTTAGGAACCGAATGCCAGCTTTCCCAAAGGTCAGGGATAGGGATCCATGTCAGCTAGCTTCAAGAATGGGCTCGAAGAAGCTATTTTAGTCCATTAATTGACATCGTCGCAGTTTGTAAGAGGCCAAGATGCGACGTCACAGTCTGTAAGAGTCCAAGCTGCGACGTTGCGGGTTGCATGAGGACAACCTGTGACGACCTCTCAAAACCTAGTATGAATGGGCTTGCATCTCTTCCAGATTAATGACTTAGTCAATAAAACTTTAGGGATGTTTACAATGAGTCCCATGATGGTAATATTTAGGTGTAACAGGCCTATAGTGTTGCACAACATCCCATGAGTCCTTGATGGAGCTATTCTAGGATGAAACCTCTTTGCTAACATGTGAGAGCAGTGCACGCTCTTAATAGTATGTTCTAGTAGAGATGGAAGGAATCTAGATAGTTACCATGTGTATATGGGATATAGATGAGTGGTTTGTTGAAGCATTGGCTAAGATTTATTGGTTACATGACTGTGTACATTATGCATAAGAAGTTGTCATTACATTGAATGTTTCTAATCATATGACTGAATTTGACTTGTAGGAAAGATCGTGTGCTATGACCTGCAAGAGAAGGATAATAAGACTTTTTCTGAAGAACAAGTGATGAATGTTCAACAGTGACCTTCAAGAATATTTACAAATTCAAGAATACTACAGAAGTACAAGGTGAGGTTCATGGTATTTCTTAGAAAGAGGGAGTCGATTATGACGATACATGTGCTCCTATAGCAAGATACACTTCAATTAGAGCTATACTTGCGACAGTTGCAGTGATGAAGTGGAAGGTACACCAAATGGACGTGAAGGTAGCATTCCTGAATGGCGTAGTAGAAGGAAGTGTATGTGGAGCATCCATGAGGATTTGAGACACATGATAGGAAGAAACATGTGTGAAAATTGAAGAAGGCCTTGTATGGTTTGAAGCATGCACCAAGGACATGGTAT
Organism: Larix kaempferi; assembly: GCA_027924585.1. Lineage (NCBI taxonomy): Eukaryota > Viridiplantae > Streptophyta > Pinopsida > Pinales > Pinaceae > Larix > Larix kaempferi. The sequence continues at coordinate 5,458,936 of BSBM01001661.1, read as the reverse complement.
GGCAGTTTTTTGATGAGCTTGGGATTTACCAAAAGTAAACCAGATTTCAACCTTTACTTCAAGGTTGAGGATGGAAAACCGATGATACTACTTTTGTATGTATATGACTTGTTCCTAACAGGTGGCAAGAATCTCATTGCATAAACAAAGAAGAAACTTAGCGTAGAATTCAAGATGAAAGACCTGGGTATGATGTGCTGCTTCTTAGGTATTGAGGTGTGGCAGAATCCATAAGAGATTTTCCTTAGCCAAGGAAAATATACAGTAGAGATCTTGAAGAGATTTGGGATGATGGATTGCAAGTACATGGCCACACCAATGGCATCGAATATGAATTTTTTGTGTGATACTTCTTCAAAGATATTGGATGCTATTGTATACAGATAGATGATTGGTCTGTTAATGTACTTCACGAACACGAGTTTGGATATATGCTTTGTGGTGAACACATTGAGTCGGTACATGGTAGAGCCGAGACATCTTCACTTGATTGCGTAAAAGCATGTGTTGAGATACCTAAAGGGCACGATTGATTATGGCATCAGATATGTGACAGATCAGAAGATTAACCAGCGGGGTTATGTTGATGCAGATTGGGTCGGTAGTTTCACAAACAAGAAGAGCACTTCAAGATGTTGCTTCAATTTGGGATCAGGTATGATCTCCCAGTTCAATAGTAAGAAGATGAGTGTGGGACTCAGTACATTTGAAGCAGATTACATGGCAGCTTGTTCATCTAGATACTAAGCAGTGTGGCTTCGAAAGTTACTTGCAAGATTATTTGATCTCAAGTTAGAGGTGACTTGTATTTTCTGCGACAACTAGAGTTGTGTGAAGTTGTCCAAGAACCTAGTGTTTCATGACAAGTCAAAGCACATCGAGAACAGGTACCACTATATCAGGGATATGGTGCATAAAGGATTAGTGATGCTCCAATATGTGGCAACAGATGAGCAGATAGACGATGTGTTGACCAAGGCCTTGTATGGTTTGAAGCAGGCACCCAAGACATGGTATGGCAGTTTTTTGATGAGCTTGGGATTTACCAAAAGTAAACCATATTTCAACCTTTACTTCAAGGTTGAGGATGGAAAACCGGTGATACTACTTTTGTATGTAGATGACTTGTTCCTGACAGGTGGCGAGAAGCTCATTGCATAAACAAAGAAGAAACTTGCTGTAGAATTTGAGATGAAAGACCTAGGTATGATGCGCTACTTCTTAGGTATTGACGTGTGGCAGAATCCATAAGAGATTTTCCTTATCTAAGGAAAATATGGAGTAGAGATCTTGAAGAGATTTGGGATGATGGATTGCAAGGCCATGGCCACACTAATGGCATCGAATTTGAAGTTTTTGTGTGATACTTCTTCAAAGATAGTGGATGCCATTGTATACAGATAGATGATTGGTCTGTTGATGTACTTCATGAACACGAGGTTGGATATATGCTTTGTGGGAAACACATTGAGTCAGTACATGGTAGAGCCGAGACGTGTTCACCTGATTACGGAAAAGCATGTGTTGAGGTACCTGAGGGGCACGATTGATTATGGGATTAGATATGTGACAGATCGGAAGATTAACTAGCAGGGTTATGTTGATGCAGATTGGGCTGGTAGTTTCAAAGACAGGAAGAGCACTTCAAGATGCTACTTCAGTTTGGGATCAGGTATGATATCCCGGTTCAATAGGAAGAAGATGAGTTACGCACTCAGTACAGTCGAAGCAGAGTACATGGCAGCTTGTTCATCTAGCTACTAAGCAGTGTGGCTTCGAAAGTTACTTGCAAGATTATTTGATCTCGAGTTATAGGTGACTTGTATTTTCTTCGACAACTAGAGTTGTGTGAAGTTGTCCGAGAGACCATTGTTCTTGACAAGTCAAAGCACATCGAGATCAAGTACCACTATATCAGGGATATGATGCATAAAGGATTAGTGGCGTTCCAGTATGTTGCGATAAATGAGCAGATAGCCGATGTGTTGACAAGCTTGGAGTTGCCTAGATTGATGATCCTCAAAAGAGGGATGGATGAGAAACATAGCATGTGTGAGATGCAGATAGTGACGTAGTGATGTAATTTGTGCTCCTAAGAGGGTCTCCACTTGAGGTGATGTGTTAGTGAGTGGTCACTTTGGTGACATAATGTGGGCTCCTGGACTACACTCACGAGGATGCAGTAGGTAGTCACATTGGTGATGTAATTGAGTCTCTTGGTTGTTGGTGCTATTTTGGGCATACATAACATGTGTGAAGATGCAGGTGGTCACTAGATAACGTAATTCGTGGTCCTGAGCTATTCTCCACATGATGTGACATGAGGGTAGTCACATCGATGACGTAATTTGTGCTCCTAAGCTATACTCACTAGGTTCATGTTGCTGAGATGTGAGAAGACGTAGGTGGTCACTGGGTGACATAATTCATGGTCCTCGGGTGGTCTCAACATGATGAGATGTGACGTGATAGTGGGTAGTCACTTCAGTGACGTAATTTGGGCTCCTAGGCTACACTCACGAGGTGATTTGGATACATAGTGTGGTAATGCAGGTGGTCGATGTAGCGACGTAATGAGAGCTCTTGGGATGGACCCACTTGATGGCTTGATTGTACCGAACTTCTAATGATGTATATATTTGAGAGATGTCAGAAGTCAATGGTCATAGTACAGAGTTCCAACAACAGTGATGATGCTGATAGCACCAAAAGAATACCTTCCATGTTAAGAGGGAGTGTTGAAGAATGTAACTTCGGAAGATATTCTTATTGTACTTTTATTGTAATTCATTCGGGAAATATTCATATTTTATTTGATCATGTAAAAATCCTAAAAGAAATCAAGTAAAATAGACAAGTCAACCCAATGGGTAAATTTCCCCAAAGAATGGGCAGTCTACCCCAAACAATGGGAAAAACTACCCCTGTCAAGTTGGCCCAATTAGGAAAGAACAGGTCGGCCCAGTTAGGTAAAAAGGCCATGTTATAACTAGTATAAATAAGAGTGGTGCATGGCTCATTTGGAACATCACTCACTCAAGCTAGTTCACATTAGTAGAGAGAGAGACAAGTTCACTTGGGAGAAACAGTAGTTGTATTGAAGACACCTTATTCTTGGGTTTCTTTGTTCTTGGGTTATTGTACAAGATTGACATTGTACTTGTTGACAAATATATACTAAAGAAGTTTTGTTGGGTTTTTCCCATGAGAGGGTTTTCCCAGGATAAATTGTTGTGTACTCTTGTTTATGGTGTGCTTGTATATCTTCTAGTGATCCTATTGCATATGGTTATATTTGTGATAATAAATAAATTGTATGAAAATCTAACATAACCATCCTTGAATTATAAAATACTAACATGAGGAACATGCTCTGATACAAATGTAATATCCCAACTAATGTTTACTATCTTTGTGTAGAGTTTATGAAGTTGGTGTTGTTCCTTTGATGTCTCAATACCCAAAAATTAAAAATAATATGCTTCCATGATGTTGCATGAGAAATGCATGGGGTTGCATGAACCATAAAACCCAAGTAATCATATTTACAACATAAAGAAATTCAAAATACATGCATGTGCATACCAAGGTGTTGTGATTGCTCTATATAATGATATTAAGCTGACATGCAAAACATGCATGAAGTACAGACCCAGATTCGGACAGTTGCTCCTGGAGGTAATTCGCCCATGCAAGAATGACTCCTTCTTCAATCCTGAAATCAATGATAAATGCTACATAAAGATAGTGTAGGCTCCTGTAATCAATAGTCGGTCTTATAGTGGCCTTTTGAAGAAGATGGAAGAAGCATGTAGCCCATGCATCAACCCTAGGTCAAGTTGTGAGTGTGGATGTCAATAGAAATTCACCCATGCAAAGTAGGTGCACCCTCCTCAATATCCAAATCAATATATATAGCTCCAAAAGGGTGATATGAACCCAATATTCCATGGTAAGGCTTATAATATCCCTCTCAGTAGTATAGAACAGGAATGCAGGACATGCATCAGAGTTAGATTGATATATGAGTTACCTCCAATAGATGTAATTCGCCCATGCAAAGTGAATGCGTCGTCTTCTTTATTCGATCTCTGGAATTAGTCTCTAAAATACTTGAATGGATCCAATAAGATGAAAGAAGGATCAATAGAAATATGTTTGGTGAATAGTTAGAATAATAGAGCCTAAATGGCTCAGATGAATGCACCCTCAATGATCTTAGAATATGTGAGGCACCCTCTCCATCCTTTGGCTTGAATCTTTGAGAAGAATATTGAATCCTTTATGTAATGATGAAGCATAATAATAAACCTGTATTATTTACCCCTGGAAGTGATTAGGGAAGATATATTTCACTATAGAAACACACTTGTTGGCTAAGATATGTGCCCTCAACCCTAGCTTGTCTCACAGAGCTCTCAATACGAATCTCACTGATCAATAGTAACTTTAGCATGCTAAGCAACTCGCTTTTTCCTTCTTTTATCATGTTGAGATTAAATGCCTTGACTTTTTCATTCCCTAAGTCACTTTTCTTTTCTTTTTTGAAGTTGATATTGCATGCACTCACTGCTGGATGCATGCGGACACTTTAATTATCTATGGTTGCATGCATTATGAATCTTTCTTGCATGCAATGCATGTCAGTTTCTACTTGCCCCGGTGGCCTTCTTTTACCTACTGATGACTTGATATCACTATTTAAGATCTTAGTTTATTCCAATGGAATCAGTCCTCAGTCAATTCCCTGATTGTCAGTACCCGCTCGAACCTATGGGAATTAAATAGACTAGCGGGAGGGTTCTTAATGCTTAAGCAAAAGAGGAATTTCTATATTCTTCTACAAAGTCCATTTTCCTAAGGAATCTATCTAAGCCATTGATGCCATCATATACTAGTGGATCGTTCACTTCTACTCTAATCCATCAAACTAATTTTATCATTGTGCAATGTCGAGAAGAGAGCTCATGTCTTCCATTTTTCCAATTATCCCAAGCTTCTTCATAATCACTATCAAAAGAGTGAATGCTTCTCCAACTCATCGATCCTTCTATTGTCAGGTTCACATAATATTCCCTCTTCCTCATTGTTAAGGAATATATGTTATCCAAATTATCTCTTTCCATGTTCTCATATACTAGCTCAATGTATTGGAGTCCTTGGTGTGGGTCCAAAGGTTGTGTAACCTTCATACCATCAGCTTCAAAGTTCATTGTCCTATTTCTCAATTCAATCACTCCATAGTTCTCATAATCATGGATTATGCCCAACAACACTAGATAAGGATCAGTGCCACCAATAATCTCAATTACTTCTAAATCGGTGAAGGTTTTGACACCTTCTAAATCAACTTCAACATTATCCAACCGGCTAATCAAGAAGATGCAGTATTGGTTCGCCATAATCAATTGAATAGGGGAGTAAACAAGGGAAGGACAATACATTTATTCCCATGACTTCTTTGGGAGTATATTCATATCAGACCCCAAATCTAGCATCAAACTCCTAATATCATAGCCATGGACTTATGCATCTAGCTGAAATTCATGACCAATCTTCTTCCTTGTATGCATCTGCACAAGCTAAACTATTCTTTCAGGTAGCAAGGCACAGATTTCCTCATCGACTTTCACAACACCATTCATTTTGCAAAGTGTTTTGCTGAGCTTATAGGTGGCACTTTCATCCTCCAAAATATCTTTTAACAAGGTAAGACATAAAGAAACAAAATATTTTACCTTGTTAATGCATGTTTCTCTTCCACCATTTCTCTTTGTGTCATCCTATATATATTGGTGGGATGGTCCTACCTCATCCTTGGCTGGTGGGATTGGTATTCATCTAAACATGTTGACAACATCATGGTAAATTTCTTTTTATTGAACCGAGATGTACTTAAAATCTCTTGTGTTGCTTTTCTTATTACTGGTAAATTATATCTACACTGGCCTGCTTCGATTCTTGATCCTCCCCAGACAACAACAAAACCTACTAAGTTGCGATCCTCCCGCAGTTCAAAGTTAATAAAATTACTTGGTCATCTTGTGCAATCTTCCCACTATGCGATCAGTTTTGGGAATTCCTCAACAATATGTGTATTCGTACGGTGGTAGATACACAATCATCTCTTAGGTAAAGGGCAATATCGGGAGAGGGGTCCAATATCATTACAATTGTAACATCAAATCAGACCTATGCAACCTCCTCCTCGTCCATCTCTAAAACCTATTCTACATCCTCTGCCTCCTCTTTTTGGTGGTTGGTTTGCTACTCGGTATATAGAGCGGTCTAATCTCTCTATTAGTGCATCCAATGTGTTAACACCAAAAATGAACCCCTAGGTTGTGGGAGAGGGAAAACTGGGGTAACCACTAACCAATCTTTAGACTTAAGGTACTGACCTAGCTTAGCCTGAGAGGGCTCTCTCTACAGCTCTATGAAAGACTGGAATAATCAAAGTTGTCAACAATGAAAACATACACCAGCATTGATCATTCAAGATATTCAATTACAACAATACAGAAGATCAGATTTATGTTGGGAACAAAATCGTTTAAATGTAGCTTGGCTTAAACATATGGATCTTTATTTGGGCAATGGAGTCACCTTAAGAAAATCTTGAAAATTATTCACAGAAGATCTGAGAATTCATTCACACAGGGGCGAGGTAGCGAACAGATCGTAGTCAAAGTGATTTTAATTGGTGAAACAAAAGAGAAAGAAACAATCCATTGACATAAGGCATACAATGATGAATCCTATATCAATTTAAGCAGAAAAGTAATGGTGGAATACTTGGAAAAAGATAAGTAGAGCATAATTTCTATGAATTCCACTTAGCTATCACACTGCACCAAGTACGAAAGAATGTTACAGACTGGAATTAACAATGAGAGATACATAATTCACATGGAAAAAGAAGGAACAGACTACAAGACCAGTTACACAAGAATCCCTGAGAAAACATTGGCTCAACTCTGCAAATCTTTATTCAAAATATAGCTCAAAAGCTTCTTACAGAACAATACACCAAATTTCTCATAAGATTTTTCAACAATATTTTTCAACCAACTTTCATTCTATTACATCGCATATATATAGATGTTGGGAGCCCTTTACTCTACTCGCCTAAACCAAAAAACTAATATCTGAGTGACACCTCATTGACCCAAAAATTCAAGAATATTACATACGTGTCATGTTCCAAACAGACTGATTAAGACAAGGAACATAATATCATAGACAGAGGGCCGTCTTAACCCTGGGTTCGCAAATGACCTTACGAGTCAAAGAAATCTTCCACTTTCAATGAGCTGTTAATCTGTGATGCGTCATCCGAGAGGATAGGTGTCACTTCTTCAGCGGAGATTACAAAATCGTGAACCATTTCTGTATCCAGATGGCTGCCTTTCTTGATTTCAAGGGTCTCCTCCTTCCTTCGTCATCAGATTCCTTTGGACACTTGTCGTCTATTAGGCTCCTCGTCTTCACTGGAAGAGCTGGATTCTATGAGGTCAAATACCATAAGAGATGGAGGAGTAAGCTTTTCCTCCACCTCAGCCCATGTTTGTTCTGGCATGAACACCACTTCGGACTCCTGCCCTTTCTCCATGAGCTAATCCCAACAGAAAAGATGCTCGAACTTCCAGGTGTACCATCTTTCCCATATACCAACTACGGGCAAGGGACGTGAAAACCATATCCATAATTGTTGTGATGATGACAGCGGCTACATGTGGCTATAATTGCCATGATAACTCGATCAGATTCCTCAATCAAGTAACCATGATTCCCAAGGTCTAAGATGACCTTCAGCATGCTCAGCAAAGCTTCCCAGATAGACGATGTAGCTAATGATGATGCATAGGTACCTTCCATCATACCGATAATCATCTGGGATAATAGTCAAAGGCCCCTTTGTCGGTCTATCCTTCTGACATCCCTCACGTGACAATACTTAACTTCACATTTTTTGCAAACTTCGAAAGACGTGAGTCACCTCATCTTCGGAACCACTTGGGTCACCTGTCATCCTGCACAAGTGACCTTCCATCATCATTGCCGACCGAGATTATAACCTACCCCATCCACCGGTGTCGGTAATTTTTTCCCATCCTGCCATGATGTTATGTCCCGTGCCATACTACTATGCCTCATCTTCCCTTCACATGTTGAAAGTCATGGATTGCATCACTTCCACCACCTCTCGAGCCATCCGCTAATCCACACAAGTGACTTTCCTTTTTACCCTCATTGTCGGCTTCTTCGGCCTTTACACGTATACCAACCTCCCGACCATAAGCATCCAGCACCTTTAGGATGCTTATAACTCCTTGAGAACTTCCGCCTTCATCCTGGTATGGCTGTGGTCAATGTCTTCCTCACCTACTTGTTTCAATCCCCTCCCTTTATCTAGATCTTAGGCCTGAAGTTACTAGTACTAGGGGAAACTTTCATCCGTGGGTGGATACCTTTGGTCAGAAACCCTCCCATATCGGGGCTTGGTATTGACCCACCTTCGCCTTCGAATAGACCAACAATTACTTTGAACGCTCAACAGGATGTGGGAACTATCCCGAATGTCCAAGTCAAGCCCGAGGCGGGCAGTTAAAAAGGTCCAACGAACTTCGGACGGACTTTGGAGAAACAAGGCAACCATTGTCATTGTTGAGGAGACCTCCAGGCTCAAGAGGCCGAGGTCCTGAAGGATAGATTCCTCGCAGACCAGTTTGGTCTTGGCCGAACATGATATAGGATCTCTGGGGCCCTCCATGCTTGGATCTGCTCAGATAGGTCACGGAAAAATAAAAATGTAAACTTTGATGGGTGCTCTCACATATATAATCGCGCCTCCATAACCTTTGATTTTCTTAGCCAACTGTCCCTTAATCTCAACCTTTGATCTCCCACGTGCTTACTTTCCTCCGTCAGATATGGCCCCTCTTTACCCAGTGATTTGACAACTACCATCTATCTGTCGTCCTCTGTGCACCACGTGTCCTTATCTGGGTTGTTAATCTCATTTGCATGCATCTATAGGGTAGCATCGCATGCACCCTAAAAAGCTTCTCCTATATCACCTTTTCTCTATGCGACAAGCTGTGGAGCTGACACCTGTCCGACGGGACCCGGTCCATCGCATCTACCCTGCCACTATTCATCGTGCATCTTTTGGATGCGACGATCATCCAGGACCGTCGATCTACCTAGGGACAATCTCTTTCATTTACTTAGTCACATTGCATTCATTATTGCGGGACCCTTGTCCTTGACCATAGGCTGCCACTCTGCCTTTACCGAATCATCCACGTGTCCAAACACCTGCCTCTACATCTTGGCACCATCACAATGCTATTAAAATGATACCGCTCACTTCTTATAGTCTTTGCGATGTTTCCTCCGGTTGTCATCTGTCCAATGGGTAAGGCCCATCGCATCTGCTTATCCCTTCTCTTCCTTGCAGTTTGGTCATGTGATCTTCAACGTAAGCCATTGATCTCGAGCTTGCGTTCGATCGACGGTGCCTATACGCACAGTACTTAGCCTCCCCATCTATTTATAAGCGGACTATAGGACTTAGGGTATTTTAGCCTTATTAATTGATTTCTCTTGTATATTAATGCTCACACTTAAAAATAATTCCATTTTCATTGTGCTAGGTCCTCCTAGACCTCTTCCTTTATCATTCTAGCTCCTAGCCATCGAGGATATGGAGTGCTCCAGGCTTCCATCAGGTAGTCGTTCAACCTCCCACCTTTCACATCCAGTAATTTTCTGCAAAAATTAAATAGGTGCTAACAATTGCCTCCAACCGGGGATGCTATCCTCCCAGCGAGGTAGCAAAGAACATCCGTATACCAAGTGCCTGATCCATTGGGTGGCTTACAACCCTAAAAACTGCAACCTGAAGCTGAAAACATATTGAACTTTTCTGAAAATGCTGCAAGCTGAACGCACAAACTGCTAACTGAAATAGATGCAAATGCTTGACCTGCAAGCTTATTTATATACAAATGCTCCTACCCTATTCACTGAGCATAAAGGGCAACTCAGGTGATCTCACACTTCCAATGAATCCAATCAAGCAAATGGCTTCTTGACCAAAATTCGCAGTCGACCTCTCCGACCTGAAGGAAGAATTCAGCAAATGATAACTCCGGCTGAAAATATTTTTCAATTCTTGCCTTCTTGAATAACACGAACCCCATCTTTTTTTATGATTCCAACAATTTAGTGAAAGGATCTTTAAAAGAATGAAAGATTCCTATTTCTTTAAGACCAGTCATGAGAGCGTCTTCACCTGGTTCTTCCTGATTGCTCACATCGTCTAAGCTGCAACAAGGCAGCTCAAATTGCAATTCCATTAGCAATTTACCAGACTGAGTTTCAGAAAGATTCTGAATGGTATACTCCTCTCTTTTTTCCTTTGTGTTTAGTACCTGGATTAGGTTTTTATGAAAATACTCAGATGAAACATCCATACCATTATGGAGATTTGTTTCTATGCATAGCTCAATAGGTGAAAAGCTCTGATTCACAGGAGATATTGGGCACTCAATTCCATGTACATAAGTCTCATAGAACTGTATCTCTTCTTGGGTTTCAAAAGACATAACACTCCGGTCTTCAAATGTATTGCAAGAAAAAGCTCCCTCTAGGCAAACCTCCGTTTCTTGAGATTTATTGCACACTAGGTCATTTTTCTCATTGTCAATCTCGAAAAAACTTATGAAGTTTTCCAAGCAATCCCCTTCATATTTGTCATATTTAGGTGGATTGAACTCCTCTTCAAAAACATTACCAATAGGAATTTTAATAAGCTGGTCGCAATTTACATAAAACCCATCATGATTACCTTCTTCTGGCACTTCGCCCGTCTGGTCATCACCCTGTGCATCCGGGGAAAAACAGGGATGCAGAGCAACTTCTCCTTGCTTGTGCCCCTCTTCAAATATTATTTCTTCTTCAATCCTTTCATCCTTACCTTTGCTTAATAATTTTCCAGACATCCTAAGATTCTCTTCGACCTCCAAAGCATCAATGAACATATGCTACAAATTAGGGGACCTTCTTTCCAACAGGAGCAAAGATAGATCAGGAGGAAAGATAGATGCATAGTGTATCTTAGAAGCATTCTCTAGGGGCTTAATTTCCTTCGGCATATCATAGTAGAAGTGGGCGAACCTTCTGTTAAAACCAGACATGACTTCCCCTTCTTGCATTCTCATGGAGTAAAACTCTGAAATAATTAGGTCCCATGACCGTCTCTTACCCCAAAACTCCAAGAAAACATCAGAAAACCCTTGACAGGTACCTATAGATCTCGGCTGCAAATGGCTAAACCATTGCTTCACATATCCTTGGAAATATTGGGAGAAAGCCCTCATACAAACATCATCATGCTCCACTTCAAAAAGATCCAAAAAATGTTCAAAGTCATGGAGATGTTTCTCAGCAGTGAGGCTCTTGGATCCTCCTTCAAATCTAGGAAGGTATTTATGGTATTTGGGAAGATAGTCATGAAGAACAGGGGGCAGTTTCAAAGGGCCATATCTCAGCTGAGATATGGTAAGCAAAGGAGTATGTACAGAGAGAGCATCTTTAGCCTCACTCTCATGGGATTTGGACGGCTGGATATGGCTCTTGTAAGGCTCAAAAGGAATGATGGGATCACTGCCAGGGGTCGAAGGAGGATATGCATTTGAGAGATCTAGAGAGGGATATACAAATGAGGTTTTCCCCTGACCTAGAGGTCTTTGGTGGAGAAAATTTTCTTGATATATATACATAAAGGTAAAAGGAGACTGATACAAAAATACAAGATTTCTTTGAAGAGAATGACATTTTGATACCTGAATCTTGATTCTTCCATGTCTAAGGCAGATGCACTCGTTCTCTAGTGGAGTTACCATGAGAATCTTTCAACATCTCAATTCTGATACAAGATCACCGATCTCCCCAGTGGGGTCACCTTCGTACTGAAATTTCTCTTGAGTGGAGTCGCCAGGTGAATGGTACAACCTTCTCGATGTTCGACTACTATTCACCATCAGTATTTCAGATCTGAAAATTTTGTCATTCTTCCAGGGACGATGGGACAAATTTGCTTTCCCCGGCAACGGGGCCAATTTGTTAACACCCAAAATGACCCCCTAGGTTGTGGGAGAGGGAAAACTGGGGTAACCACTAAACAATCTTTAGACTTAAGCTACTGACCCAGATTAGTCTGAGAGGGCTCTCTCTATAGCTCTATGAAAGACTGGAATAATCAAAGTTGTCAACAATGAATACATACACCAACATTCATCATTCAAGATATTCAATTACAACAATAAAGAAGATCATATTTCTGTTGGGAACAAAATGGTTTAAATGTAGCTTGGCTGAAACATATGGATCTTTATTTGGGCAATGGAGTCACCTTAAGCAAATCTTGAAAATTATTCATAGAAGATCCGCGAATGCATTCACACAGGGGCGAGGTAGCAAACAGCTCGTAGTCAAAGTGATTTTAATTGGTGAAACAAAAGAGAAAGAAACAATCCATTGACATAAGGCATACAATGATGAATCCTATATCAATTTTAGCAGAAAAGTAACGGTGGACTACTTGGAAAAAGATAAGTAGAGCATAATTTCTATGAATTCTACTTAGCTATCACACTGCACCAAGTACGAAAGAATGTTACAAACTGGAATTAACAATGAGAGATGCAAAATTCACATGGAAAAAGAAGGAACAGACTACAAGACCAGTTATACAAGAATCCCTAAGAAAACATTGGCTCAACTCTGCAAATCTTTTTTCAAAATATAGCTCAAAAGCTTCTTACAGAACAATACACCAAATTTCTCATAAGAGTTTTCAACAATATTTTTCAACCAACTTTCATTCTATTACATCATATATATATAGATGTTGGAATCCCTTTGCTCGACTATCCTAAACCAAAACAGTAATATCTGAGTGACACCTGATTGACCCAAAAATTCAGGAATATTACATACGTGTCATGTTCCAAACAGACTGATTAAGACAAGGAACAGAATATCATAGACAGAGGGTCGTCTTAACCCTGGGTTCGCAAATGACCTTGCGAATCAAAGAAATCTTCCACTTTCAATGAGCTTTCAGTCTGTGATGCATCATCCGGGAGGACAGGTGTCACTTCTTCAGTGGAGATTACAAAATCGTGAACCATTTCTGTATCCATTTGGCCGCCTCGCTTGATTTCAAGGGTCTCCTCCTTCCTTCATCGTCGGATTCCTTTGGACACTTGTCGTCTATCAGGCTCCTCGTCTTCGCTGGTAGAGATGGATTCTACGAGGTCAAATACCATAAGAGATGGAGGAGTAATCTTTTCCTCCACCTCAGCCCATGTTTGTTCTGGCATGAACACCACTTCGGACTCCTGCCCTTTCTCCATGAGCCAATCCCAACCAAAAAGATTCTCGAACCGCCAGGTGTACCATCTTTCCCATATACCCACTTCGGGGAAGGGATGTGAAAACCATATCCATAACTGTTGTGATGATGACAGTGGCTATGTGTGGCTATAGTTTTCATTATAACTCGATCGGATTCCTCAATCTAGTAACCATGATGCCCAAGGTCTGAGATGACCTTTATCATGCTCAGCAAAGCTTCCCAAATAGATGGCGTAGCCAATGATGATGCAAAGGTACCTTCCATCATACCGATAATCATCTGGGATAACAGTCAGAGGCCCCTTTTCCAGTCTATCCTTCTGACATCCCTCACGTGACAATACTTAACCTCACATTTTTTGCACACTTCGAAAGACGTGAGTCACCTCATCTTCGGAACCACTTAGGTCACCTGTCATCTTGCACAAGTGACCTTCCTCCATCATTGTCGACCGAGATTATAACCAACCCCATCCACCGGTGCCGGTAATTTTTTCCTGTCGTGCCATGCTATTCCGTCCTGTGTCATACTACTATGCCTCATCTTCCCTTCACATGCTGAAATTCATGGATCGCATCACCTCTCGAGCCATCCGCTAATCCGCACAAGTGGCTTTTCTTTTTACCCTCATTGCCGGCTTCTCTGGCCTTTACACGTCTACCAACCTCCCAATCATAAGCATCCAGCACCTTTCGGACGCTTATAACGATGCAGTCCTATCATGTACATTTTGAACCAAACGCTCAGGGACGAGATGATGCAGTCCTATCATGTACATTTTGAACCAAACGCTCAAGAACAATGCAGTCCTATCATGTACATTTTGAGCCAAACGCTCAGGGACAATGCAGTCCTATCATGTACATTTTGAACTAAATGTTCAGGGATTATGCAGTCCTATCACATCCACTAGGGACCATTTTCTTGAAGACATAAGTCTACGGATCTCTTTTAGGACATGTGTCCAGGGATGATACAATCCCAGCTCGTCCACTTAGACAAAGTCTAAGGACCATATATCGACCTTGTTGTCGGAACCGGTAACCTCATCATTGACCTCATCGTCGAAACAGGTAACCTCATCATCGATACAAGTATCCTCGTCATCGATACAAGTATCCACATCATCACAAGTATCCTTGTCATCGATACAATTATCCTCGTCATCGATACAAGTATCCACATCATCAATACAAGTATCCTCGTCATCGATACAAGTATCCACAACATCAATACAAGTATCCTCGTCATCGATACAAGTATTCATATCAATACAGTATCCACATCATCGATACAGTATCCTCATCAATACAGTATCCACATCAACGATACAGTATCCTCATCAATAGAGTATCCACATCAACGATACAGTATCCTCATCAATACAGTATCCACATCAACGATATAGTATCCACAAAATATCATTATCGACCATATAACTCCCCCTTTCGAGGAGTGTCCTTCTGAACTACACCAAGCTTGTCTCGAAAATACTCAAACTCTTCTCGAGACAGAGGTTTCGTCAATACATCAAAAACTTGTTCGTCAGTGCTCACATACTCGAGCTTGATAGCTCCTTTATGCACCATACCCTGTATATAGAAATATCAGATCTCTATGTGCTTTGACTTATCATGGAACACTGGATTATCTATCATCTTGATACAACTCTAGTTGTCACACAGGATCACAGTAGGGTCCATCTTTAAGTCAAACAATCCTAATAACAACTTCTGAAGCCATACCACTTCACAACTAGCAGAGCAAGCAGCTACATATTCCACTTCAGCTGTACTGAGAGCCACACTAGACTGCTTCCTGCTAAACCACGAGATCATGGCAGATCCCATACAATAACATCCGCCCAATGTGTTGTTCCTGTCTGATACACTTCCTTCCCAATCAGCATCTATGTAGCCATACAATCTTAAGTCATGATCTCCAAGATAACATAGATCAAAGTCTATCGTACCCTTTAGGTACCTCATCACATGCTTTGCAACTATTAAGTGAACACGTCTAGGTTCCACTAGATACTGCCTCAAGGTGTTCTTAGCAAAGAATATATTTGACCTAGTATTCGTCAAATACATTAATGACCCAATAATCTGTCTGTACAGAGTTACATCCACTAACTCTGATGAGTCATCCAATAATAGCTTCAAGTCGGAACCCATGAGAGTGGCCATGGTTGTACATTCCAACATATCAAATCTTCTCAAGATTTCCATGGCATACTTTCCCTGGTTGAGAAAGATTCCATTTGAGCCTTGTCATACTTCCAGACCTAGGAAGTAATGCATCAATCCGAGATCTTGTAGCTAGCTTCTTCTTGCTTTCCATGATCTATTTCTCATTCCCTGTCAAAAAGAGATCATCCACATACAATAATAGTATCATCCATAAACTTAAGGCAAAGGTTAGGATCAGCTTTACTTCTGGTAAAGCCCAATCTTGTCAAGAAGCTATCAATTCTCTATCTGTGACTGAACATCATTCACACTCTGCATTGAGTGATCTTCTGTATATCTATCCGTGCCATCTCCCGTCAGATGGGTCTACTGATATGGGCCTCAAGATCATTCAAACTCTTGTGGTGAGTTCCTTCTTGCATCCATCTAAGAGAAGAATGTCATATTTATATAGAAACCATCTTCAACCTTGTAGCAAAGGTTGAAATCTGCATCACCCATGGTGATCATTAAGACTATCAATCCTGGGTACCCGTACAAAGCTTTCTTGAATCCTGGGAGTTTTCTCGATTATCATTTCTTCTTCAATTACATCATTAAGAGAATGGTCTTATCTAGCCACTTGGAGCAAACAACTCGTCATGATCCTCTTCCTCTTTCTAAGAGAATCTTCTAGCCACGAGCCTTCTATAGCATGTTTGATTTGTAAGTCTTCTTGTTGAACATCCATCACTTGTTCGATGTTCATAATTCTTCATGATCTTTCCTACAAATCAAAGTTAATTACATGATTAGTAATACTTCATAATCATCAAATCATGTTGACATGATAACCTTTTATGCATACAAATATTATTCACATGGTTATGCAACTATTTTGACCAATACTTTGGCACAACACTTTTCCATATCCTATATGCATAGAGTGGTTATCTAGATGTCTTTCCTCTCTACCAGAACATACTATCGAGAGTGTGCACATCTCTCATCATGTCAGCAAAGAGGTTTCATTCTCGACAAGCAACAATGGAATGTTTGTCCAACTTACCAATCATATGCATATTAGTAGTATATTGTTCAATGCTATATGAATGCTTACACTCAACATGATATATTCTAGGAATACAAATATGCATACAACTATTACGAGCAATATCATTTACAATTCAGAGATTCAAGAAGTAATTCAAATGACAACTTAAATACTTATCTTTTATGTTTGTGTGGTTGCCTCCCGCTTGATGATTATATGTCTTTGAACTTCTATCTATTCTGGACCACTATGCATGCTTAAGTGTGCACTAGTGTTATCATCATGATCTCATACATAATCATACATTCATTAGTATAAACTCAATATTATCACAACATATGATTCTAAGTAATCTTGAATATGTATGGTCATGATCATTCAATACATAGGTATACTAAGATCCTAGGACAAAGTAGGATTCTAACTTGACATAGGAAAACATACCCAAACAATATCTTTATTCTCTTCAATGATTTAGAGACCTTGTGCTAGTAACCTGCATACCTCATAAGTTAAGCATAGTAGAAATAAATCATACATACCTCGTAATTAGAGCTTCTAAAGACTATGGATAAGTCTTTGTCTTTATGTCATCATGGTCATAGAGCTTGATTTGTCTTTCTTGATGTACCTGTCTTTTGTTAGCAAACAACATCATCCTCATACAACACCACAGGTGCATTAGCACAATCATATAACCTTGATCAAAGAATGTCTTCTATCATTCACATGCATTCAAACTTTTACTAGGGTGATAATACAAATCAAGATTGTACTAACCTAAATAATATGAAGACAAGCATATCATAAACTTAATCATGAACAGATTTCAACACATACCTGTATCTCCTCAAGTCATACCTCTTAGGATTGCTTTTAACCCAATCCACATTGATTTGTTGAAACTGGATCTGGAGCAGGATTAGGGTTTGTCAGAGAAACCCTAAAAATGCAAACATTGAATTTCAAACTCCTGAATGGATGGAAATATGTGCCTTGATGAGATGATCAAGCTAGCATACTTCAATTTTGAAATCTCCAAAATTTGACCCTTCAAAATTGCCTTTGAAACTTCTGGATCTTCTGGACAGGATCCCGAACTAGGGTTTGATGAAGACCACCCTTCTTCCCAATCAAAAGGTTCAATCCAAAGCTCTAAACTTTGATTTTTCTGAGGAGCTTCCACCCGTGGTCACAGACTTCAAAATTTCCAACTTTTGTAGAAGCCCTAATTTTCCAGCTTTCTGATCAAAATCTCGAACTAGGGTTTGATCAAGCCCACCCTCCAGACCAACCAAAAATTTTGATCTTGGTCTCTAAATTTTGATTTTGATGAGGATAATTCAACCATGGACTTCGATTCCAAAAATTCCAACTTTCTCTGAAACCCTAATTTCCCACAGCAGTGACGATTCAAGAATGAAGGTGCTCAAAATCCAAATCTGTTTTGACAGAAATATGCACCTGATTGTTTATGCTGTAACTCCGAAAATACAAATCCACAGGGTTTGAAACTTTTTCCTGTGGTATCCTAACCTTTCCTCTTTCCAACCCCATAGATCTAACCTCAATTGGATTCTCTTAGAGAGAGTTATGCCAAGTGTCGCAACGTGACCTGTTTATGGGATAAACCAGGAGAGCGAACTTGTACGGCATGATATGTGTCACTGGTTCAACTTTAGCATATGAAAACGTTACCTGAGAAACTACAGTCCATGCTCTACTTGTCACTTTTTATGAAATTTCATTTGGATCTTCCTATCCCAAGTTGTGACCTTTTTTCCCAGATCACCTGTTTATGACTGAGATCTGGAAGAGGCAGATACCCTAACTTGTACTAATCATAAATCACAAAGTAAAACGAATCTGAGGTTGTCCTTCGGACACAAGATACATGGAGATTTTATCTACTACTTGTAAAGGTTTCAGATCCTGAACCTTCTCAAAAATGGATTTATAGCGAAAGTGCCACGATGACTGGTTTTTTCTATATAAAACCCTAACCTTCAAATTGTCGCAAGTGAAGCAAGTGTCGTATGTGCCATACATTGCCTTCCTTCAGGTCAGCTCTGATACCATGTTAAGATTCAATATTCTAAGACAGAAAATATCTGCATTACATTCCATTTCACAACAATAGCATATACAAGATCACTGAAAAAACAACAAGCAAAGCATAAACACAAGAGACACTGATTTATCCTAGGAAACCCTCATGGGGAAGAAAACCCAGCAAAGCTTCCTCAATATAGATGACCAAAAAATACAAATATGTAAACCCTAGACATGAGCTCCTTCTCCTCCATAGCATATCTCTCCCTCACCTATGCGCCAATCACAAGTGAGCGTAATGTGTTGTGAGTGTGATAAATGAGGAACACACCTCCTCTATTTATACACTACTCCAACTTGTCTTTTACACAAGCTAGTTCGGCCCCAACCCACATGAATCATACAGGGTCGACCCCCACTAGGGAAGTCTAATAACCCAAGTTACCACGGAGGAATAAACATCTCCAGATACATGACAAAGTCCCATCAGAGGAATGAAACATCTTCGAAATAATAAAATACAAATATAATATTCTTAGAAGTTACAATATTTCAACATACTCTTGGTTCTTCATTGTCTTCAACAGGTTGCTTCCTCGATTTGATGTATGTTGAGTCTTCATCAAAAGTCACATCCCTGCTGATGTCAATCTTCTTGAACCCTAGAAAGTAGATTATGTATGCTTTCAAATTTTCACTGTAACCCACGAATATACCCTTCTTTCCTGAAGGATCTAGCTTTGTCCTCTTTTCTCTTGGAACATGTGTGTATATTGGACAGCCAAATATCCTGAGATGGATAACTTCTGGTTTCTTACCAGAGAAAGCTTCTTCTGGTGTCTTGTTGTCAAGTATCATGTATGGTGTTCTGTTCTGTACATATACAGCTGTCCTCGCTGCTTCTTCCCGTAGATGCATAGGCAGATCTTGGTCAAGAAGCATTGCCTGTGCTGCTTCGGCCATGATAGTTCTATTCTTCCTTTCTGCAACTCCATTATGTTGTGGATTGTATGGAGTGTTCAACTCCCTCTTAATCCCTGAATCACTGCATAAGTTCTTGAAGTCCCCTGAAGTGAATTATCCGCCATTGTCGGATCTAAAGGTCTTGATCTTCTTATCAGTTTGGTTTTCTATCAAGGCTTTGAATTCCTTGAACTTATCAAACACTTCATCTTTGTTTTTCAAGAAATAAACCCAAGTCTTCCTAGAGAAATCATCAATGAAAGAAACATAATATACAGACCCACTCGGAGAACTGGATGACATTGGACCACATACATCGGAGTGGATAATTTCCAAAATTCCTTTTTCCTTGTTGACACTGCTTGGAAATGCCTTCTTTGTGTTCTTTCCTTTTGCACATCCTTTGTAGACACCTTCATGCTTTGACTAGATTTCAGGAAGACCTTCTACTGCTTTGCTTGCAATTGGTAGTGCTCTATAGTGCACATGTGCAGGCCTTCTATGCCAAAGTTCACCTGGCTCCATGGATTCATGTATGATGGCTTGTTCAGGCTGTCCCTTCAATTTGTACAATCCTCCCTCTTGCTCTCTAATCACTATTGTATCATCTATGGTCTTACCTTTTGGCCACCAAAGTACTTGGCCATCCACAAATGCAACGCTCATCCCTTTTGCATCCAGAGATGATATGGAGAGAAGATTCTTCTTAATTCCAAGTACATATAGAACATCTTGCATCTTTAAAGACTTCCCAGAGTCTAATTTGTAGGAGGCTTCAGCACTTCCTTTTATTGGGTATTGATAGTCATTCCCAAGTTTCACCTTATGAGGTGACTCATGTTCAGATAGGTCCATAAGAGATTCTTTAAATCCCATCATATGTTTGGAAGCCCTACTATCAATAATCCAATCATTACACCCATGTGTAACAGTACCTGTGGGAGCAGATATTAGAACATATACTTCATCACTTGAAGAGTCTCCACTTTCTCCCTTAGTCTTCTTTCTGGGAGGTTCATCATCCTCATCAACATGAGCATGATATCTCTTCTTGTTGCTCTTCTTATTCTTCTTCTTATTGATTCCTTTTCTTTTCCTGGGACATTCTGAGGAAAAGTGTCCCTTCTCATCACATATGAAGCATATCAGATCTTTCTTCTCCCTTTGATGGTGGTGAGAATATTTATTGTGATGAGGTTGCTCCCTCTTGAACTTAATTCTCCTAGTGTGAGTTGTGAGAGCTTGGTCTTCACTTCCCATTTTTTTTCTCGGGCCACAATCCTAGCTTCTTCTTGTGAGCATTCCTCCCACAGTCTACTGAAAGAGATCAATTTCTTTCTTGCACAGATTCCTTGGATGAAGGAATCCCATGACCTAGGTAGGCCATTCAAAGTGGTCGTCACAATTTCTCCATTCTCCACTACTTCATCCACAGCTTCAAGTTGTTCTTTGATTTTACAGACCTTAGTAAAGTAGGATTGAATGGTCTCTCCATTCGAGATCTTTACACCTTTCAATTGGTTCCGCGGTGTCATCAAGCTTGGTGTGGTGAGACATCTTAATGCGAAACTCAAATGGAAATTAAAGATTTAGGTCTTACCACTTGATTTGCTGAAACTGGATCTGGAGCTGGATTAGGGTTTGTCAAAGAAACCCTAAAAATTCAAACTTTGAATTTCAAAATTTTGAATGGATGGAAAGATGCGCCTTGCTGAGCTGATCAAGATGGTATACTTCAATTTTGAAATCTCCAAAATTTGACCCCTCAAAATTGACTTTGAAACTTTCGGATCTGCAGTTTTTGTCAAAATCTGGTTTTCTAGTTTTTTAGTCAAAATCCCGAACTAGGGTTTGATATAGCCCAAGGTTCTGCCCAACTAAAAAGATTCATCCTTGTCTCTAAACTTCTATTTTTCTGAGGAGCATCCAGCCGTGGTCTCTGATTCAAAAAATTCCAACTTTTGCAGAAACCCTAATTTCCCGCAGTAGTGACAGGCCAAAAACTAAAAGTGCTCAGAATTGAATTCTGTTTCAACATAAAGATGCGCCCTTGCTAGGAGAGTTAGCCTAGCCTCCTCCATTTGATGATCTATGGAGAGAAACACAAAAATTAAGAATCCCTAGCTTTCACAGCTGCATAGTGTCCTCTTCTTAGTCCCGCTCTAATACCATGTTAGAATTCTAGTAATTTCATTCAAATACTATCGAGGATCCTACTAAGAGAATAACATGCACAGCATAACAATCATAAACACAAGAGACACAAAGTTTCCTCAGGGAAAACCAAGAAGGTAAAAAACCCCGCAACTTCCTCATAGATAGAATGAGCACCAATACAAAGATCAAACCCCAAAAGATAGATGTCTTCAGCAGCTACTCCTCCTCCACTTGTGTGCACTCCTCTCTCTCAACTTATGCGAGTTGGATGAGTGAATGAATGAATAGAATGAGAGAGTCACACTCTCTATTTATACTTTAACTTAACCTACCTTTAACCCTATCTGGGTCGACTTCCTAAGGAATCCTAGTAACCCATCCACATGACTCATACAGGGCCAACCCCAACAAGGTGGTCTAATAACCCATCAAATATAAGTTATGACACTTACAATGTGACTTGCAACACTTGCAAATACAAATGACGACACTTCCAATCGGAGGAATAATACATCTCCGTTGGTGATATAATAAAGTACAAATGTAATACATACAATATACAAGTGAATATCTTCCGAAGTTACAAATACATCAACACGTTTCCCCAAAATTCTAGGCATGTTATAGATGGTCCTTCTTGTACTCCATCCATTGTGACAGAAGGAGATCCTACCAACACAAATCCATGAAGTCCTTATTGAGTTACGCTATTATTGTTAGCCTTTTGAGAACTGCTACTACTTTCACCTACTAATGAACTATTATACAAATTATTTGTGCTACTGTTCATCTAATTGTACTAGGGTAACTATAAATAGAGTGTTGAGAATATATTACCAAATTATGTGAGGGTTCCTAGTGGTTGGCCGAAGGCGTGATACTATCGTTACTTCCAGTATCTACTTCTGCAACAATGGTGGTTCACTTTCTGGAGTGTTACTGTTTTCCATGGGTTTTGATAGCTATGGTTTTTCCGAAACTTCGTTCACGGCTAGCTCGGGTGACCAATCCAATAATCTGCTACTTAGCAACTGAACCTCATGGTCTTGTTCTTTACTTGTACTTCCTCCCCAATTTCCTCTTACTAGGTTATCCTGTACCTTTATTATGCACTAGCGAATTGGAAGTTAAGCCCTCATGCTGGATTTTTGTAGGTCATGTACAATCCCCAATATTTGCATTCTCTAAAATGTTACAAATTTCTTTTAGAATTTGCAATGCTTTACTTATAAATAGTTATTGATTTTTGTAGTATTACATATTCACATATTCTACGATCTGCATCAATTTTTGTTAGGGTTGTAGCCCACCCTACGTAGTTTTGGTGAAAAGAAAAATTAGTTCAAAAACCATCTTTGTGTATCCCATTCATTCAGTTTCATTTACCCTTGTATTCGAAAAGTAATATTCAGATTTTTTAAAAATATACATATCTTTATGAATTTAAGAAAATGTAGAAAATGATGGCACAACATGACTTATTATGTCCTTGACATGTAGTTTTTGAGTTAAGGGCATTAGTTTCGTTGATTTCATCAATATTTTTTTAGCTATAGTCAAAACATTGGAATTCATAATTCTTTAATTAATTTTTTTTTAAATTTGATTCATCTTCAATGTGATTAGGGGCGTACATGATGACATCGGCCTCATTTTTCCCTCCCCAGGGGGCGGCAGCGGGCGGACGTCATGGGTGTCTGACGTGCATTAAAAATTCGGTATGGCTCGAACATGACGTGCATTAAAAATTCGGTATGGCTCAAACATGATGTGCATTAAAAATTTGGTATGGCTCGAATCTGAATCGGTATGGCTCGAATCAAGCTTTCCATCTGCCAGCATAGATTGGCAGAAATGCAAAGCATATATGATCAAATCTATACATCAATACAGAAAGACCATACCTGATCAGCTGTTGTTAAATAGAAGTCATCAATGGATATCGAGGCAGCCTTTCTGAATAAATCAAGCATGTGCATGAGAGAGAAACATTTCCTTATTAGCGTCGAATTAAGACATGAATAATAACACATTTTTCAATTTCATTCATTTTTGGCTTGCTATTGTTTTGAATATATGCAAAGCTTGCTGGTGAAAATGTAGGAAATACCCTGTTGGAGGTTTGAACTCAGGGCCATTTTTCTTGAACTATATCTTCATATAAGTGACAATTCAGATTATTTGATGTTCTAACTTAATAACAACTTTCAAAATATGCAAATCAATGCAATTATTTATAATTTACCAATTAGGTGAATATCATAAATTTTCTCATTTTCAATATTATGGAGATTTAAATGATCCATTTTTTTTGCATATTTCCAACTACGAGGTAATGCAGGAAGCCATGATTTAGCATTTGGAGCAGATACTTCAAAAAAAAATTGTAGCTTGACAAAAAAAGGCATGTCCTTTTCTTATGCTCACCACTACATTTTTTCCTTCTTTTTGCTTCTTGTGCAAAATGAATATCATATGAAATTAAATCAGGAGTTGTATTACAAACTTTGCATGGGTTCTAAGCAAAGCACTTGAACTACAACTGTGACTGTTAAACACTAAAATTGGACGTCAAATTTCTGAAATGACAAAATATTTAAAATTTATTAGCTTATATTTGAACATTGGATGTTTTAGGTACAAAATCCAAGATACCATGCTATGATAAGGTGCATCCTGGACCTATTTTTTCAATGATTGACAACATTCTCTCCACTATAGTTAATTGTATAAAACCTTTTTTATTGGGTTATATGTAGCCGGCTTACAATGGGCGTGGAGACAGGGCAGATCCTTGTACATGGCCTGAAATTGAAGGGTCGTTGGAGGTAGGGATATCACATGGCCAATTGTTGGCATTTTTTAAACAATTTTAAACAATTCTAGAGAGCATATAGGGTTTGGAACAATTGCTAGGTAGACCAATAGTGCACCAGACTGAGGAATAAGACCATATGTTTATGTCATAAATTGGTTATGAAGTACAACGGGTGGAAACTTCCCTTCCACAACCTGTGCAATTACTAGTAAAGAACAGAGGGAGACCACGAAGGCTCTTGCCAGAGAGGAAATGCTCAAATTGTTAGCACTAGGAACCGAGGACTGTCACCACACAAACTGACAGAGGTTACACGCACGATTATGTTTTATGCAGTCTTTACAGGTGTAAAGAGGCTAATTTATTAATAGAAAACCCTATGGATGTTGTTTATAGCAATACAAAGTCATATTGTACATTACATAAAATCATGTAAGGGTTTGACAACCCCGTATGTGAGATCATAATCAAGTTCGAAATCCATAAAAAGCTAGATTAGAATAACAAATCATTTGTCTAACTATAGCTGAAGCTGTGGAAATAATTGCAGGAAGATGGAACATCAACAGTTCTAGAGCTTGAAAGTTACCTGGCTTGAACAAAGGGTGAAATCCATTTCAGACTAATATTTGTCAGCACTAAACTTCATTTCACTGCAAACATTGACCAGCAACAGTCTCCTTTCTCTTATTTTAGCCTTGGTTTTTTTTAAATTCCATCGAACCCCTAACGAAGGTCATACTATTACAGTTTAGGGCAGCTATTGCAATGTTTCCTTGCAACAAATTTCAGTGATCCAGAGCTGGTGGAGCAATTGGAGGAACGTTGATCTATGGCATCCCTAAAAATTCAAGCAAAATGAAACCAATTGCTTTACTTTTCAGCCATGCATTTCTATACGTGTACGTGGTGGTAGTTTCTTTCCTAACTCCCTTTGCATGGTTTAAGCATGGAAGTGGTGTTTTCCTTGTGAATGGAGACTCTCGATGCATGGTTTCAAAGTGGCATTTTTTAATTTTTTCTTTTTTATTATTTTGGTTTATTACTGGAATTTTTCTTGGACAATACGTTAGATTGATGATTAGTTTTTGCATGGCTTGAACGTGGCAATTTAGAGGAGGATATATCTAATCCATGTTGATAACGTGGAGCAAACATAAATTCTAGTCCTAGCCAAATGTCAAACTATTTATGCAGGTCACAAACCTCGTGGGATTAGACTGCATTCCTACTTACTATTCATCTTTTATAAGAGGGTTGTTATCTCTTCTCAATCAAGCATTGAGACAACCGATATTAAAATGCCTCCGGGTCAACCAAGATGATTTTTGGCTAAGTCTTACAGCTAAGACTATTGTAACAAACTATCTTGTTATATCCAATGCATGGTATGGTAATAAGCCTAAGTGAAATAAGATTGTAAACACAAAGCAAAAAAGAGGATAGAAGATGAAGCAAGGTTGTTCCATGCGTAATAATTATATACCCATGAACATGTAAGTTTTCTCTGTTTACCAGTGAAAACAAGGGGTATTGCAGTAATCAGAATAATTTGCTACATCAAGTTGTGTTATAAGTGCTTCCTTCTGCTTAGTAAACAATATATGGTATATATAAAAATGCATGTAAATAACTATGCTCCATAGCGGTGTCTCAAGTAAATTTGATCAACAGAGCCATTGAGTTTAAATCAAAATAGTATTACTCGGTTATGGTTGGACAATAGAGTGTATTGTTTAATCCACGTGGCCGAGACTAACAAAGCACGAGGAACAGAGCTCTGGCCGAAAGGCATACAACTCTCATCAACAAAGAAGTTGCATTTGCATTCATTTATGAAACATAGTACCCGGTTTCCACAGTTTTCACGCGTAGATATCACCAACACTCTTCAATGCCAGCAATTGCAAACTACTAGCCAACACAGGTGCAATGTCAAGGACATTGCCACCTAGTGGCTCTTGTTGAGATCGCTAACATTTTTTTCAAATTCTCCATAGAAATTCAAAGCAAATAACAATTTATCGAAAGCAAGAAGTTCCAATTAATCATTTTGATTACAAACTTTATAACTACCATCCTATATGCCTACATGTTTACTTTTATTGTTTTTTATTATTTATGTATAAATTTTTCTCATTCATTATTTTAATAATTAAATATATATTTTTTCAAAATCGAGCGAATTTTTTATTTTTAAAAGAAAACATAACTAAATATTTATTAATATTTATAAAATTAAAAAACATATAACTAAATATTTTGATAGAACTTCATAATTAACCAACATATTTTTTAGAAATATGCATATATAATTTTTGTAATACCCCAGTTTGACCCTATAATGTAAATTTGTAAATATTGATGTAAAACGTTAGAAGCCAGAAACAAATGGTCAGGATGACCAAGACTATGTAAATATGTACATTTTGATATTAATATAAAAACTCTAATAGCTATAGAGGAAGAAGGACGAAGGACGAAGAAGAGATGGGGGGCTATGATTCCACAAGAAGGGAAGCGATAGTGGGCCTTAGCTTAGCTCCCTACCCTTAGCAATTCAAACCAAGTACTTAAACCTTGATTAAGAGCCATGTTTTGATTAAGCATTATTTAATTAGATTAAGAAGGGGATTAAGAGGGGAAAAGTGATTCCATGTGGAGGGACCACATGGCAAACTAAAGTATGCCTATAAAAGGGATTTTTGAAGCTTGAGAGGGGTTCAGTTCCTCATTCATTTTTGTCCACCATATGAATTGTTGTTCTCTTCCTTGTCATCACCTTGAACTATAGAGCTTGGTACCTATGACAGAGAACCAATAAGCCATTCTTGGAAATGAATTATGCACGCCTTTAACCCGCTTAGACTAATGTGAGAGAGGAACCTAGCCTACAACTGGTGCCTTGGAGTCCCAATTCAAAGACTTCCTGTCCAACCTATGTTGGAGTGCTAGAAGGAAACTGGAGGCTGCCTGAGGGACTATTAGCTCAGAGAAGGGAGCTTGTTCCTAGCATTGTGCAGTTTGATGGGGAAGGAGAATCAAGGATCGGGACAGCTGCAGAGAGGGTTTCAACACTAGTGGGTTGCAAGAGAGGTTTAGTTGTGTAGAAGCTATTGGAAAACACTTAGACCTTAAGGATTGATAGCCCCAGCTCGTGGGTGTCCTGTCAAAGTAAGTTTTGGATTGACGGTACCTATGGCTGGGAGGAACGCTCTTCACCTGTACCCAGTCGATTAACAATTACATTAAAGATAAGAGTATATTTTCTTACGAATGTTGTGGTTTAATTTTATGTTTCCATGCTACTTAATTTGTTATTTATGAATGATGAAATGCATGGAATTAATGGGTATGCCATATGTGTTGTTCATGCATGAATTTTTTGTAATTATAATGCATGCTTAAGATATGTGTATTTTGGGCCACCAATTATGCTTTTAAATTATGTTATGTAATTGAATATATTGAATAAAAATGAAATCGGATATCAATGAATAATTCGGAATTGAAATCTGAGTACCCTGTGGTTTCAATGGTTGAATTAGGCTACTGGTTATGTTACAGAGTGGTATCAGAGCCATAGGTTTTCAACACTGGGACCAAATGGGATGAAATTTGATCCTTCCTGTAGAATCAAAGTTGGTGCAGGAAGTGTTTGACAAAATGTGTATGTGGAAATTGAAGAAAAAGAGGTTGTAGGAGAATTTTTTGAAGAAATTTGTGTGAGAAATTTTTGGGAAAGAAATCTATAGGGAATCCTCCCAATGGATTAGTTCATATGCATATAGATGACTGAATGATGGATTAGATTGAATGTTGGATCCGGATTTATGTGGGAACGAAATGAAAGAGCATATATATATTCACATACACAGATATATGGCAAGAAACGCAGTGACATAGTAAACACATATTCTATTAAATAACGGAAATAGAATAGACTGTAAAATAAAACAACCAAAATGGCGATAGCTATCTCTGAGAAGAGATGTGGCCGCTATGCTCATTTGTGCCAAGCTAAATACAAGAAGAGGCCAAAAGGGGCTATTTATCATAAGCATGAGGAAAAGAATCCCAAACATCCAAAACCCTAACCCTAGAAGACGAACCGTCATAAAGTTTGCGGCCCCGAGGGGGTTAGTTGAACAATCAACTTCCCAGAGTCATAACTTTTGCATACGATCTCTGTTTGGGGCGCTCGATATCCCATTAGAAAGGTCTATCCAATATTTACAACTTTTAAAAGGGAGAAAATGCATGATGTTGGAAACCAATTTCCCCCTTGAATCGCCAAAAACATCATTTAGGTCCTCAAAACGGCCTCGGAAGTTTAGGACCCGAAAAACCATAGAAAAATTACTAGAAATTGCCAAAATAGGAAACTATTTTGAGCCAGTGGAATAGGTGGGTGGCGACCGATATCCATCTAGATCATTCCTCTCCCCTTAGGAAGCAATGGTCTCCATTGCATCAAATCCCTGATCATATGTCGAACTGTGTGTTGAGTTGAGCTCCTAGTGCGGCATTTGTTGAAGTGAAAAGATTGCCTTACTTTTGTTAATTTTCAGAATTTACTTCAATCTGATCTAGGATCTTAACTGAGAGAACAACATGTACAGCAAATCTACGGCATATCAACCATGGACACAATAATGCAAGCACACAAGAGACACAGAGTTTACTTGGGGAAAACCATAAAGGTGAAAAACCCCAATAACTTCCTCAGAGATAGATAGAGCAATGATACAACCAAAATACAAGAGATAGTCTTCTCCTAGCAATAGAGCCTCCTCCTCCACAAGTGCGCCACTCTCCAAAGTGTGAGTGAGAGAATAGAATGTGTAAAATGAGAGAGACACACTCTCTATTTATACACTAACTTGACTTGACCTTTACTCAACTAGGTCGGCCTCAACTTAACCACTTAACATAATGCTGACTGGGTCGACCCCCACTAGGGTGGTATAATAACCCTTTGACCCACATGGTTGACCCCCAATAGGGTGGTCTAATAACCCTTCAACCCACATGACTTATACAGGGCCGACCCCAACAAGGTGGTCTAATAACCCATCAAGTATAAGTTACGACACTTGTAATATAAATGACGACGCTTCCATATAGAGGAATAATAACATCTCTATAGGAATACAATATACATACATGTGAAATACATTCCGAAGTTACATATACATCAACACTCCCTCTTAACTAGGAAGGTATTTCTCAACACAGGTCTTCTAGCACAAGTCATCTTCTTTGGATCATCGTCACTAGATAATCGTCATCGAGTCATCATCATCGTCACTGCTGCTGCTATCTCAATCAATCTCTGAATCTACTCGTCATAGGAAGTTCTACAGAGCCAGTCCTTTTTCATACTGGATGTAGGCCCACCACCTGCAGGTCTTCATCATCACTGGCCATACTATGGAATCCTCAGTACTTATTACATGCGTCACAAAACCTGGCTGCAGCATCCCAGGCTATTACGAGCACACAGCTCTACCTGTCAGATCTCCCAGGAGCACATTACATGTGACCCGTCACAAAACCTAGCTGAAGCATCCCAAGCTATTACGAGCACACAGCTCTACCTGTCGGATCTCCCAGGAGCACATTACATGTGATCTCACCACAAAACCTGGCTGAAGCATCCCAGGCTGTTACGAGCACACAGCTCTACCTGTCGGATCTCCCAGGAGCACATTACATGTGGTCCACCACAAAACCTGGCTGAAGCATCTGAGGCCTTTTTCATCCTCTCCAGATCTCCGAGGAGCAAATTACATGTGGTCATGGCAAAACCTGGCTGAAGCATCTGAGGC
Organism: Larix kaempferi; assembly: GCA_027924585.1. Taxonomy (NCBI): domain Eukaryota; kingdom Viridiplantae; phylum Streptophyta; class Pinopsida; order Pinales; family Pinaceae; genus Larix; species Larix kaempferi. Next base: position 5,428,461 of record BSBM01001661.1, on the reverse strand, counting down.
CTTTTTCATCCTGTCCAGATCTCCTAGGAGCAAATTACATGCCATAGGACAAAACCTCGCAAGAGCATCTTAGGATGTTACGGGTACACAACTTCGAACTGAAGATCTCCCAAGGCACAAATTACATGTCCTCCCAAGCAAAACCTCAAAAGAGCATTTGCTAGATATCCCAAGGTACAAATTACATGCCATAGGCAAAACCTCGAAATACTATCTCCAAATCTCCCAGGGCACAAATTACATGCTTATCTGCACAACCTGTTCCACGGCCACAGAGTATCAACCTGGTACTCACCATACATCATCCTGATGTACACATGATCATCCTGATCATCATCACTGCAACATCTTGTTGCATGTCATCTGGAGCAACATCCTGAAGCTCGTCATCCATGATCATCCTGATCATACAATGCATATACCTGATGCATACCAAGTATCTACCTGATACATATCATCATACATGATCCACCTGATCATGCAATGTATCCACCTAATACAAATACAAATACGTGATACATATCACCATACATGATCCACCTGATCATACAATGTATCCACCTGATACATATACAGATACACGGTCCAAGCATCCAACATGATGCATATACAAAAATACATACAAGTGATCCAACTGATCATATCCAGCATCCAACATGATGCGTACATACATATAAATGATCCAACTGATCATATCCAGCATCCAACATGATGCGTACATAGATATACATATAAATGATCCAACTGATCATATCCAGCATCCAACATGATGCATGCACAGAGCAGTAACTAGAGCATCGTCCTGATGCTCATCATCCATGATCCACTTGATCATCATAGCATTGTCCTCTTCAGATCATCTGATCGTCCATGAAGCACAACCCAGATGCACATCATCCAACACTTACACCACCGACATGGGAGAACACATCTACCACCATTCGGGGAAGGCTCCAGCCCTTACTTTTTCACCATGGGAGAACACATCTACCGCCATGTGAATAATGGCTCAGCAATTACATTCACAACCAAGGGAGAACACATCAACCATGTCAGGAAAGCTCATGTGCATCTGCATCTTTCAGACTCATCACTTCCCTTTGGAAGGAACCTCGATCTGAAGTGCACCAAGCCTCTCTCTAAAGTACTCAAACTGCACTCTAGCCAATGGCTTGGTCAATACATCTGCAACCTGCTCATACGTCGCAACATACTCTGCTTCAGCTGTACTCAGTGCTACGCAGGACTGCTTCCTGCTAAACTAAGAGATCACACCTGATCCCTATCTACAGCACTACCTGCCCAATCTGAATCAACATAACCCTGCAGGTTAAACTTTTGATTCACATCATACTTGATCCCATAATCAACTGTACCCTTCAGGTGCCTTAGAATATGCTTTACAACAACCAGGTGAACACTCCTCAGATCCGTTAGGAACTGGCTCAATGTGTTCACCGCAAAGCAAATATTTGGTCTCGTGTTCATCAGGTACATCAAGGACCCAATCATCTGACGATACATAGTGATATCAACCAGCTCAGATGAAGCATCACATAGAAGCTTCAGGTTCGATGCCATAGGTGTTGGTCATAGCCTTGCATTCCATCATCCCAAACCTCTTTAGGATCTCTATTGCATACTTCCCTTGTCCAAGGAAGATTCCATCTGCACTTTGCCACACCTTCATGCCAAAAGAAAATAGTGCATCATCCCCAAGTTCTTCAACTTGAACTCGGCAGCAAGCTTCCGCTGCATGTCGGCAATCAATCTATCCTCGCCTGTTACAAACAGGTCATCCACATAGTAGTATCACTGGATTGCCTTCCTCAACCTTGTAGTGAAGGTTGGAATCCACTTTACTCTTGGTAAATCCCAAACTAGATAGAAAGCTGTCTATCCTACCATACTAAGTTATGCACATACATGACTCCCTGTCATGTGTCTCAGAACCAAGTGGCTGCTCCACGTACACTTCTTCTTCAACTACAGAAAGCTATCTTGAAATCCATATGGTGTATCTTCCCTATCATCACTGCAGCCGGAGCAAGTATTGATCTAATGGAAGTGTATCTGGCTACAGGAGCAAAAGTCTCTATGCTACCACCTGCAGCATGCTTGATATTGTAGCTTCTCTTGGAAGTCACTACAGACTCCCCTTCAGGTCTTGGGACTGCATCCCAAACATCTTCGTGATCGACTGGTATTCCTCGATCATGGCATTCTTCCCAGATCCTGGGAACTTCAATATCTTCAATATTTTCAATAGATAACTTTGTTGCTGAACAAATGTTGTAGTCCTTCTTTTGTAGGTGATGGTATACAATATTTCCTACACAACAAGTTAAATTGCATGATTAGAAAACATCTCATAGTTTTCAGAACAAATTCTTACACATAAAGAAATATGTCATACAGTCGTGCAATTATCTTAGCCAATGCTTCAATACAACATTTATCCATATTTCGTAACTTTCTAGATCCCTTCCAATCTCTACCAGAACATTGTTAAGAGTGTGCACAACTCCTAACATGTCAACAAAGAGGTTTCATTCTAGATAAGTAGCAATGGAATGTTGTACAGTTCCATAGGCCACTTACCCATGTATATTAGTATTATACTGTTCATCAATGCAACTATTCTAATATGCATAATACACAACCTAATTCTAGGAAGATCAGTATATACATTATTGAACAACATTATGTAAGAAATGACAATCCAAATACTTATCTTTGTATGGTTGCTGGATGGACTCCCTCTGAATCTTTGCAACTCCATTCTGATGTGGATTGTGAGAAGTGGTCAACTCCCTCTGAATATCTGCATCCTTGCAGAAACTACTGAAGTGTGCTCCTTTGCTTTCTTGCAGGAACAACTGGAGTGTGCTCCCTCTTGATTTTTGCTTCCTGGATTACGTGTCCTTGAACTTACATCCATCCTTAATCACTATGCATGCTTATTAGTATCATCATTGTGTTATCCTCTAGGTCTCATACATAATCAAACATTCATTAGTATAATCTTAATATTATCAAAACACAATAATCTAAAGCATGTATAGTCAGGATCATTTCAAACACAGATAATAAACATTAGTATTGAAGGTTTCAGGGAAGTCTTCTTTTACTCATGCATATTCTTATTTGATCATAGGACTCTTCTGGTTAGTTAAATCATTAATCAAGATAAGAGATATAATATGCATAAAACCCGTGATTACTCAAACCTATACCTTCATGATTCTTCTGGTTAGTCATATCATCAATTATGGTAAGAAACATAATATGCATACAACCATGACAATTCAAACTTATGACTTCATGAATAATCATTATCAACAACACAACAGTATAAGATCCTAACACAAGGTAGGATTCTAACTTGATATAGGAAAAACATACCTGGATTAGCATGCTAGCTAGTTATGTCTAACATACCCGCATAATGTCTTCTGGTTCTCTTCAATGACTTGTGCTAGTAACCTGCATGTCTCATAAGTTATCCATTGTAGAACCAAGTTATACATACCTCGTAAGTAGATTTTATAAGTGATCCATGACAATGGATGAATCTTTGTCTTCATGTCATCATGATCATATGTTCTTGAACTAGAACATGATTTGTCTTTCTTGGTGTACCTTTCATGTTAGCGAACAACATAAACCTCATACAACATCACAATGCATTAGTACAATCAAAAGTGTCAAAACCTAAATCAATGAATATCTTCTATTAAGGTAATATGACAAGTCTAGTAATTAATCAAGATTGTACTGTAATGATATGAAGACAAACATATCATAAACTTAACTATGAACAGAATTCGAAACATACCTGTCAAGATTGCTTGTAATCTTCTTATGGAAGGCCTTAGCCTCATCTCCCTCTGAAACAGGAACTTCTTCACTTATGCAGGTGACCAATCCATCCTCTTCTAGGATTAACCCAATCCACTTGATTTGCAGGAACTAGATCTGGAGCTATAATAGGGTTTGTCAGAGAAACCCAAAAAATTCAAACTTTGAATTTCAAACTTCCAAAAGGATATAAATATGCACCTTGATGAGCTAATCAAGCTGGTATATTCAGAATTTGAAAACTGCAAAGTTTCACTCCTCAATTTTGCCTTTGAAATTTTCTGATTCACTGGACGTGACCCCGAACTGGGGTTTGATGAAGCCCACTCTTCTTCCCAATCAAAAGGTTTGATCCAAATCTCTAAGCTTCTATTTTTATGAGGAGCTTCCAACCGTGGTCACAGATTTCAAAAATTCCCATTTTTGCAGAAGCCCTAATTTTTCACTTTTCTGATCAAAGTCCCGAACTAGGGTTTGATCAAGCCCGGCCTTCTGCCAAACAAAAAATTATGATCTTGGTCTCTAAATTTCAATTTTTATGAGTAGCATTCAGCCGTGGTATCCGATTACAAAAATTCCAACTTTATTCGAAACCCTAAATTCTGAAAGCCATGAATGAAGGTGCTCAAAAATAATTCTGTTTTGACATAAATATGTACCTGATTGTTTCTGGTGTAACTCCAAACTTTTCAATCCACAGGGTCTGAAAAATTTTCCTTAGATATCCCGACCTGTCATATTTCCATCCCGATAGGTCTGACCTCAATTGGATGCTCTGAGAGAGAGCTATGCCAAGTGTCGTAACGTGACCTGTTTATGGGATAAAAAAGGAGAGCGAACTTGTACGGAATGCCACGTGTCACTGGTTCAACTCCGGCCTCTGAAAAATTTTCTGAGATATTACATTCTGTGTACTACCTGTCACTTTTTACGAAATTTCATTTGGAGCTTCCTATCCCAAGTTATGACCTTTTTTCTAAGGTCACTTGTTTTTGACTCAGATCTGGAAGAGGCATAAACTTTATATTGTACAGATCATAAATCACAAAGTACAATGAATTAGAGGTTTTCCTTTAGTCACAAGGTACATCGGGATCTGATATTCAACCTATTAAAGTTTCAGACCCGAAAACTTCGCCAAAACGGATTTATAGCAAAATTTCTACGATGACTGGTTTTTGCTATATCAAGCCCTAGCATCGTAAGTGCAGCAAGTGTCATACATGCCATATCATGCCTTCTTTCAGGCTAGCTCTGATACCATGTTAAATTTTCAGAATTTACTTCAATCTGATATAGGATCTTAACTAAGAAAACAACATGTACAGCAAATCTACAGCATATCAATCATGGACACAATAATGCAAGCACATAAGAGACACAGAGTTTACTTGGGGAAAACCATAAAGGTGAAAAACCCCAATAACTTCCTCGGAGATAGATAGAGAAATGATACAACCAGAATACAAGAGATAGTCTTCTCCTAGCAATAGAGCCTCCTCCTCCACAAGTGTGCCACTCTCCAAAGTGTGATTGAGAGAATAGAATGTGTAAAATGAGAGAGACACGCTCTCTATTTATACACTAACTTGACTTGACCTTTACTCAACTAGGTCGGCCTCAACTTAACCACTTAACATAATGCTGACTGGGCCGAATCCCACTAGGGTGGTCTAATAACCCTTTGAACCACATGGCCGACCCCCAATAGGGTGGTCTAATAACCCTTCAACCCACATGACTTATACAGGGCTGACCCCAACAAGGTGGTCTAATAACCCATCAAGTATAAGTTACGACACTTATAATATAAATGACGACACTTCCATATAGAGGAATAATAACATCTCTATAGGAATACAATATACATATATGTGAAATACATTCTGAAGTTACATATACATCAACAACTTTGACATCTTCAGAGGGTTGTAATTATTGTTGATGGATGCATTGGAGTTGTTCAACAATTTTGGTTGTCGTTTTATCCTTGGTTTTCACCAGTGTGGATGATTTATTTCTGGAGGACCACCTTGAATGCGTGGCCTTGCACTGTAGAGGTACCCAGATAAACGATGTTGCAATGACTTTGTGTTCTTCTTGTTTCTACTGAGTATAGGGCTCATGTGTAGAGGTTGTGGATGTCTCTGCGATCTGATGTTCTCCTTCAGTGGCAATTGCGAATAGGGAAAAATTCCCAGTGTGGGAGATTATCTTCCTGCACTGCTTGGTTGGGGTAGGTGCAACTATCTCTGGTATCCGATAGAGTTTTCCTCCCAAAGTGATAATGACACTACGAGGTCGTGACTCATATACAGCATGATGCTTCCACATATACGGCTCTCTTAAAAGAACATCACATACTTCAAGTGGGGCCACATCACATAATACCTCATCTTTGGCGAGCTTGATGTCGTATGGTAGGTGGAATTTATGACTGACACGGATACCTCGTCCTTATCTTAGCCAACCAATGGTGTATGGTTGCAGGTATGGTGTTATTGGTAGATCCAATCTCTTGATGACTTCTACTGAGATCAAGTTCTTTTGGTTGTTGTTGTCCACAACAAAATGTAGGGGAATTCCCTTCACCCACATCTGTGGGTGGAAGAGGCGCTCCTCTGCCTCCGACTCTTTAGGTTCCTATGGTTGAATCTATGTGGTAGCAATAGTGACACTGGGTTTTGCATCAATGATCCGCTTCCCTTTTTCTGCGATTGTCACATTGGGCTCTGAATCAAAATCAGAACTGGGATATGATTCTGAAGCTTTGATCTCAGCCACCAATGACTGTTTTGAGTGACATTCATCAGTGTGGTCCCAAGGGATTTTGTGGAACTCGCACCACTTCCCGATGTCCTTCTTTGTCTTTCAGTTACCTTTCTTCGCTTGTGGTCGGGACTGGTTGTTTGTGTTCTGCAAGCCAGAGTTTCCCTTACCCTGCTTCTGTGCAGGTCCGAAGTCACTCTTGTTCTTTTGCTTAAATTTCTACTCAATTTTAATAGCATATCAATCGGAGGATCCAAGTGAAGAGATGTCTAGGAAATCCAACTCTATTCGTATGTACCGGAGTAGGACACTATGATATTTCAGTATTAGGTGTCGCTCAGATTCCTTGATACCTAGATTTGTGTGCAAGGTATGAAAGTTGTTGGTGTACTCCGACACCGAAAGGCTTGAATGCCGAGAGAGGAGAAGATTACACCTGCAAAATATCGATCATTTGATCCATAAAAGAGATCAGAGGTGAGGCTTAGAGAGCCTCACCTCTCATAACAACAACTTAAATGAATTAACCAAGAAGAAAAAAACTCACAAAACTACACACAATAATAAGTCCCAATGTAGCATGTCAGAAATCATTCAATTTTTTATTGAGAAGGCATAAAGCCTTTATATAACATTATTACAATGTGTCTTGGGGCCATACCATGGGCCAAAATCATGGGATACCAAATACCATGGATAGGTGTATTCTAAACTGTGGGATTCTAGAATGGCTTGGAAGAATCCAAAACCATGGATGAGAGAGGGCGGTCTCTCCATTTAATGCTTTTATGATGAATACATCCAAATTTACACCATATGCCCCTTAAAATTCAGATCATTCCTCCCCCCTTAGAAAATGATGGTCCCCATCATTTCACCCATGCTAAAAAGAGACCCATGATTATAATGTGACAATTTCCATTGAAGAGAAGGGTTTTGTGTGGTTAACCCATAACTGTGCATTTGTGGTTGACCCGTAACTGTTTACATTAATTTGTTTTATTTTTAACAAAATCCAAAAGAAAAATGGAAATTTATTCATAACTTTTGTTGCAGGTGATCAAAATTGAATTCCGTCATAAACCCATTTGATACCTTGAAGAGATATTTTCAGCCATGTGTGGAATTTCTTCTAGGGATGTCTAAGGAGTGAGAAATACCTTTTTGAAGTTGAGCATATGTGCGGCCATCATGGGTCAAATACATGTTGAGATTAAATCTATCATATCTCTCAAACCAGAAAGAAAAATGAGATTTCGTGAAATAACCATTTCAGATCTTGAAGAGATTTGTCTATCCATGTGTTGAATCCTTCTGAACTTGCCTGAGCAGTGAGAAAATATCTGTGGAAGTATGGGTACGTGCAGCCTCCTTGACACAAAAATATGTTGAGATACAATCGATGATACCTCTCAAACGAGGAAGCCAAATGAGATTCCATGAAATACTCATTTAGATATTGAAGATATCTTTATATAAATATGTGAAACTACTTCTGATGTTGCCTGACCAATGAGAAAAGCCAGGCCAAATTTGAAGGGTGTGTGGCCACGCTGGTTACAGATATGTGCTGCTTCAAATGATGATATCTCATAAACCAAACAACAAAATGAAATTCCACGAAGTACCCATTTGAGCTGATGGAAATACCTTTCGTATGAGCTATGGTAGAGCCTATGAAAAATCCTTTGGAGTCTGTGGAACTTATTCAAAGGTTGTTGAATGTGATAGTACTGAGTGTAGAGATGTCAAGGGTTTTGTAGAGCAGCATGGGTTATTGTAGAGGTTGTGGAACCTCCTACGGCAGCATGGACACCCTGCAAAATTGTTAAAAATGATACAGACCAGTGGATCTAGTGGATCCATGTATCGATGTGGTAAATCCATGTATAGATGTAGCAAATCCATGTATGAATGTAGTGAATCCATGTATGGTTCTCCTTGTAATGGTGAATGCAGATCCGAGGGTAAAGAAAACCCTATAGTTCCTATGGACCAACTATTATGCTTACAGTGTATGGCCCGGCAAATGGATTCTGATAGTACCAAAAGGAGGTTGGTGATTGCTACAAATCTTTCAACCCACATCATGCTTCAAACTCTTGTCCCGATGGAGAGCATACTCGCTCTGATACCACTAATCCGGATATATGTGGGAACGAAATGAAAGAGCATATATATATTCACATACACAGATATATGGAAAGAAACACAACAATAAAGTAAACACATATTCTATTAAATAGCGGAAATAGAACAGATTGTAAAATAAAACAGCCAGAATGGCGATAGCTATCTCTGAGAAGAGATGTGGCCGTTATGCTCCTTTGTGCCAAGTTGAATACAAGAAGAGGACAAAAGGGCCTATTTATCATAAGCATGAGGGAAATAATCCCAAACATCCAAAACTCTAACCCTAGAAGACGAATCGTCATAAAGTTTGCGGCCCCGAGGGGGTTAGTTGAACAGTCAACTTCCCAGGGTCATAAATTTTGCATAAGATCTCTGTTTGGGGTGCTCGATATCTCATTGGAAAGGTCTATCCGATATTTACAACTTTCAATTGTCTACATAATTCCCCCCCTCGAATCGCCAAAAAACATCATTTAGGGCCTCAGAACGACCCTGGAAGTTTAGGACCAGAAAAACCGTAGAAAAATTAGTAGAAAATTACCAAAATGGGAAACTGTTTTGAACCAGTGGAATAGGTGGGTGGCCACCGATATCCATCTGGATCAATGTGGAGAGAAGCCACAATAAAAATTTTAATGTTTAAATTGGTTATGTGTAAATTAGGGAGGAATTTGCAGTTTTCATGTTAACTTCTTGACATAATGCCTCTATGAAAATCATGGTTTAAACTACTTAGATGTTATTATTTGACTCCCTATGGGAGCCAATAAGATATAAAAATATGTAATGGAACAATTTGGGTCCGAGAAAAGTTCGACATCGAATGATGGACAAAGGAATTATTACAATTCTACTAGTAGCAAGAAATTACAAGTTCTGTTATTGGACGGAGAAATTGGTATATCCATTGATCGATGGACATAAAATTTACAATCATGATTATCGATGGAAATATTTCCGTCATGCGGAAAATGCAGGTGTATTTCTTTGCTGGTAAGTGTAATTTTGTATTATACAAGTGTGAGTATGGGTGAACATATGTTGACGTAATGATGCCAAGCGTAACTTTGCTTTAACTAACTATTAACAGATATATATATATATATATATATATGAAGAATTTCAAAATTTAAGTGTTTATATAAATTTCTTGGAGATTTTAGGTGGGATCCACATGATTTTCCACATGGACAAGTATGACATGGACCAACCACGTGGAAACTGAGTACAGGTGGTAACATAGGAAGGGGGCATATGCATGGCTGGAATCCACGTAGGGCAAGGAGAAGTCTGGATCATGTTGCCAATGGCCCATATCAAGCGAGTAAGTTTCGTTGAGCACATCTAATCCATTGGAGCAAATGGGAATTGCACATGAATTAATATAAGGGTCCTACCTCCAACGACCCAGATTGATCGAGAAGTCAAGTCAAGCAATATCGCGACCATTAACAAGAAAGGGACATGCACAAGATTTAATAACAGGGTCATTTCACCAACAATGGAGAATTGATTGCACAAGTTCCATCACACATCCTGACCGTTAGCAGAAAAGGAAAGTGCATGGGGAGATAATAAAGGTACTCTGCCACTAATGGCTAAGATTAAATCGAGAAAGATTGAACTTGTAATATTGGCCATTGGCGGAAAGGGGAGATGCATATGGTCATCTCGAGGGGTCATGTCACCAACGGATGAGATCTAAACTGGGTCGACGGGGAGATGAGATCATGATCGTTCGCGTAGGGCATTGACGGGCCTTGGATTTAGCATATTTTTACCACCATTTCACCTTATTTATAATTCCTTTTTCCTATCCATATTCATGCATTAATCCTTTCTTACGCTCATATCCGGGTTTTTTATGCTCAAGTAATTTTTCCATTACATGTCTTAGTATTTCATCTGATTTTTTACTAACGTTAAGGGAATTAGTGTACTATGTATTTGCTTTGACTATTGAATCAATTGTCGAAATCAGCTACAACATATTTGAGGGAGTTCTGTAGCAGTGCAGAACATTTGTTGCAGCATTACGGAAACTCTATCTGCAGCATTACAGAAACTCTATCTGCAGCATTACGAAAACTCTATCTGTAGCATTACAGAAACGGAAACTCCATCTGCAGCATTACAGAAACGGAAACTCCATCTGCAGCATTACAGAAACTCTATCTGCAGCATTACGAAAACTCTACAGGTATCTGCGGCATTACGGAAACTCTATCTGCAGCATTACAGAAAGTCAATAATTCAAATTTTACCTTCAACCACCAACTTTGGAGAAAGATATTCATTAGGAGTAATGGATTTTTATAAATCCATTATTTCTATTATTCTTATATGTCTCAAATCATGATGTTAAATTAAAGTTGGTAAATGGAGGTGGATATGAGTGCATATTTGGCTTATTCACAAAAATTTGAAGATCTCTATCAAATATATGATGGACCTAAGAAGTCAACAGTCGTTAAGAGACATTTGGGATGAGTTTTGACTATTTTATTATAGCCTCTATCCCTAAATTCGAATTTGACTTCAAAGATATTCTAAATAGCATGTAGTTAGTAAGGATCTTGGATTAGTTTTGAATTAGTTTTGAGATCCAAACTTTTAGGAATTTGTTGAGGATATTTTGGATCCTCATTTATTATTTGTTATGGAGAAATCATGTATAAATAAGAGTTCTTTCTCCATTCTATGGGGGGACTCTTAGAGCAATAGTCCAATTGATGATGGAATAAAGCTATACTCTCATTTTGATTCAATTAGATCTTAGTTTTATAATTTCTTTTGCAATATGATTTTTTTTATTTTATGTTGATGTAGTTGTACTTCATTGCTTAGTTGTGATTTCTTATGAAGTGTGAATTTTATTTCTGCAATTTGATTTCAATGCATAGATAGAGATTTAATCGTTTATTTTACAATCATTGAGCTTAATGCAATAATGTTATTTACTCCATTGGATCATAAACAGTAACTTGTATTTGGCAAGGATAGCTTTTAGATTTTATTTCTGCAATTTACCTTTCTGTCAAGTGTGTTGTGAACTTAGATTTAGAATTTACTTTCTTGCATAGTGTGAACATAGTATTAGAATTTACCTTTCCTGCAAAGTGTGACGTAATTCTAGATTTACTTTTCCTGCATAGTGTGAATTAGCTTTAATATTTATTTTCCAGCAGCATTTGATTTAGTTTAGCATTTACTTTCAAGTGTGAATTTAATTTTAGCATTTACTTTCATGTCATGTGTTTTACTTTTATGTCATGTGATTTACTTTCATTGCAATTTAGCTTCAATAGTTGTTTATATGGCTAGTTCCTTTCCAAGACATTGTAACTACTTATATCATTGTTTGTAAGTAAGGTTATTGAACTACAACTTCAAGTAGATAAACTAATGTAAAAGGAGATTGTGGTTTGCACATACAGTGCACAGTAACTCGCAAGTTCTCAACGAACCCCGGGTTGACAATTAATGTACATTTCTTAGTTGTTTTCTAAGTAATTAGAATGCAGTTAAAAATTTCGTCAGGCATGTTATCGGACGTGTGAAAGGTCGGAAAAGGGGAAAATCATTAACCCTAAACTGCTAATCGGCCATAGGAAACCACTTACTGTCCACCATAGAACCATTCACTGACGATCAAAAAACAATTGACAGGAAAAGGGTAAAATAACACTATGGTTACACAAGAATTAATGGAAAATGACAACGAAATCAACATTTTTTTCAAGTGGGCCGCAAGGAGGAAAGCCCCCTTGAACCCCATTTTTCTTTTTTATAAATCAACAAAGTTAATTTATGCGTTTTGAGGGTGGCTACAGGAACAGTAAAAATTTGGAAGAGTTGTGGATTGCAAATAGTTGTAATTTGCAGCTCTAATATCATAACAGAATAGGGCTACATTAATTGGAAAGCTTATTAGAAGGAGAATAGAAACAAACACCTTTTACAAATCCTTTCAGGAGATGAGCATAAAGTCAAATATCATTTTTCAGAATTTAGAAATATATGGATATATGTGCATATGTATATGGAATCTTTTTTTGAATTTTTGAATTAATTTTTGTCTAACAAATGAAAGAGAATGAACACATTGCAGATACAGTTTGAAATTAAACAATCACAAGACAAATTTTCAGAGAAAAAAAAAATACAACACAGTAAAAATGGAAGAAGGGGAGGTTCCATACAACCATGAAGATTATGTCAGAGGTCAAGATATCAATGTGGGAAATGCATAAACATAAACAAATGGGCGTAGAGAAAATATAGATCCACGGGAATTTGTAGAAACCATGAAAAGTGTGGTGTGCCCGGTCTTTAAAACAAGGCCAGAGACACCATAGGAACTAGGGGGGAAAGGATGAGTCAAGCAGACTAATATTACTACGACTAGGCCAGCATGCCAAAGCCAATAAATTAACATTCAACCCTTTTTCAAGAAGTAAAAACATATCCTTTGCTGAAACACATGTTACGTAAGATAATGTATTTCACTTGCAGACATTGATTGTTTATGAGTAAAATCATGATAGATGATCTTATAATGGCCAAGTGCAAATATTTAGATCGTGTATATGATCGTAATTGTTGGATTGTAGTGTTAGTGAGAAAACATAATTATAGAAAATTGTAGATGATCGTAAGTGCACAATTGTTCTTGTTATCACCTGATTGTGTTTTGATATGACATTATTAGCTTGATTATGTTAGTGGTGGTTTTAGATAGTGAATAATAGCAACATTAAAGAGCCACATAGACCATAAGAAAATCAGAGACACGGGTTTCCATCTACAACCACATAAACCAAATCCCATGGTTGTCCCCTACAACCATCATTCAGTGAAACCAGATTCATGGATCCCCCCCTACAGCCATCAATCATTAGTACAAATTAGATTTTTATGGCTGTCATCCATAGCCATATAACACTAATACAATCAAATTTTTATGGTTTTCATCTACAACCATCTAGGCTCATAATACATCGGATCTCAAGTTGTCATTTACATCCATAAAAACCGTAAAAGGAACAGAAGACAAGGCTTCCATCTACAGCCATGAAAAATGTGAGATAAATAGAAGAGATGGTTGCCACCTACAACCATAGAATATCATGAGACAAAGACAAGAAATCACTGTCACCCACAGTCATAGAACCAAGAGAGAGAGAAGATAAATTAAAGAGGTTAGAAAAGATAGGGAAGGTTCTTCGCAATTTGGTTGAATATCACATGAAGGCCATCCACCTACATTCAATTATTAACATAACAATATTTATAACATAGATAGACCATCCATCCTGCATTCAACCGCTAACATAACATCCATAAACATAAACATAAATTAAGTTACCTCCATGGTACATATGCATAATAAAATAGAATTAATAAATAACACATAGGCAAATACTTATCACAAGAATGCAACTGGCTTCAAAAGAACCATGTTCCTCCCAGCCATAGGCATGCCATGCCCATGCATCTCTTAACATGAAAGTCACCCCCAAGCTAAGGAGATGGTTCCACAAGTAGAGTTACTCTCAACCAGAGTAGCCATAGTTCACTCCCTCAGCACTTACTTTCCCTTCTGTCTACACTACCAAGTGAGTTGTAACTACTCACGCTCACCACGACCCTTCGCATATCACCAACGTCACCCAATGGATTTACATGCTAGACTAGAGACAAGTAATGGTACATGAGGGAACAAAGGTAGTCAACCAGAAACTCTCTGGTAACATCACTCCCTCACACCTAACACAAGTCACAGTGAGCACCATCCAACCCACTCACTAACTATCACAACAAGGAGATAGCTCATGTATAAATAAGGCTCAAGGAGGGAAATTTGAACCCAAGGAGACCAAATTGAGTTGGTTAAGGTGTGGTTAGGCTTCATCATGGATACTTAACTCAAATTGATTGAGTGGTGACTTAGCTTAGGAGATTCCCTTCCCAAAATTAGCACAATAAGGAGGAGTTATCAAAAACCAAGGGGTAGAGGCCAAGAATATCTCAAGGAGGGTGCACTAGTCATGGGAGGTGAGAGAGTGGGTCCAGTACGATCATAAATAACCTATAAGCACAAAAATAGGGATCATATCCATGAATAGAGGAGTGGGGCGCACTTGTGGTGGTGGAGGCTAAATTCTAGGTTGTGGAAGCTAAAATCTAGCTTACAACTCCTAGAATCTAGGGAGAGGGCACCTTAGTGAAAATGGGGCCCAAAAAAGAGTCTCTCTCATCCAAGGAGGGTGCATTCACCAAGTGGGGCCCACCAAACCTTCATGAGGGTGAACTAGAGCAAGTTGGTTCCACCAACCATAAATAAGGTGCAATAGTAACTCCATAGATCAAAATAATCAAGAATAGAGTCCAACTAATGTTAGGGAGAGAAACAACTACTAGTCCCCAACAATATCACATGTGAAAACCATGTCCCACCATTCTTGTTGTAGTCCATGTTGAACCAGTTGATTTTGTTAAGCAATAATAATAACAATAATGTCCACGTACATAGTCTTGGCACCTTGTGCCACAATAAAAAAACAAAAATTACATATGTCTGGGCTTAAAACATTGGGGTATTTGTAATATCCCCATATCAAATTCTGAGAATATTAACTAATCACCAAGATTTAAATCATAAATTTTCAACAAAAATTGTGAATTAGTTATTAAAACTAGTGTTGAAGCAACTAGTCATAGTCCCAGCTAAACCCACCCAAACTTCACAATCAGACTTTATTGGATCTTATCAAAGTGAGAACAAGAATGCAATAGAAAATAAAATGGGTAAAATTATTTAAGAACACTTTGCACAACGTACTGGGACCATTTATGTTTCAAAATCAGTTGTCGCTAAAGTCTACTCCAAGGCTTCCTACGTACACCAGCATATGCAAACTAGATCATGTCCACAAGCTTCAGGAGCAATCAAAAGGTGGATGATATGTTTCTAAGTCCCAAACCACTAATCAAACTCAAATTTATCAGTTTAGACTCTATTGGATGAGTTTTGGAGGCTGAGGAAGAGAAAGACAATTATGGGACTGCACAAGAGGAAGACTTCCAACTCAACATTGAGGACATCAAAGGATCATGAATCACTGAAAAAAGACCTGCATCATGTTCTTCATAATATTATCTAACACCAGCAACTAACATAATGCAAATTCGTGGAGCAGATATCAGTTAACCACATAAACTGGAAAACTAGTCAAAATTGCAACAAAATCTAGAAGGGGTTTGCAAAACTCCAATTAAACTCTTATTATTTATAGAATTAAGTACATAGATTACATGGAGAGTATTCATAACATAAATTACAACAAATACATGCCCAATGTTGACATATTTCTGTCGACAAGGGTTCACTTCGCACTGTCGTCAACAAACACCAACCAAACACCCTTACGCACCGACCCAGAAAGGTTTTACCCTTTTCAGCAACACCCACAAAGCGTGTGAGGTCTCACCCGAGATGGTTAAGGGGGCTTCAAGAACCAGTTTTCCACAGTGGGGGAAGGACATGCATATATTCTACCTCTATCGCTACAGAAACTAGATATTTACCTTCTCATCATGCTTTTAAATTCAAACATACATTCATCATTCACATATTCATTATGTAATCAACATTTGCATTAACAGGGTGAAACTGGCGATCGCATCAATCAGAAATTACAGAATAACGACAATTAAGCGTGACACAGTATTCATCATTCAACATAAACAGATATAAAAGAGACATATCTGAACATCTTCATGCATTAACTCATCAAAAACCCACAGTATAACCTCCGTAGGGACAGTTCAAAACACCTTATCACGGATCCATACAAACTTGTCAAAAACATAGCAAAACATCACACAATTCATTCACTCAGTTATTGATCAACTTGTGATCTCGTTCTAGGATGCCCTTAGGCTTACAATCATAGTCGTATTTATAGGAAACTATGGCGGTTACAAAATGGTCCACGTGACCCATACTAACTAACTAAACTAATCTTGCACTTTTGTCGGCTCCTTGTTCTCCGCGAATGGTCCTTTCTTCCGCGGATGGTCCTTCTTCGCTGTTGTCGACTTCCGCACTTCACGCGATATAACCCTGTGCCAACAGGACCCCAACACAAACTTGTGGCTCACCCTCGAGCCACCTCAGCTAGATCTGTTGGAACTGTTCTCATCCTTCGATGTTATATACTTCTGACGTTGTTCTTTCCGTCTAGGGCTCACTATCATGTACTTCTCGAACTCATCCTCTAATATCTTGTTCATTTTCATGTACTTCTCGAACTCATCCTCTAGTCTCTTCACAGTCTCTTGGAACCTTCATCATTTATTCCTTTGAGGCCTTCTGTTACCTTTGACCCTGGCTTGCGACTGTACAGAAGTTTATCGACAGAACCAACTTGTGGAAAGGGCATAGCAGTTCATCACATCTGTTTCACACATTTGATCATCCTTTGTTGGTGTCGGCGTGCCTTTGCTCTTGGTACCTCTGCGGTCGAAGGGACCGCTACTCTTCTAACACTCGAAACTTGCTTAGACATCTTGGGTAAGACCTCATCTTTTTTTTCCTGATACTTGGTGCCTCTGCATCTGTTGGTTGCTCATGAACACTTATCGTTATTTACCTTAGCGCACCTTGGGTGCTTTCACTGGAAACGAAATGCACCATTGTAACTCTCTCACTTCCTTTTTACACAGCTTCCTTGGAATTTCTTAGTCGACTTACTGACTCTCTTCATTCAACTTATTGACTTTCTTCATTCGAATTACAGACTCCCTTCATTCGACTTACTGAATTTCTTCATCCTCTTCGCCTGTATTTATGCTTGCTCCTCGTGTCCTTGACGCCTAATCAAGTCATTCACAAAATATTTCCCATATCCATCAGATTTTTTCCTCAAGTGTGTCATCATAAACCTCCATCGTCTTCCAGTGATGCTTAGCCGCAGTAATCATGCTCTGATTTGACTCCCGCATGCTAAACATGCTAAACATCGACAAGTGACCCATCTAGCCATGTCTCCCACTTTTTGTCATAATTGCTTCTTCTTCTTCTTCTTCTTCTTCTTCTTCTTCTTTTCGACCTGTTTCTCAACTGCTATGCGCCTGATCATGGAGATAGGGTTTCAACCGATTCCCGTTTACTAGATTGGTCAATAATGTCCCATGTAACCTTTGTAACTGCACTGCACCTCCATCAATAACAAAATTTATGACATAAGGACCCAACCAATGCATCTGCACCTTACCTGGATGATTTGCAAACTTACTCTCATATAATATAACCATATCACCTTGCTGGAAATGCTTTGTTTTGACATGGCGGTTGTGCCAAGCCTTCTATCGATCCTTTTCTACCTTCTGATGGAATCCTATGACGAATCGATTCTCATCAAGTTGTGCCAAATGCGCCAATCATTCTTCAATTGCTCCATCGTCGCTCATGTCTGTAGTTGCTGCGATGCGCAGGCTTGAGACGATATATTCCATTGGCATTACTACTTCATGTCCATAGACTAACTTGAACGGGGTTTGTCCTATCAATCATTTTCAAGTTGTGTGATATGCCCAGATTATCGGTGGAATCTTCAAATCCCAATCGTCACAGTTTTTGTTTCACACCTTCGTGAGTGCATGCTCCAATATTTTGTTGAATACCTCAACTGTCCCATTAGCTTGTGGATGATATGGGGTGCTCTTCCTGTGTTGAATTTGAAACTCCTTCGCCATCGTTGCGATTGTCTGATTAACAAAATGAGTACCCTGGTCACTGATTAGTATCTTTGGGTACCCAAACCTGGTGACCATGTTATCGAAGAGGAATCTTGCTGCAGTAGCAGCTGTGCAATCCTTTATCGATGTAGCTTCCTCCCATCACATCAAATAATCTGTCGTCATGATTATGTAGCGTGAACCTGTTCTTTTCCCTGGTGGGTTGATGGGTCCCGCAAAGTCAACTGTCCATTTTTTGAAATCCTGCAGTGTCAATTGAGGTACTAATGGCATTTCATCCCTCCGTGATAGCTTCTCTGTCCTTTGACATACGTCACAGCTTTTTGCATGGTCCGCAGCATCTCCATGCATCGTCGGCCACCATAGTCCAGCTCCAAGTATCTTCCTAGAAGTGGCACGTCCTCCATTGTGTCCTCCTGCGATTCCATCGTGAGCTTCTGCTAAACTCCTTTCTTGTTCATGGGGAAGGATGTATCGTCGAAGTATCTCATCTGGTCCCATCTTATATAGTTTCCCTGCAATCAATTGAAAATATGCAACTCTGACGACTAACTGTTTCTTATGGTTGGTAGTGAATTCCTCCGGCGCCTTCCCTGTCATCAAAAATTGAATAATTTGCTCGTAGTGATCATCGACCATTCTGACCCTAAACAACTGAGCATCGGGAAATACTTCGTCAATGTTCATTGGCTCTTCTCTTGACTCTATCCATGACAGATGGTATGGTTCTGCATTCAGTCGTCCAGGCTTGGCAATTATCTCAAAGTCAAATTCTTAGAAGAGTAACAGCCATCAACAGATTTTTGCCCCCAACACAGGCTTGTTCACCAAGTATTTGAGTGTTGAATGATCAGTGAACATTTTAAAATGGCCCACTAAGAGATAATGTTGAAACTTCTGTAAGGCGTAGACCATCACCAAACCTTCCCTCTCTGTTGTCGTATAATTCTTCTCCGTAGTAGACAGCTTCCTACTTGCGAACGTTATCAGGTGGTCCATCGCTCCTTCCCCTATCTAAGTCAATACTACTCCGAGTGCGACTGATGAGGCATCGACATGAACATGGAATTCCTTCATCCAATCCAGAAATACTAGGATGGGTGTTGCAACCATCTTTGCTTTCAATATATCTAGACTCTTCTGGCACTCTTCATTCCATTCAAACTTGGCATCTTTCTTCAACAATTTTTCCATCGGTGTCATGATTGCTGCATACCCTCTGATAAACTTCCTGTAGTATCTCGTGTGTCCCAAAGTAGCTCTTAACTGATTTATTGTTGTTGGCAGTGGTAGGTCGACAATAATTGCAATCTTTACAGGGTCGACCAGCATTCCTTCCCTGCAAACAATGTGTCCCATCAAAATCCCAAACGGAGCGTAGAAAATGCACTTCTTCAGGTTCAATGAAATCTGGTGTTGTCGACATCTTTCCAACATC
This sequence comes from Larix kaempferi, assembly GCA_027924585.1. Lineage (NCBI taxonomy): Eukaryota > Viridiplantae > Streptophyta > Pinopsida > Pinales > Pinaceae > Larix > Larix kaempferi. Next base: position 5,408,495 of record BSBM01001661.1, on the reverse strand, counting down.
AACCTTAGATTCGCGACGTGATCCTTGACCAACCCATACACTGTCTAGTCATCCATGTATACCGCTAGAAATTTATGGATGTAATATTTGAACCCAGCAACTACTAGTCTTGAAAAGATTGCGGATGCATTCTTTGGACCAAATGGCATCACCGTATATTGAAAACATCCCCATTCTGTGATGAATGTTGTTTTGTGTCGATCCTCCTTCGCAATTTCTATCTAGTGGTATCCTGAGAATCTGTCTGTGAAGGAGTATATTTACCGACCTCCCACTCCTTCTAACACTTCATCCGTGAACGGTGTAGGGAATGGATTGTGTAGGCATGCGTCATTCAGTTTCCTTAAATCGACACAGATCCGGACTTCACCAGTTTTCTTATCTTGGACCACCATCAGGATTATCCACATTGATTCCTCTACTAGTTCTATAATGCATGCTTCCATCATTCTCTCAAGTTCGGACTTTACCTGCTCCTTATACCTCGGATTCAACCTATAAGGTCGTTGCTTTACGGGCTTTTCATGAGGTTTCAGTGGGATTTTCATCTTGCCTAGGCCCCCCCAAATCCCTTTCATTTCCAAAAACTTTGTTGGGAACAAGTCCTGAAACTCATGCAAAAGGTCGGTCATCTTAGTAATGGTGGAGTCGTCCCAGTGGTCTCTAATGCTCGCAAACTTGGGATTTTCTTCTGACCCAATGTTCACTTTCTTGATTCGCAGAGGCTGCTGAAACTTGTCGGAAGGCATATCTGGTGCCTCAACACTGCGACTTCCTTCTGACTCTGGTATATACATAGCCCTCAGATCATCCTCATCATCTAGTTCTCATGTTATACTATAGCATTCCATCAAAATTTTCATTGTCGCATTCCGCTGAATTCCCATAGGTTTCTCTATCGGAACTTCTTCGCGTACTTTCTCACGTACCTCTTGTAACACACTGTGGATGAAGGGGTTTTCATCAAAGAAACTGAACGTTTGGATAAAGCCAATAGTTAGTTGTTCCCATGAGGTTGTTCCGTGTTGCAGTTCTGTTGCGATATACCAACTTCGTGGTACTTCATCCAATGTGTGAATAAATGCATGGTCCCATTCCTATTTCGCTTATGGTCCCCATTGGATTTCACATTCATTCAAATGCTCCTTCGTATCTCCTCTTCCATCGTACTTCCTTCCGTAATATCCTTTAGTGTCACCGAACCTAACTTCCTTTAGGTGTCGACATAATGGCCAGTTGGTTATTGTTGTCTTGTGCACTGCCCACCATCGTGCTGGTGTAGCCTTTAGGGCTTCCTCCAAGGCTATTAGTCATTGTGGTTCTGCCACCTTTTCCTCAAGCTTGGTGAAAAATGCAGCCAAGTTGGAAAACTCGTTATATGTTGGTAGTTTCCACTCTTTTGTAGCTACCCATCTCAGCGACTGGGTGATTCATATGCACCTCCTAAATGATACTTCATGCAGCCGATTTTGCCAATTTTCAAGTGCCTCATCTGAATCTGATGATGTCAAGTTGCTACTACGCCATCCTAACTATCCATCTGCAGTCGGATTGATGTAGTCTTCGGATATGTTGTATATATTGTCCCATCCCTCAGTGAATTCATCCCTTATCGGCTCAACATATCTCTTCCCTTCTGTGAGATCAAGAGGTGCAACTACCCTCAGCTCATGGTTTTCAAACGACATGGTTCGTTTCTTGGAATTGATGATGTCCTGATTTTCCATCGCCCAGTCTATCCCTAGAAGAACTAGATAGGGGCCTGTCTTGTCAACAATCTCTATCACATCAAAATCTGCATATGTTTTGAGTCCTTCTATATCAACTAGGACCTGTCACAATCGACCAATTGGAGTGACCTTACTTTGATTCGCTAGTCGCATTTGTATTGGGGACCATGCCAACTATGGTTTCCCCATCGTTTCCCAGGTCTGCTTTGTCAGACTGTTTACATCTGACCCCAAGTATAAGATAATGGAGTTAACATCAAATGCTCCAATTTACGCAAACATTCTCATCTCTCTTCATGTATTCCTCTTATGTATGCGATTGACCATTTTCTCCTGTCATGTACCCTCCCTTCGATGCAACAAAATGGATATCTCTACCAATGCATCCTGATCTTTTTCCAACTCCAGGGATCTTTCCAGGAAGGCTCTCAAGGTTGTATCCTTTTTCTGCGAAGTCGTCATGTCAAATTTTGGCGGCATATCATAAGTGACTTCTTTTTGGTGAAGAGGTGGTTGCCTCATCTTCCTCATTGCCTCCTGTGATTTCAATAATATATCCCTTTTTGCTTCTATGTTGAATGTGACTTGTTTTCTTCTTGTCGGTCGGACACTATCGTCCCCTGTCACAGCTCCTCCTCGAGTTACTACTCCAACATTCGTAGTTTGACTTCCAACCTCTGTTTATATCTCCTGTACCGCTGTTGGCGGATTCTGATTCTGATTCTGATTTGGTGGAGGCAAGGGTAGGTTCTTAGTTTTCCACTTTGCAATGAGCTAAGGATAGTCTTTGACAACATGGTCCACAGCGCTACAGTAAGTGCACTGTGGTGTTGGATTCAGGAAGTCCCTTCGATAATGCCCCTGCTAACCGTAATCGTAACATATGATTGGTCCTCGACCTCGACCAACAGCTCCTCCTCGGTCGGCACCGAAACCTAGGCCTCTACGGAACCCCCCTATGAAACCTCCTTGCATTGGCTCGTATGGAGGGTACTGCGGTTGACCATACTGCAGTTGTGGATATTGTGGTTGACCGTATTACGGTGGTTGAAATTGTGGATGTGGATACTGTGGTTGACCAAATTGAGATTGACCATACTGCGATTGATCATACCATGGTTGCGAATGATAGTGAGGCTGCGGTTGATTGTACTTTTGTTGTTGCTGTATCAGCGCTTGCTCTTCTCCCTTCATGAAAAATGTATCCACAGACCTTCTTGGAGTAGGTCGTAAGCCCGAAAATATTTTTCGTCATGGCCAACCGATCGACAGAATTTTCAATACAAATTCACTGGCTTTAACACCATCTTCTACAGGTATACGCATTCTTCTGGCTGATGTCCTCTCATCTGACAGACATGACACCAAGGCATCCCTCCCTGACTGAGGGGATTCAGTGCACCCGATTGTAAATACTCTGGAAATTCTGGGCACTGATCCTTGTGATGTCCTTCTGTTTTGCATCTAGTGCACCATACGTCTTCATGGACCTATTTTCCCTTCTTCATATCTTGTAACTTGATCGTCAATTTTTCCTACTGTGCTTGTATCCGATCCATGCCTACGCATGTTTCTCCGATCAGTGAGGCCTCCAGCTTCATTGCGATTTCTAGTGCTTCTGCCTAAGTCGCTACCTTCTATTGCATCAATGGCCCACAAATGTGTGGCACCAACCCGGTGATGAACCACTCTTTATGTTGCATGTCGCTCATCCCGAAACTCACTTTTTCCATTAGCGTTTTATACCGCTGGTCAAATTCCCATAGTGATTCGTTTGGAAACTGCTTGATTTCCTTGAGCTCTGTAATGTACTGCGACTCAGATTTTGGTTTTCTAAATTCATCAATCATCCCCGCATTGATCTATGGTAATGTCTTATCTAGAGTTCCGGTTGGTACCTTGGTAAATTTCATATACCAGTCTAGCGCACGGCCCCTGAGGGTCGTCGCTAGTTACCCCTTTTGGATATTTTCATCTTGGACCTGTTTCACAGTCCATACTGCCTCACACAAAAACCAATATTGTTCAAGATCCTCAGTAGCGTTACTCTGGAAAGTTGGCATTTTTTATTCGTCACCTGCCATTCTTGCATTTCTAATGTTATTATTTATTGATTTGCTACTCTTACTACTATTCTGGCACGTAGGACAGCTCTACGAATAACTTGTATTTCTTCCTATCAAGTTTTGAGTAGTGCACGGAGTTGAAGGTACGTTGTAGCTTAGGGCCCATCCTTCTTCGGCTTCTGGGGTAGCCTATTCACCTTCTTCTTCGTCTTAATAAGGTTGCTTCGTCCCATGTGGTCCTATGTCACAGTCTTCCATTCTGGTCCCCTCAGGATACTCTCTCTCAGTCCTCCTCTTCTTTTCTGGTCGACGGAATATCGCCCCACTTCTCAAGGTACGACAATATTCCTCAGCCTCTGTTAAAAATTCGTCATCGCTCATGTCCATCTACCCTGCATCTTTCTATCGGACCCGTATTCATGCAGTACCCACAACCTCCGCACACTGATCTTCTAGTCATCGGAATTCATCCTTAGTATACCCTTTTTGCAAACGAGCATCTTAATCCACAACTTCAGCGATAGTAGGAATCTTCCTCTAGGTCCTTTGAAGAATTTCCTTTCTGCGTCGCTGTATGATTTGATTGTATCAACAGAAAACTCAGTGATGTATCCCTCTAGTATACTGTCTACCCAGAATTCAACAGCCCTTGATACCCTATTGCCAACCTATTTTAGCTATTGGATTAGTTCTAGAGTCTAGTGGCAATACCGGGAATTCGCAGAAGAATATCTCGTGGATATCAGAATAGATATGATTTTCCAACCAACTGCTTGTTGTCTTCCCAGGGTTCCAATTTTCTCCTTCCAGGAATTCTTCTTTCTTCTTGTCGAACCAATCCCTAATCTCTAGTTTCATTGGGTGCCACAGCATGTCCTCTTCTTTCTTCTTCAGGGTCCTGGCAACAGAACCATTTGTTGACACAATTTTGTCGACAGGGGTTCACTTTGCACTATCATCAACAAACACCAACCAAACACCCTTAAGCACTGTCCCAGAAAGGTTTTAACCTTTCCAGCAACACTCATGAAGCGAGTGAGGTCTCACCCGAGATGGTTAAGGGGGCTACAGGAACCAGATTTCTGCAGTGGGGGAAGTTCATGCATCTATTCTGACTCTATCACTACATAAACTAGAGATTTACGTTCGCATCATGCTTTGAAATTCAAACATACATTCATCAATCGAATATTCACTATGTAATCAACATTTGCATTAACAGGGTGAAACTAGCGATAGCATCAATCAGAAATTACAGAATAACGACATTTAAGCATGACACAATATTCATCATTCGACATAAACATATATAAAAGATACATATTCGGACATCTTCATGCATTAACTCATAAAAAACTTGCGGTATAACCTTCGCGGGGACAGTTCAAAACACCTTATCGCGGATCCATACAAACTTGTCGAAAACAGAGCAAAACATCACACAAGTCATTCACTCGATTATTGATCAACTTGTGATCTCATTCTAGGATGCCCTTAGGCTTACAATCATAGTCGTATTTATAGGAAACTATGGCGGTTACAAAATGGTCCACATGACCCATTCTAACTAACTAAACTAATATTGCACTTTCGTCGGCTCCTTGTTTTCTGCGAATGGTCCTTTCTTCTGTGGATGGTCCTTCTTTGCTACTATCGGCTTCCGCACTTCATGCGTTCTAACCCCGTTCCAACACTCAATGGCCTCTCAAAAAAACTATAGCATGTGCTAGCACTCATTACTTCCAATAAATATTGAGAATAACAAATACCTTTAGAATTCGAATTGAATATGCTATGAGTTCTTCTTCAAATATTCAAATCATACCTACAAACACTTGAATAACCTGTAAAATCTCAGTGATGATGGTTGGATGCCATCCTCCAAGAATCCTTGCTGAAGAATCAGCTAACAGAAGAAGTAGCATGGGCACATCTCCTAGCTGCTGAGTAGGGGCACATCTCCCAAGTCCTTTGAAAGCTCATAGCTCTCAAAATTGAATTCAATGACTACCAAAAGATGTGAAATGGAGCTCTCATACTCCTTTTATTAACTTCAATTGGATTGTTGTTTCCTTCTTTCATGCTATTCTTTCTAGGAAATTGGACCAATCATGCTTGAGGAGTCTTTTGGTAAGTGCTAGATCATGTGGACCCTACTTACTCAACTAATGCACCCTCCTTATCTAAATTTCGACCTTGTAGCTTTAGTTGGTTGTTGCTAATCCTCATTGATTTGCAAAAATCAGAAAGCTTTTGTCTTTTCGGCTTTTGAACTACTTTCCTACTTTTGAAATGCTTAGATTTTCTCCCTTTTGGAAACTGCGCCCTCCCTTGCTTTCCTAATCTTTACTACTTTTCACAACTGACTGATTTTTTGCATTTTCCTACTTTGTGCATTGACCTACTTTATGCACTTTCCTTCTTTTCAATGCTTTATGATTTTCCTTCTTTTTTCCAGTTTCCTTCTTTTTACTGACACCTTTCTTTGTGTTGCTTTCTTCCAGTTTCCTCTTTTGGTGTGACAACTCATAGGCATAGGATTCTTTCCTTATGCGCCCACCTTGCCTTATGTTCAATTACAACTTATCCAAAATAACATAAATATTTTATTTAGTCATTACATAAGAAAACTACATACTAATCTGTCTTCAAAGTAATTAATATAATTTTAACTAGGAAAATTCAAAATTGATCCCAATTTTCCATGGTTCTATTCCTAGCTAATTTATTTAATTTCCTAAAGTACTTGGCCAAAATTTACTCCCTTGTTAAAATTTTCCACAAGAACCCATGGAGTTGGATGGGTTAGTGGTTTCTCCATGGTTTTCTCAAGACAGGAACATGATAGTCCTCCCCTCCCAAAATTGCTTGTCCTCAAGCAATGAAAAACATGGGGTTGGAGAACTTGTACACTTCCACCAACTGTTGCTACCAATCGACATGGCCAACAAAAGAGTATACTCCATCACATAGTGTTGGCATATGCTGCACTCCTCCATATTATCCAATGCATCTTCTTTGAAACTCCTCCATGAAAATCTCTTACTCACCATCATGTGAGTCTCCAAGCAACCATGGTGACCATCTAAGAGTGGAACATGAAAAAATCCCAAAGTATCCTCCTCTAATACTGATTTGGGCACTAAGTGGTTAGGGTATTTAAAGTGGATGAATGTTATGTGTTGATCTTCATGGATCAACCTATCCATAGGCTCACATGCAAACCATTGTTCCTGCCATTCATTGAGTTCGATCTCACCTTCAAATGTACACTTAGCCAATGCACACATATGGGATAGCATCTCCTTGTCATTGTGTGGATAATGTTGTTAATGTAATTGCAACTTCGGAAGATATTCACTTGTATATTTTGTATTGTATTTGTATTTTATTATTGTACCTCTGACGGAGATGTTTATTCCTCCAGTCGGGAAAGTCTTTTGAGTCATGTAAAGTCATTGAGGTTAACCCTCCTTTGTATGTCGGGGCATTAGACCCCAGAGTTAAGTTGTCTATGGGTTATTAGACTCTCCTAGAGAAGTCGGCCCATTCAAGTACCACTAGGGGCCGACCTAGTTGGGTAAAAGTCAATTTAAAGATAAAGTATAAATAGAGAGGGTGTCTCTCTCATTTGGATCATTCACTCACTCATCAAGTTCGCATAAGTGAGTAGGAGGACAAGTTCGCACAAGTGGAGAATAGAGAAGCTGCTAAAGACCATTTCTACTTTTGGGATTATTGTATTGTTGCTTATTCTATCACTGAGGAAGTTGCGGGGTTTTCTCCTTTATGGTTTCCATGATGAAATTCTTTGTGTCTCTTGTCTCTTGTGTTTGAATTGTTGTGCATGTTATTCTCTCGGATAAGATCCTAGATAATCTTGAATTAAATTGTGAAAATCTAACATGGTATCAGAGCTAACCTGGGAAGAAGACACTATGTAGCTGCAAAAGCTAGGGCTTCTTAATTATTGGGTTTCTCTCCACAAATCATCAGCAAAAGGAGGCTAGGCTAACTCACCTAAGGAAGGTGCATCTTTTTATTGAAATGGAAATTGATTTTGAGCATTTTCATTTTTTGGCCTATCACTGCTATGGGAAATTAGGGATTTTCACAGAAGAGGAATTTTGGAGTGATTTCAGCACAGGGAGATGCTCCTCATCAAAATCGAAATTTTGAGACCAATATCAAACTTTTTGGTTGGGTAGAACCCTGGGATAACTCAAACCCTAATTTAACTTTAGACTAGAAAAAGCCAAAAATTGCACATTCAAAATTTGCAAGTCAATTTTCAAGGGTGAATTTTTGGAATCTTCAGAAACCAAGTGCACTAGCATACTCGTCTCATCCAGGAGAATCTTCCTATGAAAGCATAATTCAATTCCAAGAATTTTCATTTTTTGGCCCATCACTACTGCTGGAGGAAAACTAGGGCATCAGATATTTTAGGTTTATGTTCACTGATTTATGGAAGTGAGTACATTGGACAACTCTCCTTGAGGAGGCACATCTATATGTCCAACAAGAAGTTCCAAATTCCAACTTTGTAAAATTAGGGTTTCTCTAACAAACCCTAGGCCAACCAGCTCTAGATCCAGTGGTAAGACCTAAATCTTTTCTATTTCCATTTGAGTTTCTCATTAAAGATGTCTCACCACACCAAGCTTGAGGATAAGCTTGAAGGGGTTGATAAGTTTTGAGCATGGAAGTATAGAATTGGGCTTGTCCTAGAAGAGAATGAATTGGACACCTATGTGAATGAAGAGGGTCTAGTTCCAGCGAGAGATGAGGCTAAAGACTTACACAAGAAGAACCTGGTTAAGGCTAAGAGAATCATTGCAGATTCTATCAAGGACATCTCATACCACATGTGTCATCTCTAAAGACACCTAAAGAGATGTTTGATGCCTTGACCACCTTATTTGAAGGGAGGGATATAAATAGGAAGATGACATTGAGGAACCAATTGAATAATGTCAAGATACAAAATTCAAATACCATGCAATCCTACTTTACAAGGGTCTCTCGGATAAAAGAACAACTTGAAGCTGTGGGAGAAGATATAGAGAATGGAGAAATCGTAATGACCACCTTGAATGGTCTTCCTAGGTCATGGGATTCCTTCATTCAAGGAATCTGTGCAAGAAGAAAGTTGATTACCTTCAGTAGGCTATGGGAGGGGTGCTCATTGGAAAAAGCTTGATTTGTAGCTCGAGAAGAAAATATGGGTAATGAATACCAAGCTCTCACAACACACACCAGGAAGAACAACAACAAGAGGGAGCATCCTCATCACAAGAAGGGTAAACACCACCACCATAATCGAAGGGAGAACCTTGGAGGATCCAGGAGAGATATTCTCACATTCGATCTTATACTTGTGATGAGAAGGGGAAATATTCCAGAGATTGTTCCAGGAACAAAAGCAACTCCCACAAGAAGAAGAACAACAAGAAAAGACATCATGTTCACATTGCAGAGGATGATGAACCTCCAAGGAAGAGAACCAAAGAAGACAGTGAATATTCTTCAAGTGATGAAGAATATGTATTATAATGAAGGTAACCAACTACAAGGGTTTATTTTGGAAGGTTCCACCTCGTAAGGTGAAGCAAGAGATGACTTTCAGTATTCCATGGAAGGAGTAGAAGAAGCTACTAAAGAGTCGGACTCCGGAAAACAAATAAAGATCAATAATCTATGGAAGAACCTCTCATCCATTTTCAGCATTTGTTAAGGTGCACACTATCAGAGAATCCAGTAGTTCCTGCAAGGAAACAAAGATCAAGAGGGAGCACACTCCAGTAGTTCCTGCAAGGAAGCAAAGATTGAGAGGGAGTCCACCCAACAACCACACAAAGATAAGTATTTGAAGTGTCATTTCTTGAATATATGATTACTTAAATGATGGTGTTCATTCATGTACATACTTATTTTCCTAGATTTAGGATGTATATTATGCATGTTAGAAAAGTTGCATTAATGAACAAGATACTACTAATATGCAAGTAATGGGTAAGTGGCCTATGGTACTGTACAACACTCCATTACTGCTTATCTAGATTGAAACCTCTTTGTTGACATGTTGGAGTAGTGCACACTCTTAACAATGTTCTGGTAGAGATGGAAGGCATCTGGAAAGTTACGGGATATGGATAAAATGTTGTATTGAAGCATTGGCTAAGATAATTGCATGACCTATGTCTTTATGCGTAAGAATTTGTTATGAAAACTATGAGATGTTTCTAATCATGCAATTGAACTTGACTTGTAGGAAATATCGTGTACCATAACCTACAAGAGAGACTTGTTTCGAAGAACAAGCGACGAAAAATCAACATACATCAGAAAACTACCTATTGAAGATATTGAAGAACCTAAAGTTCCCAGTGTTAACAATCAAATTAGCACCCCTAGTCATGTGACAGAAGAAGCACATTTTTACTATGCGCCCGCAACATGAAGACAGAATTACAAGTACATTCAGAGACAAGTCCTCTCTGATCTAATCACTTCTCCCATAAATGGAAGGATTAGGTGAAGACAGTAATAACTTAAGGAGAGCAAGTTCGGTCATCGAACCGCTCATTAAAGGTCCAAACTTAAGCTACACCAATCAAAAAATGAAGAGAAATGCATTAAAATGCATTAATTGTGCTTAAAGTTGTGCAAAAAGCCTAAAAACTATGGAAAAGTGGGTTTTCGGGTTAAAATAATCTAAAATCAGGAAAATCAGGAATCCCACATTTAGAAGAAAAGCCTAGGGCTCATTTCCCAATTCTATATAAGAAGGGCATGGGAGGCATTGTAGAGTACACAAAGGAAGAGCAAAGGCATGCTGAAGAGATTCTGAAGGAAGAGAAAGAGCTCAAATTCTTCAAAAGCAAGGGTGAAGGAAGGGAATCTCATGGCAATGGAGGAGGGAATCACACCTAGGTCCATGGTAAGGATGTACTTCTTCATTGTTCTAATTTGAATGGATTCAAGTTTCTACCATCTAAGAGTTTGAATTTTGCTTATCATGTATGAGTTTATTTCTCAAATGGCTTTTAGATCTTAATGAGTTTTGATGAATGAATATAGATCTTTGAAAACTTGGGATAATATTTTCATGTTGCTGACATAGGAACTCGCCATTTCTTAGTAAAATAGTTAAAATAGTGTAGACACAACCCTGCACTAATCATTGTTATCAGATTGGCGACCACATGGCTCGAAAATTCTTGATATCTCATGATTTTTCTTCATTTTTGGTGATCTCCATCCTTTAGATCTACTCATTTTGAGCTTAAAGATCATTAAAAGAACTTAAGATCCAGCTTAAAAAGCTCAAGATCAACTTAAATACACCTTTAATTCATCAAGTTATCTCAATTTACAGTCAGATTTGAGTTTCTTGATTTTTTATTTTAGTATGTGTCTGGAATTTTAGAGTTTAAACTCTGTTTTGATCTTAAAATTGTGTTAAGGTTTGTTAAAGCTTTGATCTCTACGTAGATTCCTTTAAACTATGCCATTAACTTTGCATTGAAGTGTTAGAGCTGTGTTCAGTTTCTTAAAAAAAAAAAAAGATCTTAATCTGCATATGTCTTAAGCATGCGTGTCTTATTTTGCTGCATGCGTATCTTCAAGCTATGAGTTGTTGTTTATTAAAACTTTTAAATCCCAGCATTTAAAGATTTCAATCTGCCCATATCTTGAATTCGGCATCTTAAGCTCTACGTGTAGACTCTTTAACCTCTGCGTGAAGCATTTCTTTAACATCAATCCCCGCATCTTATTCCATCGTTAATCATTGGTCTGAAAACTTTAAAAACTAGCGTGAATGCCTGCGTGAACAGCCTGAGTGAAGAACTCTGTGTGAAATTTCTTCTCAGCATTAATCTCAGATCTCAGAGTAAATCCCCTACGTTGATGGCGAAAGACCTCTGCGTGGATCTTGAAAGTTAAACCTCTGCAGTCAATCTTTAAATTCTGCGTTTGAGTCTAGAATCTTGGATTAAATCTTTAAATTCTGCATTGGAGTCTTGCATCTTGCGTATTCTTTATACAAGTAAAGCTCCCTGCGTGAAATGTAAAAATTGTCAACCTCTGCGTGATGGCTAATGAATTGCTGAATTAAAACAATTGATTGCTGAGTTCATGATGTTAATAATTTTGTATTGTTGAAGTTCATTGGTGTTGAAGATTTATTTAAACTCTGCCTCTACGTGCAATCTTCCTGCTCTACCTTCAAAACCTACATTTAACCTCAGTTGTGCAAGCTTTTAAACACCCTGCTTACTCTCTGCTAAGATTGAAAACTTTAGCACTTTGGACAACCTGGATCTGAGCTCTCTGGATAGCATGGATATTAGTGTTTCCTCAAACTTCTGCGTGGAAGATTTTAATTGATGTTTGGAAGATTTCTTTACCCTCTGCGTTGAAGAACTTCCAACTCTGAGCTCTTCAAACTATGCTCAACATCAGCATTTAAGCAAATCTTTAAACTTTGGCCAGCAAATGAAGTTCTGCATGTTAAGCTCCTGGTGAAGGCGTTTTGGTCAATGCATTTTGGTAAATGCGTTTTGGTACTTTTGAAACCATGTTAAAATTAAATTTTGGATGAACCTTGAGCGCCAAAACCACCAAGGACCCCTTTCATAATTTTTCAAAACACTCATCTCCAATTTTTTTTTAAAGTTTTGCATAGTAAATTCTAATCTTTTATTTTGGATTAAAAGGGGAAAAGAATTGCAAAATTTTTAAAGTTTTTTAAGTCTTTAATTTTGGAATCAAAAGGGAAAAAAATTTGCAAAATTTTTAAAGTTTTTTAAGTCTTTAATTTTAGATTAAAAAGAAAAGAAAAATTGCAAAAATTTTTACAAAGCTTGAAAAGTTTGGATTAAATTGAGATATGTTTGGAGTTGTATGCCTTGAAAGACCCTTACACACACATTTGCATTTGAAAAACACACTTTGAACATCACATGTTGAGGTAATTTGAGACTAATTTCTTTCCAAAAAACAAAAATAAACTTTAATTAGTTCCATTTATTTTGGGGTTAGAATATTTTCATGATTTTCATGCACAATTAAAGAGAGTTGCATCTTTAGAGTTTATTTTTCTTGAGATATATTGTGTATGAGGGACCGTATCCTCTTCACTTGCATCTTATGATGATCTTGTGAATGAGAAAGTGTATCTCACTTGTAATAGTTTAGGGGTTGATTTTCAAAGCATCTTATATCGAGCCACCATATCCTCTTCACTTGGGCCTTATGGCGATCTTGTGAATGAGAAAGTGGATCTCACTTGTAACAGAGTAGATTTAATTTTTTGCATACAGTTTTTCGAGCCACTGTATCCTCTTCACTTGGGCCTTATGGCGATCTTGTGAATGAGAAAGTGGATCTCAGGTGTAACAGTTTAGAATTTAATTCATAAGCATTCCAAAGGGCTCTGCGTATCTTCTTCACTTGGGCCTTATGGCGATCTTGTGAATGAGAAACAGGGATCCCCCATGTAATAAAATTAGATTCATGTTTACTTGAGATATCTTTTTGGGTTACATTGGTCTTTACACATCGATTATTATCCATATTTCAGAGAAAAGAAAAAAAACTGTGCATGAACATACAAAATCTATTAGAAATTTTGCATATCTGAAAGAAATTCATGAACCTCTAACTCTTCCTTAATTTAGAATATTCATCGAATTGAAAAGTAGAGTAGTGAGCATTTTGCATTGTTTGGTTCATTTTCTTGTTTTCAAGTCAACACACCACCAGTTTCATTTCCACTCCTCAAACTAAGCAAACTACACTTAAAATTGGTGCTTAATCTAAAATTGACAAACTTTTGATTTTCATATCACCAACAAGTTTAGGTTAGTGCCCTAGATTATTTGGAGAGTTAACACTCTTGGGCTGCAAAACTTTGAAACTAGCATTGATTAAAGTGAGTAAATCCATTAGTAGCAAAAAACGCTTTTCGAGAAAGTGCTTCTGAAACATGCGTCAAGCACAAGGTCAATCTAGATAAGTAAAGGGTGGTTCCCCCCTTTTGCTTATTTAGTGGGACATGAGCTTATCGAGGGGATTTTATGTTCAGTGACAAGTCCTCGGGGTGACATCACTATTTCTAGAGTTTCTCGTAATGAGAGTTGTCCTCGACTTACAACTATTCCACTCGACCGTCGATTTTGAAGTGGTAAATTTAGTGGTTATTCTTAGGATATCACATAGGCTGTTGTGAGTGGGACACATTTGCAATACCTGAGACGGAAGTTGGAACTTTTACTCCTTGGGAGGGTGATTGGTCAGGAACCAACACTTGCACCCCTGGCAATTAAAGTTTATAGTAACTGTTTCTCACACCTTCACTTCTAGCAATTGTATGAGGACATGAAATCCCTCAACAGCTACTAGTTTCGGAAGACCCTCCAATCCAACTTTTCCTGAACCTCGGTTCTTTGGAAGAGTAAGTTTGCTTGCTTGAAATATCTAGGGAATTTTTACTGTGTGGACACTTTTTATTTTGTTGAGTCTAGAAAGCCATAGGATTGTTTGATTTTGTTTTCAAAAAAAAATTAAACACATCCTTTTATCAATATTCTTCAAAGTGGCTAATCTTCCGACCCGCCAGTCACGGCGACATAGAGGTGAGTCCCCAGAAATTGAAGGCCCTGCTACATTGCGGAGACAACTACAAAATACAAGGCACTTTGACTTTGAAACTAACACACTTCTAACTTCAATTATCAACAATAGAGCAGAAACACGTCAAACAAATACTGCAACACCACCTATCAAGGAAAACACAGAAATTGTTGATCCTCTTGCTCCAATTTCAATTGAAACATTAGGAGACAACACTGCAAATCCAGTAAATCCACCTCTGACAAATCTTTCAGACTCAATGGTACTTCACATCAGTGAACCATTGAACACCATCAATCCTCTTTTGGCGCATTTGGTACACATGCTAAATTCAACATCTAATCCCATGGCTTCATCAGGAGCACAAGGGACCCCATCATCACAACCTCAAACGGTTGTTGGAGGTAGCAATACTTCCACCATCCCTATGGATTCATCAGGAGCACAAGGGACCCCATCATCACAACCTCAAACGGTTGTTGGAGGTAGCAATACTTCCAACATCCCTATGGCTTCATCAGGAGCACAAGGGACCACATCATCACAACCTCAAACGGTTGCTGGAGGTAGCAACACTTCCAACTTGACCTCTACCACAACTCCAACAGTTAGTTTACCTATTGCTAACATAAGTTCAACTAGCACTTCAGTGCCAGTTGGTACATTTTTGGGTCCCAATCCCGGAAGTACATCCACTTTGCCTACAGGAATCCCTACTGGAGGATCTGCCTTACCAAACTTGGGTTTCCCATATGGTTTGGCTACTCAAGGTCAAAACAATCTGAGAGTTAAACAAAATCCTGTTGGCATACCAAACAGTCTTCCAAGTTCTACCCCTAGGGGGAATCCTTCACTTTGGAATCTCAATATCCCTAGTGGAATTAATGGACCATGGAACAATAATGCTAATTGGGGTAATACTCCACAAGGTAGTGGAAGTGCCTCGGGAAGCCAGTATCTAAACTTTCCTAGCATAAATCCTGGGGGAATCCCATACCCCCAACAGTTAGCACACCAGGAGGTAACCCATCCACCAACCCCATTCCACCATGGAGTGGGAAGGTTCCAGGAAGTACCCCACCTTCTTGGGCACCACCCTCGCAAGGGGGCAATCAACCTTGGAACGCATATACAAACCAAGGAAACATTCAATGGAGTGGTCCAATTCCAACTAGTAACCAATCTAATTGGGGCCCATCCCTGCAAGGGGGAAATCCACCCATAAATCATAACCAACAATGGAGTGGTAATGTTCCACCAAGTAACCAATATCAATGGAACATACCCCTACAAGGGGGCAATCCACCCGTTAAACCTATGCCACAATGGAGTGGCAATGTTCCACCAAGTAACCAATCTCAATGGAACATACCTCCGCAAGGGGACAATCCATACATGCATCGTATCCCACAATGGAATGGACAATATTTAGGAAATAATCCATCTTTTTGGATGCAATCTCCGCAAGGAGGTAATCCTGCTTGGAATGCTTTTCAAGCCCAAGGACCACAACAGTAGAGCCATCAAGCTTCACTCGGATATCAAACATTTGCTTCGGCACCATCCAAGTCACCATTTCTAGCCACATTGAATCTACCGGATTTATCCCGGCTGACTAATGACCCTATTATTCATTTGAATGGGTGGCCAACCATACCAACCAAACTACCCTCAAACATACCCAAGTTTGACAGAAAACCAGGGGAAGATCCATCAAATCATGTGATGACATTCCATTTATGGTGTTCATCCAATTCTCTAGTTGATGATAGTATTAGGTTGAGGTTGTTTCAGTGGACCCTTACCGGAAATGCTGCGAAATGGTACATTAAGTTGCCCCGCAATACATTCACAGAATTTTCATCTTTAGCTATGGCATTTTTTACACATTTTCAATTACCTATCCGCTATGAGACGGGAACTGAACTTTTAACTTCACTTAGGCAATCCACCGCTACTCACATCTCGGATCATATCCATGAGTGGAGTAGATGTCAAAGGCTTATAAAAGTTGAAATCCTTGATCAATTCTTAGCAGATTGGTTCATAAAATCACTATTTCCTACTCCTTCTAAAGATGTAGCCATGTCAGGATCCATGACTGGAAAACAACTCATTCAGAGTGCTCACCATATCGATTTGGTATATTCCCAATCGGGCACACTTTATGACTTAATACCCCATGCTGTAAGACCTGTGTCTGATCCATCTAGGCCGCCAAAAGGACCTCATACCGATGGTGTTATTGGATTTGTAAACCAACTTGAACAGATTACCCAACAATTGGGATAAATGTCAGTTCAAAATCCGCAACCCATAGCTGGCTAGGAAACTCAGCAATCTGCAACTCCTGCCCAAACTTCTGAAGTCCTTACGATTCAAACTCCAACCCAAAAGGAAAAAAGAAGAAACAAAAGAAGAAGCCTAATGCAAACCCTGGGACAAGAGAGGCACCTAAGGTAAATAACCCTACAGGAGGCAATCATGAAAATAGGAAAAACAAGTACCCTTGCAAAATATGCAAGAGGATCATCCCACTCATATTTGTCCTCATATGGATGATATTCATCGCATGTTAGCACAACAAGGAGGGAAACAACCACAACCTGCTGTCCTAACTCAACCCTTCCCCCAGCAACAACAGATGGTTGATGCGGTGCCAGTACCTCCACCAGGAGGAAACCAAGAAAACCCCCCACAAGGGGGAAATCCACCCAATGCTAATATCTTCACAATTGGTGAACATGACATCCATATCCAAACAAGGGCTCACTCTTATGACATACCTTCAAAAGATGCTGAAACAACTGGATCTCAGCCTAGTGGTTTTTTAAATATTGAAAAACCAACCATAGACATGGTGCCTCGACCTCCAAAAGGGGTCCTCCGCAAAACAACACACAACCCCAATGGGCGAGCTGCTCAAAACTACAATGTGGTTGAAGATTTAGCTCAAGCTCCTTGTGCAATGTCTACCTTGGAGGTGTTGCAAAGTTGTCCCGCTCAACAGAAAGCACTATTGTCTACCATCAGTGTTATTGATCCATCAGACACTAATTTGATCACATTTGACTTAGAACGGCCCACATGTAGGCTTCCCTCATGTTGAGGCCTCGGGGGTGTAGGGTATTTGAAAGGTGCTAGAATGGGTCCAAGGCTCCCAACAGAGGGTGAAAACCCAGACTTAAAGGCTTCAAAAGACCCTACGCAAGGGTAGTTCTATCCCCATCCTGTTTGGTGTGGAATTATCCCACGGATATTCGGCCTTCGCTGGCACTCTATGAGTAAATGGGTTTGATCGATAGATCAAAATTCAATACAGAAAACAGAAGCTTAAACTAAGTCTACTCTAAATCAACCTATTTAAAACAAAAGGATATATTCTGAGTTACACCTATTCTAAGGAAAACCTTGTTGTTGTGCAGATCAATCTTGATGTGAGAGGAAGAAGTGTGTTTTCCAACTTCAACAAAAATTTAAAAGATGCATGTACTTGTTTACTTAGATCATAATCAATTTAATGGAAATTAAATGATGATAACATAAGCATGTAAACTTGTTCAAGATAAATCTGTAATCACTATGTTAATTGAAAAATTAACAATGATTATTTGGATGTTGATCACTTGCAGAAATCGATACAGAAAGTAATTCAACTGAAAGAAATTCAATTAAACATTTTCTCACATAGATCAGCTATAAAGAGAAATCGTTATAACAGATATTTATATGAATCAATCTTGCAAAGATCAAATACTGTAGATGACAATTTAAAGTAAGAAATCAGGCATCGTCAAAGAAACTTGAACAATAAACAAGAGATGATTGAAAAGATTACTTCACTGTTAAACGAAGTCTGTAAGCAAAATTACAAAGCCCTGTAAAGACAGAGTATCTCCAGTTCGTCTCCTGCTGATTCCTTAACCAAAAATTCCCAACCCCTTTTCCCTGAGAAGTATTCTTCCTTAAATAGGGATTACAAAGGAGTACAAAAAGGGGAATCCCAAAATATAGGGATTACAGAGTTTAAATCCGGTTGTTAATCCAGGAAATTCAGCCATAATAATCTAAACAATTTTAACTCAGCAAATTCCCTCCGCTTCGAGGTGAATTTTGAACAAAAGTCATCTTGGAATTTCAGGAAAATCCGGTAGAAAAATTATAGAATTTGCCAACAGCTTAATAGCTATCGACAACAGGGAATAGTCGGTCCTCCAAACTTTGTTGTTGAATCGCCGCAGAATCTCCTGGCTGATCCATAACGCTATCAAAAACAGAAAAATCGGACAACGGGTCTTGTTTCACAAAAGCTGGTGATGTATCGGGTTCTTCATTAATTATGAAATCTTGGATAATAGAGTCATCTTGATCATGCAGTTGTTTACTGTTTTCTTCTTCGTCCCTTTGACGAGGCGATAAACAAACTGGCAAAATTTCATAAACTTCTTCACTGCTACCACTATTGATATCAGGAACGCCTGCATCAGAAGGTGGCGACGTAAGTTCAGGAAACAACAAAGAGTGAAGCTATTCATGCATGGAAGATTCATCGAAGGTTTTACAACCTGTTTGCATGTTTATTCACCAAATCGTTAGAAAGAAAGTTGCCAAAACGGGAAACCTTTCTAACAAATTCAAACAACGAACTAAGCATTTCATACCTACGGCCATATTTAAGATAAGTTAAAGAAGATCAAAATGATTGAATATGATGAGCTGTAATGATTAAGATCATGCGAATTTGGGGATTACAATCATTTGAACTGGAATGAAACGACGTCTCTGCATGTCAATCCGAAATGGATCACAACAAGTACAATTTCAACATAATGTAGCATAATCTAACGTCGCATCTGAAAACTATCATTGCAGGTCAATCTTATCAAGAAATCATATCTTGAAGGATGATCATGCAGTGCGAAGTGAAGTGAGAATCCCAGCCGTGAGACTAGTGAAAACAAGACATTGCAACGTAAATTCGAATGATTGAATTTCATCCATTGGATCAACTAAACAGACAGTGAGGATTTAGCAATGCAGGATGCGGGATAAGACTTCGAGGAATTATTCCTGAGTTTATTCACGATTCTCGAAATCCGCAACCTGAAAATTGCGGGTTTCGAGATCACATACATGAATCAAAATACAAAACGCATTTTCGAATGCCGCAACCCAGAAATTGCGGGTTGCGGGTTTTGGAAACATACTACGCAACTTAAAAGAAAAATGGGAATCCAAAATCTAAAAGCCGCAACTGCGGGTTTTGGGTTTCGGGGTGACGATTCCCAAACTTATTAGCGAGAAGTTCCCACGTCCCGCACCTTTCGAGTTGCGGGTTTTGGGATCACCAAACTCAAACACCTAAAAATTGCTTTCCCACAACTGTCGGGTTCGGGATTTCGGGATGTCGGAAAGTCGGGTTTCAGGTAGGCAGAAAACAAAGAGACTTGATTTTGAATCTTTCTACGACCAAAACACTTGGAAAAATTCTAAGGAAAGCAGTACGAACAAGCTAAACAAAAGCATAAGTACAAGATTGTAGAAACCAAGCTCAAAATTCATATTCACAAGAACACTTGGATGAACATCCTTGTGCTAATTTTACAATTGGGGCTCTCATGTTTAACCGAAGCATGGGATCTGTTGTGACTACAACAAATGGCAACTGGCTGGGAAGAACCAGTTATCTCTGCAAAGAAACTTTAGTCAGAACGGTGTACCGGTCAAATGCCTTTTCCAACTTGAAATTTTAGAAAATATTGGTAAAGAGACAACCAATAAGCATAAAACATAAGATTGATATGTTCCCATCAATGATCATGTTAAAAGTAATGCAAATATGATAAGGAGGATTAGGAGACAGTAAGACTTCTTTATCATTATGCAATCATTGAATCAACAGCTTGTGATAAACTTGGGACAAACTTAAAACTACTGGTGGATATCCAATTTACACATCACCTTGATTTATTAATTGGTTTTATATACAACGGTCCTTCTTACTATATACAAAGATTTTTATTTTTATTTTTTTTTATAAACAGATTATAAGACCTTGCTCATACAAGACCACTGCCCTAACTTGGTAATCAGATATTAATAGCGCCATTCACAGACCTAATCCAGAAATTGATCAAGCTAGCTCGGTAAGGAGACCCCTTGTCCTTCAGCTGTGACACTAAAGGAAACTATCATGACTTGGTGACCATATGATGATAGCTTCTGTCCATATTAAACCCATGATCATGGTAGGGATGGCTTGTGATAAGACCCCCCTATCTGTGTACACAACAGGGATCTTATAAAAGGAAAATACAGGCATTATTCAAAGGATAAACTACAAGGCACTTCCGGGGCTTGGTAACCTCATGATGACAGCGTTACTCACCAGTGTTCTGCAGATCATGAATGGACCGACCTGTGATAGGATCCTCCACCTCTCAAGAGAAATGAGATTCATCTTCCAAGTGTGGTGGCTTGATGTGAAGATGTCATTCCACTAAACACCTATGAACCTAAAGGGATGGATTTGTGATAAGTCCCCCTCCTTGCAGCCTATCATTATTCAAGAAAATTATTAACATGGTGACTGTAACAGGATCCAAAGCAGATAAAGCTAACCATGTTATTATGATATGCTGTGACAATGAGACATAAGATAAAAACATTCCAACCATTTCTCGCATCTCAATTAAACCGATAAAACATTTAAAAGGTAATGACCACAATGGAAGGATATCAATATCGAGGTCCTGCATCATTTGGATGTGCATTCTTTACAAAACATATTCTGATATCAGCCAAAAGAGGTTGAGACCATCGTACCATCTTGCAAGTTCAATTAAAGATAAAATTAGAACTGGCTTCAAATCACTACTAAATGTGTGGAGTTTATTATTCAAAAGAAAACAATCCAATCAATACAAAAGAAAACACACACCAAACCTATGTACAAAAGTATTAGATTTTTCAAACAAAATACATTTTGAGTAGTGCAACATTCACTGGATAAGTGTCTATGACTCCCTCCAGTGTTTGTAATCGAACAGTGCTGGGACCCATCTTTTTTGTAATAATGAAAGGTCCTAGCCGAAGGCGTTGGAATTTGGTATACTTGTTTTTATCCTTATGTTGTTTATCCCACCTTAATACCAAATCCCCAACTGAGAATTCTCTGTCGGATGAAGATTTGTCATCAAACCATCTCTTCACCATCTGTTGATGATGATACAACTTATTCTTATCCACTTCCTTGTCTTCCTCTAGCTTAAGCAGTGTGTCAATTCTATGTTGAAGGCAAGAAGAGTCATCTTCTTGGATAGATTGGGCTAACTACAATGAAGGGATGGTGAGGTTAGCAAGAAAGATAGCTTCCTTTCCATACACCAAACAGTGGGGTGAATTCCTTATTGCTGCCTTTGGGGTGATTCGGTCTGCCCAAAGAGCATTATAGAGCTGTGTGTGCCAATCTTTATGATGACAAGCTACAGTCTTTTTAAGAATATTTATCTGATTTTTATTTGAAGACTCAGCCAACCCATTACCCTGGGGATAGTAATTGGTAGCAAACTGTAGCTTAATCCCTTTTTCAAGGGCACAATGTGTCAAATAGATCGAGGAAAAATAATATGCATTATCAAAAACAAGATATTCTGGGACGCCAAACCTGGTAACTATCTGACTCTCAAGAAAAGAAATTACCTAGTTTGTATTACATTGTCTAAGTGGGATAGCTTATGTCCACCTAGTGAAGTAATCGGTGGCTGTAAGAATATACCTATGTTGCAAGGAAGAAGTGGGGTTTATTCGTCCAATGAAATCCAGTCCCCACTACTGAAATGGGAACTGAATTATGACTGGTTGCAAAGGGAAAGAAGATTTCTTAAACTTCCCTGTACATTTTGACATGCTTCACACTTTCTTACATAAGCATATGCATCTTTAAACAATGTAGGCCAGTAATACGCTGCTCTGATAATTTTATGAGCTGTAGTTTCTCCTGAGAAATGGCCTTCAGCTAGTCTTGTATGAAATTGAAAGAGAATATCATTAGTGTCATGCTTTTCTAAACACTTGAGAAAAACCCCATCATAGTTCTTTCTAAACAAGACTTCATTAATGAATTGATAAGGAGCAGCCTTCAACCTTAATGCTCTATGTTTCTTAAAGTCAAGGGTTTCAGGAGCAAACCCATGGTTCATAAAGAATTTGATATGGTCATACCATTCAGATGTACAAGTATCGATAGCATTGACAAAACCTATTGGGACGTCTTCCTCCTGCTCCCACTCACTCTGCTGCTGTGCAGGATCGTTCGACTGAGCAGTGAGAAGACAGAGACCTTGTCCTTTTACAATTTTGGCAGGCCTGATTTCTAAATCATACTTTTGCAGGGCTTTCATCCAATGGGCCCTTTTCTTACCCAATTCCTTCTGGACTAACACATTTCTAATGGCAGAGTATGGGACAATAACCTTTGTTTGAGTCTTAACAAATATGGCCTATAGTGTTTAACATATTTGTAAACTGCTTATGCTTGTTTGTCAATTTGGGAATAATTGAGCTCTGCACCTTTGAATGTTGAGCTCATGAAGGATATCGGGATCTCAGCATCATTTTCGTGCCTCTGTGTCAAGACAGCTGCATAAGAGAAATCAGTGGCAAAAGTATAGAGAATAAAATATTTATCAAAGTTAGGGGACATAAGAGCAGGAGCTTTAGCAATGGCTCTTTTGATTTCAATGAAAGCATATTTATGTTCCTGTGACCAAGTGAACTGTACATCTTTTTTAACTAATTGTTGTAAAGGTTTCACTATCTATGCAAAATTAGGCACAAATCTACGAACAAAATTGATATTACCTAAGAAAACCTGCATGGCCTTGTGCGAACCGGGCAAACCAATTTTTGAGATAGCATCAGTACGTTCCGGGTCAATAATCATACATTCTTTAGACACGATAAAACCGAGAAGTTTTCCTTTTATGACTGCGAAGATGGACTTCTTTGGATTGAGCAAAATCTCGAACTTCCTGCAACGTTCGAAAACCTGTTTCAAGGCAAAAAGATGTCCATGTTGCTTCTTAGAATATATAGTGATATCATCAAGATAAACTATGACGGATTTATGCATTAAACCTCTGAAATCTATATCCATAGCTCTCTGAAACGTGGCTCCAGCATTTATCAACCCGAAGGGTATTCGCCTGTAGGAGAAAGTGCCCTAGGGGTTCTAAACGCGATTTTCAACTAGTCATCGGGAGCAACCATAACTTGATTGTATCCCGAAAAACCATCCAGGAGTGAGAACATTTCAGAACCTGCCACCTTTTGCATAATCTATTCCATGGGTGGAACAGGGTAATTATCTTTTTCGGAAGCCCGATTTAGATTTCGGAAATCGACACATAGTCTAATTTCACCACTTTTTTTACACACGGGCACCAAATTGGCAATCCATTGGGTGTGTCTGACAGGGAAAATGATTCTAGCTGCCAGTAATTTCTCTAATTCCTTTTTCACATAAGGTTCCAAGCTAGGGTGCATTTTGCGCAATTTCTGTTGATAGGGTTTCACCTCCGGCTTCATAGGTATGTTGTGGTGCATGATGCTTGTATCAAAAGTTTTCAATTCGTCGTAAGTCCAGGCAAAAACGTCCTTGTACTCTTTACATAACTTAATGATATCTCTTCTTTCCTTGAGAGAACAATTAACTCCAATATTGATAAAGCGAGGTTCTTGCTCAATACCTAAGATGACTGGCTCATAACTCAGGGAGGAACTCTGAGTTTTACAATTGGTCTTGTTTCTGAATTTATCCTATAAATCATAGAATTTCTCTAGACTGATAACAGATTTCGGGATAACGTTTGAAGGATCAAAGAGTGATTTTTCATGCTCCTCCTCATCTATGGCCATATTTTGAAATGTATCTTGTGCAGTGAGGAAGTCAAGAATCTGTTGATCGTCGTCAAACACTTTCCAATTGGTCACATTGTTAGGTATGGAAGGCCTATAAATGAGTTCTATAGAAAACGTCTGGGGAGACAAGCCTTCTGGTGGTATCAATCTAGATGTTGTGTTTGCTAGGAGATCGGCATCGAAATCTTGTGACCTAGGGACTGAATTGATGTTAAATGCAGAAAAGGATTTGGTGAGATCCCTTACCAGTTTCTTATAATTCATCAGGCGAGGAGATAAGCAGTGTATCTTGTTCCTTACCTGTAACATCCCGAAAAATTCACAAAAATTTAAAAAAATTAAATAGCAATAAATACTGAAATTGCTAATGCGGAAAATAATTGCTAAACCTATTAACTAATAACAACTTAATGATAATGACATGTCATACTTCTTCAAACAAATACAAAGTTAGTTTTGTTTGTGTTAGATGTATTTAAATTTTCTTGCGATACACTCCTCTAGACATAATACTGACAGTTTGCTTTTGGCTGATGACAAAGGGGTCCTACGAGGTACCCTGAGGTTTACTTAGCTATGATAGCTAAAGCATTTGAACTTGTTTCCTTGTGCAGAAACGCAGGTAAGAACATTACGACAAATCAAGTGTTAAGAGTAGTTATGTTTTTCAGTTATTCATCAATGTATTGTGAAAACTTTAAGTACTTCCTTGCATGAAAGTTATTTTAAAGGTATGGATCATTGTCATACTTCTCGTTTACATGCTAGTTTACAATTTATAAATACTATTAAAATCCTGGCAACATTTCTCCATTTTGCAAAGAGTGGTAATAGGATGTATACTTATTATGTGAATAATTCGACTTATATATCGTTCTATATTATGAAAACATGAACCAAATATTATTTGAATACATGGTTAATCTTGAAATCTTAACTATATTAAATTATGCACTTCTCAATTTATGATTCATAAAAACTCATATTAATTTAGTCAGGTCTTCTATGCTATTGCTATCATAATTTAAATGATACCATTGCAATACTATAGGGTTAGACCTTTCTATGTTAATATTTAAATGTTGTGGTAAGTTATACAAATTATATAAGAAATGGCAAGGTGAAAACATATTACGATGTGCATAATGACGAAATCTATATTATACACTAAATACAATAACCTTCTATGCAATACAACCTTTGCAATGTATATTAACCATGCATTCTAATAACAAATACAAATGGAAACGATATGGGTTAAATGTTGTAACCCTAACTCTTGCACTAACATGTGAGATTGATAGGCATTAAATGTAAAGGTATTAACGTGTTGGAATTCTGTCGAAACCTGGTCATAGCATTAAATTCGCCTACCTTCTATGTGTAGTGGAAGTCTTAGGTGGATGCCTTTGTGGTTGAAGGTCACGTGAAAGAGTTCTCAAATACTAATACAATGCTAAGTTGTGCCATACTTTAATCCTTGGTCTGGTGATTTGGCAATGTGGTGGATGTGGTAATCAATAGGGTATTCAATGCAGTGGTTGCCTGAACTTCAACGTGCCTAGCTGGCATCTCCTCCATCGTTGATCTCACAATATCTTAGGCTTTGGAATGAAACCCTAGTCTTTCATTGTAAGTATCGTTGAACTGTTTCTTGGTCTTCATTTCGCATGTTAGAGGCAATGTAGAGAGGCCGAAAACCTGCTACAATGTAGGGTTTGGAAGTTGGTGTTCGGAGGACTACTCCTTCCTCGAATTCGATCCCTTGACCTGTTGGGAAATCTTTAAAAGTTGCAGGTGCTTGTATTTCCTGAAGAGCTAAGTTACCATGCAGCCACTAAGATGTTTTTAGGAAGTAGAAATTCAGGGTTTTTTGTTAATTTTTGGAAGTGGAGTTTGAACCAGAGCTCAATTCTTAGAGTCTAAGTCTGCTCTTCACTGTGTTACTAGGTGACTCTCTCTTCGTTTGCTAACGACGCCTTTATTAAGGGAACTACATTACAAGGTAATGTTTTGATACTGCAGTGTTAATGCATTCGGTTGTGTCTAAAAATTATCTCTGAAACTTCTCGTTTAACCTCTCATGTTTTACTGTGGCAGGTTTCACTTCTTCGAAAGGTTACTGGGTTTGAAAGCTTGTGGAAGAGAAACTGCTCAACCACCGGTAAGCCTCAGTGGTTCTTTACTTCGTAGGTTCTCCTGGCATGTTGGTCGAAAATTGATGTTTGACGAGGTCTGTGGAAAGTTCTTAGCAGAGGAAATTTCTTTAACTGTTAAGATGTTTAAACGAGAGCCTCACTTCATGTGTATAGAGGATGGAGTCCTCGGCTCGTTTTGCTTCCCTGCCAATGCAGCGTTTCGTTGTGGCTTTTAATGTAAAGTAAACTTGTTTAAGATATAATGTCAAAGGGTCAAACCCTCGGTCGATATTAATGGAAACACAGTATTCAGAAAACTTTACATCGTGTTTGTATGAAATATATAAATTATCTAAGTTGATGTTTGAGTAATTGATACTATGTTTAGGTGAAAGTAGAGAGCCATGGGCTGACTCATTTTTGTGAAAAAGATGGTTCTGTGTTACGATGCTTATACTTTTGACTTGAATGGTAAAATGAGATTCAGTTTGCATTGAACATAACTTATAAAGGTTTCTATGCAATCCCTATTTTTATATAAATTGTTGTTTGTTGTATTGAAAACTGTGTGTTTAAAAATGGGTACGTACCAAAGGTTTCTACCTTTTGTTTTGCAAATAAAACCTTACTCTGTAGGTTTCGATGGTAGATTGTTTTAGCTAGCAACTATACTGTCGTTTGGATAGAGGCCGAGAGCCGTAGGTTAACTGTTTTCTTGAAAACGAAACCCTGAGTTTGCAATAAAACAAAAAAAATAGTTTTCTAAGTGTTTTCTAAGTTTATAAAGATTGATATAATAACTTAGAAGGATCAGTGTTAAACCCGGCCGAGAGCTGTGGCTAACTTGTTTTACCAAGATGAAAAACCCTATGATCAAATTGTTTTAAATTTGAGTTTGGAAGATGATAATGTGACTCTGTTTTGGTTTTTGATCCTTAAATTGAATGATTATTATGGTTGATAAAAATAATAGTACTCTTGTTTGAGTCTGTTTTGTTCAAGTGGATAACTATCGTAAAAGTGTTAGTCAAATAATGATGATGCATTTATCTTTGGAAAAACTTGATATAATAAAATAGGTTTACGATAATAAATGTAGACTGTAAGCTGGTTTATAATTGTTCTTAGGGTTTTGAAAACGAACCTGTACATGTTTGCAAACTTTATATAGTTGAAAGCAGAACTGTAAGAGTTTGGAAATAACACCTAGAAATAATCTACTTTGCAAAATTTGAAATATAGCAGACTATTTTAAATAATGAGAATAATGCTAAATTAAAACCATGAAATTTGAATGAAAGGAATGGAATGAGAATAAAATGCATGTATCAATTTTGTATAAAAGAATAATTGCAATTGTTACATTTCTCAAAATAATAATGTATGAAATATGTGGAAATATAACAACTTATTATTGGAAGAAAATAATAAGATACATAGTATTAGCTTTCAAAAATAGATAGTAATCATTCGAAAACCTAGTTCTGTGCAGAGATAAAATGTTTTACTTTTCTTACTAGTACAGAAAATGCTATATATATGTGTTTATGATATGTTATTCTATTTCTGAGTTTAAACATGTAAAATTGAAATTGCAGAATTAAAAGAGACACTACAGTGTTAATCTATCCATTCACTGGGCATTCTACCCATCAATCATCTGATGTAATTATACCTCTCTGTACTAGAGTACTATACAAAAAACAGTATGGGAAAAATACAGAAAGGATTTTTAATCAATCATCTCATTTACTTAATCATCCTTATACAAAATCATCTCTAGGTCAGAAATTGAAATGCTTTCTTTTGTATAACTGTAATACTAAATCTATAAATGCAGAAAATCATTTAACTGTAAACAATAAGACAGAACAATAGAACGTGATTGAATGTAGGAGAAACAAACAACCCAAGGAGCCCGTTCCACCCAACCTATTCCTTAAGACAGCCAAATTACTTGCCTTAGGACCCCTGAGCCTATCCACTGAACCACTAGGAAGAAGAATCTGTAGAAGCTTTAGGTCATCAACTTGCAACAACAATTTGGATCATTCAGTCCTACAGACTTAGCAGTCAAAGAGACCTGCACCAGCACATCTAGTTCCTTCTCAAAATATTGCAGTAGCCTCACAATGCACTTCCACTTAGCCTCCCTATTCGAATCTCTCAGTGATCACCTAATGCACTTGAGGAATTATTTCTGCAGAAAATAATGGAGGCTCCCTACCCAATTCGAATTGCCTTATCTAGGTTGCTTAGGCCTTTTAGTGGTTAACCTGGTCATTAATGAGCTAACAGCTCTCTCCCACCCACATGGGGGGGTAATGCCACAAATTTAAGGGTAGTTGTCCCATAACCAATAGCTAGTGGTGGAGTGAAAATGCTGACACTTGTCCCATGCCTTCTAACAGCTTCCATTCCTCCTAGTGGGTCAGTGAACACTCATTTAACAGTTCCCTTGGGTGTTTGTCTCCTGTTTTAATTTATTAAATAATAATAATAATATGTTTATTACAATCATCCTTGACCAGATTTGGTCATAATTACAAAACTTTGTAATTATAATTTAACATAATGTTTTTGCAAATAAAATAAATAGTCTCAAAATTTGGGTAGGTGACACTACCTGTTTGACAATGATCTCAGAATCACCAAAGCAATGAATGACATGTACCCCCATATCAATAGCCTTTGTAAGTCCTTGAACAAGGGATTCATATTCAGCCACGTTGTTGGTACAGTCAAATTCCAATCTGCATGCTATCATAGTTTTAATCCATTTTGGGTTGATGAGGACACAACCCGCACCAGCTCCTTCCTTAGACCCGAAGCCATCAAAAAATAAAGTCCAAGCAGTCGGATCTATTCTAAAATTTGTGTTTACATTAAAAACATTATGTACAACATCTCCAGTGAAAGGTATAGTGGTAAGTTGAGTGATCTGAGATTGTTTTTGTAAATTTTCATATGGAGAACAGTCAGCAAGCAAATCTCCAAAGAAAGTGTCAAACGTGAAATGTTCAATGTATGAATTGAGATAATCAGTAGGTTCACTAGAGTCATTCAAATCTGTGACTGTTTGTTTCATGAATGGTTCCCTACTAATTTTGATTTTGTTAGGTTGTCCATTATAGGGTAACCATAGATGAGACCAGTCAATGGAAAAGTAGCAAGACGTTTCTCAACCTCCCTACTACTCTAACTTTTGATCTGTCGAGTTGGACGATCTAAGTAGGGCAGGGCTCCCATGTGGCATTAAGTTTTCTACAGATTGATAATGGAATTACATTCGATGAAGCACCAGATTCTATCATCCAGTTATGCACGTTCCTGTTGAAGATCTCAAAAGTCAGAAGAAAAGGGGGTGTTCTTTTACTTCCAGGTTTTTGATCATCAGATTTGGTAAGGGAGTCAAAGTTATTATTCTGAGAGTCTCTGGTTTGCTTGACTACCATGATTTTGGGTAAGGTATCTCTCATATAAGGAATCTTCAATAGTTCAAACAGAGAGATATTAGCCTTAACTCTTTTCAGATCATCAATTAGATTATACTCGATCTCGGGAATAACTGTATCATTTTGAGGAACAATTTTGCCTTTATTGGGAACTGTTGTTGAGGATGAAGGTTACTGAGGGGGTTGTGGTCTTGACCTTGTGTTGTAAGGGTGTTGGATGTTAAACATAGTCTCAGGTTCTTCCTCCTCTTCATTCATGGGGAGTTCGGAGAAATAGCTAACAGTGTTTACTTGCAGGTCCTCTTGTTCTTCGTTCTCTTCAGGTGATTGTGAATCGTGGTTGGTATGATCCTTGGAGGTTTTAGGAATAGTTTGGGTTTCTGTTTCCAAGGCTCTAAAAATGGAATAGATTTCTTCATTTGAAAGTCCTTCAGTAGGGTCAAGAGGTGGTGGATTCTGAGGAGGCTGATAAGGTGTCCTAAAAGGGGGCCTTACAAAACCTCTATTTTGGTTTTGATTCTCATTATTATTTCTTTTCAGATCAACCATCTCATTTGACACTTTCTGAAGAAATTTCTTTACATCATTCATGTCAAATGGATCCTTGTTTTGGGTGGAAGCCTTGGGCACAATGTCAGTTTTATTCCTGGATGCGAAGGTAGAGGGTTGTTCTTCTACTGCATCAAGGCCATCCTTAAGACAATAAATATCTTTTTCAACTTGGATAGCTTCAATGTAGGATTCATATAAAGCGTTTTTATGCGCCCTTTTTACCCACATTGCAATGGGGGCAGAAAGACCCTTTTCATAAAAGGCAACCAAAAGCTCTTCGGCTGGAAGAACAGGGGCAGGGATTCTATTCTTTAGGTAAGAAAACCTTTGATTATAATCTTTAATTCTTTCTTTACCTTTCATCTTTATGGAAGATAACTCCAGAACTAAGTCCTGTGGTGTTTTGTCATCTCCAAACTTTTGGATAAACAGTTTTTCAAAATCATCCCAAGATGTAATAGATCTAGCTTCCAAGGCGAAATACCATTTAGATTCCTTGCCCTCAAATGTGTAAGGGAACAATCTGCAGACTACATCCTCGTGAATAACATTCCTAATCCTGATGGCTTGCATGAAAGTTTTAATATGATAAAGTGCAGGTGACTTGTCATCTGGGTTATATTTAGGAAGCCATTTTTCTAGGTTCTTAGGTAACCTGTGTTCATCACCAAGTATCCACACAGCATCTTGCTCAATCCAAGGTCTGTTCTGGCCTTCCCCATCCATAGCTAGTTCTTCTTCTTCTTCAGACGAAGAGTCGGGATAATGTTCACTTTCGGATGAGGAGGATGAAGATGAAGGAGGAGACGGTGGTGGTCCACCTAAAGGAATTACTTGTGAAGCTGGTGGGGTTTCAGTGAATAACAAATCAAGATTGAATTCAGGGGGTTATTGCTGGTTTGACGAACTATTTTGTTCAGTGTTTTGTTCAGCATTTTGTTCACCTGAATCTTGACTAACTTGATCTACTACCTATGGATTGGTCTTTTCTTGGTGAATTGTCGCTAATCCTTGACTTCTCTGTAAAGAGAGTCTTTGCTGCAATATAGTAGCACTATCACTGGACCTCTTGAGTATATCTTCAAGCAGTATAGGTCCTCTAGTGGGTGATGTGATAATGATATCTCTTGTTGTTGGATCTCGATGAGCTATTGGGGTAACAGGGATAGTAGCAGGTCATTGTACCGGTTGCTCAACAGAAGTAGATGCTTGAGTGTGACTACGGGTGACAATCGATATTCTTGCTAGAGGAGGTTTCTGAGTGTTTTGCTTAGGCATATTTAACTACTGGCCCTCCTTCTAGCACCATTTGTTGAGGCCTCGGGGGTTGTTGTATTCAAGCAGAGAGTAAATGCATACACAGAGATATAATCAAGACACAAGAGATGAGTCGAATGCATCCAACTAGTTATATTCATCTTGATGGTATTATTTATACATGTTACATATGGTTGGAGCGGTTGCACCCGCTCCAACTCCTTATTTAACTATACTACTACATAAGTAACTAATGATAATTAAGGAGCCTGAAGGGTCTCCTCCAACATCTCCCCCACCTCAAAATCTTTCTTCGTCCTGAAGAAACATGAACAACCACGAACTGCGATTCCTTTAATCTCTGTCAATAGTCTGGTAGTGGCCAATCGAGCCTTCTCACCTCTTTCCTGTCGGATTCTCTTCTAGGGTCCAGGAGCTTCTGGGCTTCGTCGCTCTACCATTTCACCAACTCACCATCTGCCTGAAAAACTTCTGAAATGACATTAAATAGATGTTTATGTGTGTCAGCACCAGGGGGATTGATCAATTTAACTGTTCCTTTGTCATTATTAACGTGAAGCGCTTTCTCTGTGTGGTATAGATGTCTTCTACTTAAATACATCATTTTCGTAGACTCAGATATCTTGAGGCTTCCTGCAAGTTTCGAATGTGTCGCTGCTGCTTGTGGTCGATATCGATTGATATTGGTCTTGACTCTATGCGACATGATTGACTTGACTCGACATGATTGACTCTGGTCGGCAAGAGACCAACTTGATTTACAACTTTTATGAAAATACATGGTTCAATAAGCTTTGAACATCCCTTTATTCGACTTATTTTCAATGACCCGACACTTTTTCATACTTTTTCATCTTTTGCATATCGACTAAAATACAAAGAAACTTTAATAATATGTTGACATTGACATTCCGACCATATTTTAAAATCGACCAACTCTCGGCCATATTTAACAATGACTTTAAAAGACTCGACCACTTTACCATATTGACCATACTGACAAAAGTTTAATATCGACTAAGGTGAAAAAAGAAAGAAAAAAAAAGAAGGTGACGTGACCAAAACACTATAGACTATATGTCACCTCGACCACATATTTAAGAGTCGACCAAAACACAATATCGACCAATTTACTAGGTATCGACCCACATAGTTTTTTCTTTTCGACGTCAGAGATATAATATTAACAACAGGTCACTTTACCATTTTGTGATATCGGCATTGCGCATTCGCCAAGTCGATGTAGATGAGATCGGTTGGCACGTGAAAATTCCATGCTAATAATACATCCAATAAAATATATTGATCGAAGAAGGAAAGAGAGTTGACCGCATCGACCGAGAAGAGGGTGTTGAAACTTTCTTTTGCAGTTAAAAGTCGAATTTCTACTCGTCGACCAAAGTTAAAGGACGTTGATCCAAAACAGAGCAGATGGACAGAAGATAGATCTTTTGGCAGTCGTCCTGCTTCTTCTCTATCCCGTCAAGTCTGCTATGGTTTTTCCTTACCGATGCAACAAACTTCTTTAGAAAGTGGTGGATAATCACCTTCAGCAATATTTGGTCGATAAGCTTTTTGCACAATTCCTTATTTAATAACCAATGTTTGGTCGATGAATATGACGTCAGTCGATTAAAATGCAGGTCGACAGATGATTGCCATAGTCGAATATACTATTGTAGTCGGGCGGTTCCTCCGGTGTGAGACAACTTCTGGTTGATTTTGATCGACGGAGGAACACATTATTTTTTTCATGTAAGAAGACAGAGAGTGTGATCACTACATCGACTGGAACAGTCGAGCTCAACTGTAGTAGTCAACTATTCACCGGCTAATCCATTCAGTCAATATGAACAATATTGGCATCCGGGGAACATGATCAGACAATCCATCGACCATGCCAATATACAAGAAAACAACATAGGGAAGAAGCTGAAACAATAAAATTCTTTCTTTACTGATATTCGACCAGAATTCTTACAAGCATTTTTATTTTACCTGAAAGATTACGAGCAACATCATTCTCCAGTGTTGGTTGACAGACTGCTACAGTCGACGAGTTACAGGTCGACTCTAGTGTAGATGACTGCTCACAATTGGCATTTATTCAACAAGTCCATGAGCGATCTCTTTCCAGTTGACCAGATCGACGAGTCTTGTTCAATTGAATTCGGTCGACAGATCGATCGCACACGCTTGCTAAAGAAATGACTTCCATCTGTTCAACTTCTTCGTGCAGGCTTCAAGCATATTGCACACACTTTATTGGGCAGTGGTACCATGTACAAGTAATCTTGTATTTTCTTGCAGGTTTATTTCCACGACACACTATCTTCCAGGTTCAAGCCACTCCCACCCGCTGTTGCTGTCACCTAGCCGAATGGAAGCGACAACGGCGGCAGATGTTGTATTCAAGCAGAGAGTAAATGCATACACAGAGATATAATCAAGACATGAGAGATGAGTCGTATGCATCCAACTGGTTATATTCATCTTGATGGTATTATTTATACATGTTACATATGGTTGGAGCGGTTGCACCCGCTCCAACTCCTTCTTTAACTATACTATTACATAAGTACCTAATGACAATTAAGGAGCCCAAGGAATGGGTCCAAGGCTCCCAACAGAGGGTGAAAACCCAGATTGAAAGGCTTCGAAAGACCCTATGCAACGGTAGTTCTATCCCCAGCCTGTTTGGTGTGGAATTCTCCCACGGATATTCGGCCTCCACTAGCACTCTATGAGTAAATGGGTTTGATCGACAGATCAAAATTCAATATGGAAAACAGAAGCTTAAAACTAAGTCTACTCTAAATCAACCTATTTAAAACAAAAGGATCTATTATGAGTTAGAACTATTCTAAGGAAAAGCTTGTTGTTGTGCAAATCAATCTTGAAGTGAGAGGAACAAGTGTGTTTGCCAACTTCAACAGAAATGTAAAAGATGCATGTATTTGTTTACTTAGATCATAATCAGATTAATGGAAATTAAATGATGATAACAGAAGCATGTAAACTTGTTCAAGATAAATCTGTAATTACTATGTTAATTGAAAAATTAACAATGATTATTTGGGCGTTGATCACTTGCAGAAATCGATAAAGAAAGTAATTCAACTGACAGAAATTCAATTAAACATTTTCTCACATAAATCAACTATAAAGAGAAATCGTTATAACAAATATTTATATGAATCAATTGCTTGCAAAGATCAAATACTGTAGATGACATATTAAAGTAAGAAATCAGGCATCGTCAAAGAAACTTGAACAATAAACAAGAGATGATTGAAAAGATTACTTCACTGTATAAACGAAGTCTGTAAACAAAATTACAAAGCCCTATAAAGACAGAGTATCTCCAGTTCGTCTCCTGCTGATTCCTTAACCAAAAATTCCCAACCCCTTTTCCCTGAGAGGTATTCTTCCTTAAATAGGGATTACAAAGGAGTACAAAAAGGGGAATCCCAGAAGATAGGGATTACAGAGTTTAAATCTAGATGTTAATCCAGGAAATTCAGCCATAATAATCTAAACAATTTTAACTCAGCATATTCCCTCCACTTTGAGGTGAATTTTGAACAAAAGTCATCTTGGAATTTTAGGAAAATCCCATAGCAAAATTGTAGAATTTGCCAACAGCTTAATAGCTATCGACAACAGGGAATAGTCGGTCCTCCAAACCTTCATGTTGAATTGCCGCAGAATCTCC
This sequence comes from Larix kaempferi, assembly GCA_027924585.1. Lineage (NCBI taxonomy): Eukaryota > Viridiplantae > Streptophyta > Pinopsida > Pinales > Pinaceae > Larix > Larix kaempferi. Next base: position 5,372,999 of record BSBM01001661.1, on the reverse strand, counting down.
TGGTTGATCCATAACGCTATCAAAAACAGAAAAATCGGACAACGGGTCTTATTTCACGGGAGCTGGTGATGTATCGGATTCTTCATTAATTAAGAAATCTTGGATAATAGAGTCGTCTTGATCATGCAGTTGTTCACTACTTTCTTCTTCATCCCTTTGAGGAGGCGGTAAACAAACTGGGAGAATTTCAGAAAACAACAACGAAGGAAACAACAACGAGTGAAGCTCTTTGTGCATGGAAGATTCATCGAAGGTTTTACAACCTGTCTGCATGTTTATTCACCAAATCGTTAGAAAGAAAGTTGCCAAAACAGGAAACCTTTCTAACAAATTCAAACGACGAACTAAGTGTTTCATACCTACGGCCATATTTAAGATAAGTTAAAGAAGATCAAAATGATTGAATATGATGAGCTGTAATGATTAAGATCATGTGAATTTGGGGATTACAATCATTTGAACTGGAATGAAACGACGTCGCCGCATGTCAATCCGAAATGGATCACAACAAGTACAATTTCAACATAATGTAGCATAATCTAACGTCGCATCTGAAAACTGTCATTGCAAGTCAATCTTATCAGGAAATCATATCTTGAAGGATGATCATGCAGTGCGAAGTGAAGTAAGAATCCCGGCCGTGGGAATAGTGAAAAGAAGACATTGCAACGTAAATTCGAATGATTGAATTTCATCCATTGGATCAACTAAACGGACGATGAGGATGTATCAATGCAGGAGACGGGATAAGAATTCGAGGAATTATTCCTAAGTTTATTCACGATTCCCAAAAGCCACAACCCAAAAATTGCGGGTTGCGGAAACATACTACACAACTTAAAAGAAAAATGGGAATCCGAAATCCGAAAGCCGCAACTATGGGTTTCGGGTTTCGGGGGTGACGATTCCCAAACTTATTAGCAAGAAGTTCCCGCATCCCGCACCTTTTGGGTTGCGGGTTTCAGGATCACCAAACTCAAACAACTGAAAATTGCTTTCCCGCAACCCACAACTGTCGGGTTTGAGATTTCGGGATGTCAGAAAGTTGGGTTTCGGGTAGGTAGAAAACAAAGAGACTTGAATTTTGAATCTTTCTACAACCAAAACACTTGGAAAATTTCTAAGGAAAGCAATATGAACAAGCTAAACAATGCATAAGTACAAAATTGTAGAAACCAAGCTCAAAATTGATATTCACAAGAACACTTGGACGAACATCCTTGTGCTAATTTTACAATCGGGGCTCTCATGTTTAACCGAAGCATGGGATCTATTGTGGCTACAACACCCACACCCTCCATTGATCAGATCATCAATGAATGTGCCGGGAATGAAATATTTTTGTTTATGGACGGCTTCTCCGGTTACAACCAAATCCAGATAAAAAAGGAAGACCAATATAAAACAGCTTTTATATGCCCTTGGGGAAATTTTGCATATCGAAAAATGCCATTCGAACTTCAAAACGCCAGAGCTACTTTTCAAAGAGCTATGTCATGTGCATTTCACGATATTAAGGATATCGTCGAGGTTTACCTTGATGATTTGGCAGCTAAATCTAAAAAGAGAGCTGAACATGGTGCACATTTACAAGCAATCTTCAAGCGTTGCCGCAAGTACAACATTAGGTTAAATCCACATAAATGCATGTTTTGTGTGGACTCTAGGAGGTTACTTGGGTTCGTAGTGTCCCAAAAAGGGATCATGGTTGATCCCATGAAGGTTAAGGCAATACTTCAGTTGTGTTCCCCGAAAACAATCACTCAACTTCAAAGCCTTCAAGGGAGAGCTAACTACTTGAGGAGATTTGTCGAGAATTTTGCTGAAAAAGCTAAAGGTTTCATGCGTCTCTTAAAACAAGATGCAATATTCACATGGGATGACCAAGCTCAATGTTCATTTGATGAAATAAAGAAATCTTTGGTGTCCGCCCTGGTGCTTAGTCCACCGAACTATAATAGAGACTTTCTGCTACATTTGGATGCATCTCCTTCCCCTATTGGAATGGTCTTAGCACAAGAGGATGAATCATCTCAAGAACATGTTATTTACTATCTTAGTAAGGGCCTGGCAGGTCCTGAATTGAGGTATTCTAGGGTCAAGAAGTTGGCCTTGGAACAGTCCATGTTATCCAACGACTTAGACATTACATACTTCCAAGGAAAACTACCATAGTGGTTTAAAGGAACCCCGTGAGACACATTTTGTCCTGCCATGTCATTGATGGAAAATACTCAAAATGGATAGTAATTTTACAAGAATTCGACCTCAAATTCAAAAATGTAAAAGCCAAGAAATTATTAGCATTTTCTGAGTTAATGTCTGAGTTACCCATTGAGAAGGAGAATATTATATCTGTTGAATCTTGGACAGATGAACACGTATTCCTCATTGCAACTTATGATCCTTGGTATGGAGCATTCATTATATATCTTCAAACCCAAAGGATAGATCCTCAGTTTTCTAGTATTGAAGGACGTCGCATTCGACACCGAGCTCGAAGATACCTCATCATCGGGGATACTTTGTACCGTCAAGGAATAGACATGATATTAAGACATTGTTCAGTACACAAAGAAGCTGAACAAGTATTGAATGATTGCCATGCTGGGGCATGTGGCAGTCATCTTTTTGGGTTGGCAACTGCCCAGAAAATCTTGCGTGCAAGATACGTTTGGCCTACAATTTTCAAAGATTGAATGAATGCTATCAAAAAGTGTCATCCTTGCCAAATTTACACAAGAAAAATGCGCACACATCCTGCTCCTTTACACCCTATAGTCACAGTGGGTCCATTTTCAAAATGGGCCATTCATTATATGACGGTCAACCCACCTTCAGCTGATGGCCACCACTACATCATCATAGCAGTGGACTACTTCACCAAGTGGGCTGAGGCGATGCCTACATTCAATTGCACGGGTAAAACTGTAGCATATTTTCTATTCAATCATGTAATAGCAAGGTTTGGTGTACCCAAAGAGATCAGTACCGACAACGAAAGTCATTTTAGGAATTCCTGTATGGATGAACTTACAGACCGGTTAGGATTTATGGCAGTACTTTTCCTCCCCATACTACCCTCAAGCTAATGGACAAGTAGAAGCCATCAACAAGGTTTTGAAAACCATGTTAGATAGGATGATTAATAAAAACAAGAATAAATGGCACTTGATGTTGTTCACTGCTCTTTGGGCTTACTGAACGACCGCTAAAAATGCAACCGGATTCACTCCCTTCCAACTGGTTTATGGAGAGGAAGTTGTGTTGCCGATTGAATGTGAAATCCTATCATTAAAGATAGCAATCAAACTACTACCTAACACTTCTACAGAAGAGGAAAGACTTCTCCACCTCCATTCTCTTGATGAAACTAGAAGGGAAGCCTCTCTAAATATAGAAGCACACAAGAAGAGGGTTAAAACACAATATGACAAGTCCATCCGTCCCCGAGTCTTTTCTGAAGGCGATCTGGTTTTAGTTTATGACTAAGACCAAGATAAAATAGGAGAAGGGAAATTTGTAGCTAAATGGTTTGGCCCACTTGTTGTCAAAACTGTGTTAAAAAAGGGAGCTTACGAATTGGTCATTTTTTATGGGGAACCCATGTCAGAGATCAGAAATGGTCTCTATCTGAAGAAATACTTCACGTCGGCACTGATGCCTCGCACCATTTGTTGTATTATGTTGTATTCTTTGTATAAAAATTTGTACATTAGTTATTTCAGGCACACACTTATCTTGCTTGGTATTGTCACTTTGGCAGATGGCACAAGAATCTTTCACATATTTGGGATATGCGGACGGCGCCAGCCGTAGTTCTCGGAACGTTTCTTTCGTCACATGGGTCGTTTTCACACCTAATAACGAAGTTCTTAGTTCAAGAGGCATTTTTCTTGGCTCTGCAACCAACAATGTTGCAGAATATAGCGCAGTCATTGAGCTTCTTGTCGAGGCTATCACCCTTGGCATCCAACGAATAATTGTCAAACTGGACTCAGAATTAGTTGTATCCCAATTAAATGGTCAATATCGGGTTCAACATCCTACACTGTTTAGAAAGTTTCTACGAGTATGTCTTTTAGAGCGTCAATTCGAGTATGTATATACACGTTCCTAGAAGTCTGAATAGTTTGGTTGATTCTTTGGCCAACTATGTACTTGATTGGAATCTAAGTCATTAACATCATACCAAAAAGCAAGCATGTACATTATTTCATGGCCAATTTAATTGAACACATCATTTAAGTACATAAGTAAAACCGAAATAATCTAGCTTACATCATAACCCAAAAAGTGTGTAAATTTTGCACACACCAAAAAGAATTGTGTAAATACTATTTCTCTTTTTTATTCTTTTTCTTACAGATAACACCCAAAAACTGTTCATACAAACAAAAAAATGAAAAAATTTGGAAAAACTCGAAAACATGGGAAACTGTTTCAAAATTTTCTAGTTTGACATCGAAACTAACCCACTACTAGCATATCAAAGACTAAAGGTTCATAGCTTCTAGGAATTCAAGTTGAAAGGGGATGCTTCCTCTCATACATCGGCTGCACAACGAACACATATGGTAAATCATGAGTATTTTTACTTATCTTTTATTCATACATGTACAAACCGTATCCTTTTGAATGATAGAAAGATGTATAATTCCTCAATTTTAGCTATCTTTTTAGATATTAAATACACATTTGAACCAGTTTCTAACTGCACTGTTGGGTAGTGAAATGGTTTTGATTTCAGGACTTGAAGACTTTGATAGTTCGAACTATTTGACTTAGGTAGTTGAGACAGACCATGATTCATGATGATCTATGATTTTGGCATTTTTCACAAGACTCAAGTGGAAGTAAACCTCATTGAACCATTCCTACTTGGCCATTTCCCCAAATCGGATAACTTCGGTCACATGGTATTACTTCACCGTCCGTCGACACATAATCCTGCTTCAGATAGACTACCCTGGGAAGGAACAGCTGTAAGAGTGTACACAACTAGCTTAGCCCTTGTTTGCAATATGGATCTTTTCCTTAGCCTAACCCATGCCCTTGAAAAATAGGCGTACGCCCATGCAACATTCGTTCCTTCCTATGTATCATAGCATTCTTTATTCTTTTTTACAAAAATGAAAAAGCATAAAAATTAAAAAACACAAAAATCCAAAAAGGGAGAGACTTGAATCACTTTATATTATAAACCTTGAAGAAAACGGCAATAGTCAGTCCTTGTTGCCCTTGAACACGGCAAATCATTTTGCATCCGTTGTCAGTACACCGTCTACATTTGCATTAGGAAACTGTACCAGTATTTTGAACATATCTCCACCGATGGGTTATCCTTCCTGTCACCAATGGATCTTTCGTTAATGCATCCGGCATTAGCGAATTTCATTAAGGTCGGTTACTAAAAGTCCTATGTTTCCAAGTGTCCATTCTGCATCGTGTGATGTGTTCAAGAGAAGTCCAAACCAAGTCGGCCATTCCTCAAATATTCTTGATGAATCATGTCAGCCTTCCTTATTTCAGTATACAGTGTTGGATCTTGCAGTTCTACCAAATTATATCAAACTATTGATTTTTGATTCGTATCGGTTGATGTTGGATGCATTAATGCCCTCCTTCTGATGGATCTATTCCTATCGACATCAAATCATCATGTTGATGTATATGTAACTTCGGAATGTATTTCATCTGTGTATTTTATATATATTTATTGTACCCTTATAAGAGATGTGTTATTCCTCTATAAGGAAGTGTCGTCACGTGGATTGACAAGTGTCGCAAGTGTGTGCACTTGCCGATGGGTTATTAGACCACCATGTGGGGTCGGCCCTGAATTATATATAATATAATGTGGATGTATCTAGATAGACAAGTCAGCCCCATAAGGTCACTGGGCAAAAAGGTAAGTATAAATAGAGATCAGAGATCTCTATTTTACACACTCGGAAAAGCAACTCACTCTCTCTCTCAAAAGTGGCGCACTAGTGAAGAAGAGGAGGATCATCTGCTAGGAGACTATCTCAGTGTTATTTGGTTGTATTTTGGTTGAGCCATTGCTCTCTCTATCTCTGAGGAAGTTGTGGGGTTTTTCACCTTAGGGTTTTCCCCACAGAAACTCTGTGTCTCTTGTCTTCATGCTTTTGATTCTTGTGATGCTTGTCATATTGTGATTGTCATGCATTGATATACTGTAGATGTTATTCTCAGCAAAGATCCTAGAGTATTGTGAATTAATGCTCAAATTTTAACATAGTATCAGAACTATCCTGAGAAGAAGACATTTTGCAGTGACGGAAGCTTGAGTTCCTTGTTTATTGGGTTTCTCTCCATAGATTTTTGAAAATCAGTATAGTAGATTGACTCTACTCATGAAGGCGCATCTATCTGTCCAATCAGAACTCAGTTTCGAGCATTTTCAGATTTGGCCCTAAAAATTAGGGTTTCCACAAAAATAGGAATTTCTGGAATCTGAAGACACAGCTGGAAGCTCCTTGCAAAAATCGAAGTTTAGAGCTTTGGATCGAGATTTTTGGCTGGGTAGATCTCCGGGAAACTCAAACCCTAATTCAGGGCTCTCCCTAGTGAACCCGGGAGGACAAAAAGGCAATTCTGAAGGGCAAGACTTTGCTGATTTCAAATTATGAATGCACCAGGCTGATCAGCTCACCAAGGCGCATCTTTCTATCCTTTCAGAAATTTGAAATTCACATTTTGAATTTTTAGGGTTTCTCTGACAAACCCTAATCCGGGACCAAATCCAGTTTTCAGCACTTCAAGTGGTAAGATCTAAATCTTTTCTATTTCCATTTGAAGTACTCTTTAAGATGTCTCTTCACACCAAGCTTGAGGATAAGCTTGAAGGGGCTGATAACTTCCGAGCCTGGAAGTATAGAATTGGGTTAATCCTGGAAGAGAATGAGTTGGACTCATATGTGAAAGAAGACATCCCTATCCCAGAGGATGAAGAGGCCAAGGTATTGCACAAGAAGAACTTGGTCAAGGCAAAGAGAATCATTGTTGATTCTATCAAAGACCATCTCTACCCCATGTGTCTTCTCTTAAGACACCCAAGGAGATGTTTGACTCTTTGACCAAGCTGTTTGAAGGGAAGAACATAAATCGGAAGATGACCCTGCGGAACCAATGGAAAGGAGTAAAGTTTCAGAATGGAGAAACCATTCAATCTTATTTTTCAAGGGTCTCCCAGATCAAGGAACAACTAGAAGCAGTGGATGAAATGGTGGAGAATGGTGAAACGGTGATGACCACTCTAAATGGCCTACCTAGGTCATGGGATTCCTTTATCCAAGGAATTTGTGCAAGGAAGAATTTGATCTCCTTCAGTAGACTACGGGAAGAATGTTCACAAGAAGAAGCAAGGCTAGGGCAGAAAGTGATAGTAATGATGACTCATCAAGCAAAGAAGAGTATGTTCTGATCTCTGCTCTCACAGGTACCATCTGCCATGGTTGTAATGATTGGTTGATTGATAGTGGGGCCTCCAAACACATGACTGGGTTTAAGGAATCTTTTGTGAACCTATTTGAACATGAATCACCCCATAAGGTGAAACTTGGGCATGATTACCAATACCCAATCAAAGGAATTGGTGAAGCCTCCTACAACCTAGATTATGGAAAATATTTGAAGATGAAAGAAGTCCTTTATGTACTTGGGCTCAAGAAGAACTTACTCTCCATCTCTGCATTGGATATAAAAGGTATGAGGGTTGCATTTGTGGATGGCCAAGTCCTAATGTGGCCAAAGGAAAAGAACATAGATGATGCAGTAGTGATTGGAGAGCAAGAGGGAGGTTTGTATAAATTGAAGGGACAACCTGAACATGCCATGGTGCATGAATCCATGGAGCCAAGTGAACTTTGGCATAGAAGACTTGCTCATATGCACTATAGAGCACTTCCAATTGCAAGCAAGGCAGTAGAGGGTCTTCCTGAAATCAAGACCAAACATGAAGGTGTTTGCAAAGGATGTGCAAAAGGTAAGCACATTAAGAAGGCTTTCCCAAGCAATGAAAGCAAGGCAAAAGACATCCTGGAAATCATCCACTCAGATGTATGTGGCCCTATGTCATCCAGTTCCCTGAGTGGGTATGTTTACTATGTCTCATTTATTGATGACTTCTCCAGGAAGACTTGGGTATACTTCTTGAAGAGCAAAGATGAGTTGTTTGATAAATTCAAGGAATTCAAAACCTTGATGGAGAATCAAACTAACAAGAAGATCAAAACATTCAGATCCGACAATGGTGGAGAATTCACCTCAAGTGACTTCAAGAAGATTTGTAGTGATTCAGGGATTAAGAGGGAGTTGACTGCTCCATATAATCCTCAACAGAATGGAGTTGCAGAAAGGAAGAACAAAACTATCATGGAAGCAGCAAGGGCAATGCTGCATGAACAGGATCTATCTATGCATCTGTGGGCAGAAGCAACTAGAACAGCTGTACATGTGCAGAACAGAACACCCCACAAGATATTGGACAACAAGACACCAGAAGAGGTCTTTCATGGGTTCAAGAAGATTGATGTCAGCAATGACGAATATAAGTTCAAGGATAGGTAATCCAGGAAGCAAAGATCAAGAGGGAGCACACTCCAGTAGCTCCTGCAAGGATGCAGTTTTTCAAAGGGAGTTGACCATCTTCCTACATTCCATAACAGAAAGATGTAGAAGAAGCTACTTCAGCAGCTCCTGCCAGGAAGCAAAGACTCAGAGGGAGTCCACCCAACAAACAAACAAAGATAAGTATTTCAATTATCATTTCTTGCCTATTTTGTTTGTTTAAATAATATTATGCTTATGTTCCTAGACTTAGGAGATGTATTGTGCATATTAGAATGATTGCATTAATGAACAATATACTACTAATATGCATGTGATGGGTAAGTGGCCTATGGCACTGTACAACATTCCAGTGCTACTTATCTAGAATGAAACCTCTTTGCTGACATGTTGGGAGTAGTGTAAACTCTTAACAATGTTCTGGTAGAGATTGGAAGGCATCTAGAAAGTTGTGGAACATGGATAAATGTTGTATTGAAGCATTGGCTAAGATAACTGCATGATTGCATGACATATTTCTTTACGTGTAAAGAATTTGTTCTGAAAATTATGAGATGTTTCTAATCATGCAATTTAACTTGTTTTGTAGGAAAGACCATATATCTTCACCTACAAAAGGACTACAACATTTGTTCCAGCAACAAAGATAGATATTGAAGATATTGAAGTTCCCAGGATCTGGGATGAAGAAATGGAATGCCATGATCCGTCGATCATGAAGATGATGTTTGGGATGCAGTCCCAAGACCTGCAGGGAGTCACATGTGTACAGATTGAAGAAAGCCTTGTATGGCTTGTAACAAGCTCCCAGAACCTGGTATGGTAGGATGGACAGTTTCCTATCTAGTTTGGGCTTTACCAAGAGTAAAGCAAATTCCAACCTTTACTACAAGGTTGAGGAAGGGAATCCTGTGATTCTACTCTTGTATGTGGATGACTTATTTGTAACAGGAGATGACAGACTGATTGCAGATACTAAGAGGAAGCTTGCTGCTGAATTCGATATGAAAGATTTGGGAATGATGCACTATTTCCTAGGCATGGAGGTGTGGCAGAGTGCAGGTGGGATCTTTCTTGGTCAAGGGAAGTACACAGTAGATATCCTGAAGAGATTTGGGATGATGGATTGCAAGGCCATGGCCACACCTATAGCATCGAATCTGAAGCTTCTGTGCGATGCTTCATCTGAGCCGGTTGATGTCTCTATGTATCGTCAGATGATTGGGTCCTTGATGTACCTGACGAACATGAGACCGGACATTTGCTTTGCTATGAACACATTGAGCCAGTTCCTGACGGATCTGAGGAGTGTTCACTTGATTGCTGTAAAGCATGTTCTGAGGTACCTGAAGGGTACAGTGGATTATGGGCTCAAGTATGAAGCGAATCAAAAGTTTAACCTACAGGGTTATGTTGATTCAGATTGGGCTGGCAGTGCTGCAGATAGGAAGAGCACATCTGGGTACTGCTTCAGTATGGGATCAGGTGTGATCTCTTGGTTTAGCAGGAAGCAGTCCTGCGTAGCACTGAGTACAGCTGAGGTAGAGTATGTTGCAGCCTGTTCAGCTAGTTGTGAGGTAGTATGGCTACGGAAGCTACTGTCTGAGTTATTTGATCTCCCGTTGGATGCTACTGGTATCTTCTGTGATAACCAGAGTTGTGTGAAGCTGTCCGAGAATCCAATGTTTCATGACAGGTCGAAACACATAGAGATCAAATATCACTATATCAGGGATATGGTGCAGAGAGGATCCATGAAGCTCCTGTATGTTGTGACGGACGAGCAGATTGCAGATGTGCTGATGAAGCCACTGGCCAGAGTGAAGTTCGAGTACTTCAGAGAGAGGCTTGGCGTTCTTTAGATCGAGGACACTTCGAGGAAGAAGTGATGGACACATTTGCTGAAGCCATTCCAAGCATGTTGGAAGGAGGATCCTTCACATGGCTGTGCATGTAAGCGCTGGATGATGAGCATCAGGATGATGTTCTGGTTTCTGCTGTATATGATCAGATGGATCATTTTTATATATGTATGTATGCATCATGTTGGATGCTGGATATGATCAGTTGGATCATTTTTATGTATGTATGTATGCATCATGTTGGATGCTGGATATGATCAGTTGGATCATTTATATGTATGTACGCATCATGTGGGATGCTGGATATGATCGGTTGGATCATTTGTATGTATTGTGTATATGCATCATGTTGGATGCTTGGACCATGTATCTGTATATGTATCAGGTGGATACATTGTATGATCAGGTAGATCATGAATATTGATATGTATCCGGTATGATCAGGTAGATCATGTATGTTGATGGATACATTGTGTGGATCATGTATCTATGTATCAGATGGATACACTATGTATGATGATATGTATCAGGTAGATACTTGGTGTGCATCAGATGGATGCATTGTATGATCAGGATGATCGTGGATGACGAGCTTCTCCAGATGACATGCAGCAGGATGTTGCAGTGATGATGATCAGGATGATCATGTGTACATCAGGATGATGTATGGTAAGTATCAGATGATACTTTGTGGCCATGGATCAGGTTGTGCAGGTAAGCATGTAATTTGTGCCCTGGGAGATTTGCAGATGGTCTTTCGAGGTTTTGCCTATGGCATGTAATTCGATGCCCTGGGACATTTGACAAATGCTCTTTCGAGGTTTTGCTTGGGAGGACATCTAATTTCTACCCTGGGAGATCTGCAGATAGTCTTTCGAGGTTTTTCCTATGGCATCTAATCGGTGCCCTGGGATATCTGGCAGATGCTCTTGCGAGGTTTTGTCCTATGGCATGTAATTTGCTCCTGGGAGATCTGGACAGGATGAAAAAGGCCTCAGATGCTTCAGCCAGGTTTTGCCATTACCACATGTAATTTGCTCCTAGGAGATCTGGACAGGATGAAAAAGGCCTCAGATGCTTCAGCCAGGTTTTGTGGTGAGATCACATGTAATGTGCTCCTGGGAGATCCGACAGGTAGAGCCGTGTGCTCGTAACCGCCTGGGATGCTTCAGCCAGGTTTTGTGATGGGTCACATGTAATGGGCTCCTGGGAGATCCTACAGGTAGAGCTATGTGCTCGTAATAGCCTGGGTTGCTGCAGCCAGGTTTTGTGACGCACGTAATAAGTCCTGAGGATTCCACAGTATGGCCAGTGATGATGAAGACCTGCATATGGTGGGCCTACATCCAGTATGAAAAAGGACTGGCTCTGTAGAACTTCCTATGACGAGTAGAGTCAGAGATTGGTTGAGATAGCAGCAGCAGTGACGATGATGATGACGATGTATCGATGACAATGATCCCGAGAAGAAGACTTGTCTAGCAGATCTGTGTCGAGAAATACCTTCCTAGTTAAGAGGGAGAGTTGATGTATATGTAACTTCGGAATGTATTTCATCTGTGTATTTTATATATATTTATTGTACCCTTATAAGAGATGTGTTATTCCTCTATAAGGAAGTGTCGTCATGTGGATTGACAAGTGTCTCAAGTGTGTGCACTTGCCGATGGGTTATTAGACCACCATGTGGGGTCGGCCCTGAATTATATATAATATAATGTGGATGTATCTAGATAGACAAGTCGGCCCCATAAGGTCATTGGGCAAAAAGGTAAGTATAAATAGAGATCGGAGATCTCTATTTTACACACTCGGAAAAGCAACTCACTCTCTCTCTCAAAAGTGGCGCACTAGTGAAGAAGAGGAGGATCATCTGCTAGGAGACTATCTCAGTGTTATTTGGTTGTATTTTGGTTGAGCCATTGCTCTCTCTATCTCTGAGGAAGTTGTGGGGTTTTTCACCTTAGGGTTTTCCCCACGGAAACTCTATGTCTCTTGTCTTTATGCTTTTGATTCTTGTGATGCTTGTCATATTGTGATTGTCATGCATTGATATATTGTAGATGTTATTCTCTCAGCAAAGATCCTAGAGTATTGTGAATTAATGCTCAAATTTTAACACATCATTTAGGACATGGATCTAGAAACCCAAGAGTACCTTGGATCGTGCAGTCACTAGTGGCAGGTTTCCTCGCAAATGACAGTGGGTATACATCAATGACCCCTAATTGTTTGATTCTACAAGTGTTCGACTTCAGAACATCTATTCACACTTGTTAGTTTGTACTCAGTACCTTAGAGTCCATCATCATTATTGGTGGGTCTCTTCGCATCTATTAACGGTATACATCAATGACCAGTAATCAGATGGTGTTTTATTATGCTCGACATCATATCACTTATTCGCATGATATAAACTCGTACTATCGTCAGTTTGTATTGAAGACCTTGGGAAAAACAGTTGTATCACGCATCAATGCACTGCCCGAGCTGCGCAAGATTAGACTCCCATGTCAGAATTTCAATAAAGACTTTGTTCTCGCACTCATCAAAGTGCATGTTTACATTCCAGAAAAAATTGCTTTTGACATGGATCCACTATGTATTGTTCGTGTCCATGCTTGTTTACTGCTAAGCATGGGTATGCCCGCCTCAGGAAGATATTATATATTTGAGAAATTGCTATGTTTTGCAAGTGTGATCCTCAATCCTGCGCCCGTGAGATTTCCTTCCCTCATCCTTGCTTTGAACAATAAAGAGTATCAATATAAAGAGTATCAGTATGCAGAGTATAAATTTCAATAATGTATTTCGGACCTTAGCTCTACTTCAGACCTCACACATTAGGGGGCATCTATTAACAATCAAATTAACACCCCTAGTCATGTGACAGGAGAAGCACATTTTTACTATGCGCTCGCAACATGAAGACAGAAACACAAGTACATTCAGAGACAAGTCCTCTCTGATCTAATCACTTCGCCCATAAATGGAAGGATTAGGTGAAGACAGTAAGAACCTAAGGAGACCAAGTTCGGTCATCGAACCGCTCATTAAAGGTCCAAACTTAAGCTACACCAATCAAAAAGTGAAGAGAAATGCATTAATTGTGCTTAAAGTTGTGCAAAAAGCCTAAAAACTATGGAAAGTGGGTTTTCAGGTTAAAATAATCTAAAATGAGGAATCCCACATTTAGAAGAAAATCCTAGGGCTCATTTCTCAATGCTATATAGGAAAGGCATGGGAGGCATTGTAGAGTACACAAAGGAAGAGCAAAGGCATGCTGAAGAGATTATGAAGGAGGAGAAAGAGCTCAAATTCTTCAAAAGAAAGGGTGAAGGCAGGGAAGCTCATGGCAATGGAGGAGGGATTCACACCTAGGTCCATGGTAAGGATGTACTTCTTCATTGTTCTAATATGAATGGATTCAAGTTTCTACCATCTAAGAGTTTGATTTTTTCTTATCATGTATGAATTTAATTCTCAGATAGCTTTTAGATCTTAATGAGTTTTGATGAATGAATATAGATCTTTGGAAACTTGTGATAATATTTTCATGTTGTTGACATAGGAACTCACCATTTCTCAGTAAAATAGTTAAAATAGTGTAGACATAACCCTTCACTAATCATTGTTATCACCCAGGATAAGAAATACAATAATGGAAGAAGCGATTCCAAAAGAATACGAAGAACGCGAGATGGAAGACCCACAGGAACCTGTAGATCCACCACATGAGAAGAATTCTCACAAGAGGAAACCAACATGGGTATGAGAATCAATTCAAGATGCAGAGAGATATGGTGCTCCAGAAGGAATGCATAGAGAAAGCAAGAGACCGAGACCATTCTCCAGTTATGTAGCCCTGTTGTATGACATCATTGACAAAAAAAAAACCTTCCAACTACGAGGAAGCAGCTGAGAAGAAACAATGGAAGGATGACATGATCAAGGAGTACCAGTCGATCATGAAGAATGATGTCTGGGATGTGGTCCTGAGACCAGTAGGGAATTCTGTTAAGACTTCCAAGTGGATCTACAAGATCAAGCATGCTGCAGATGGCAGCATAGAGAAACACAAGGCAACATTTGTGGCATGTGGCTTCTCCCAGAAAGAAGGGATAGATTATGAGGAGACATTTGCACCTGTAGCCAGATACACTTCCATCAGATCAGTACTTTCTCTGGCTGCAGTGATGAAGTGGAAGATACACGAGATGCATGTCAAGACAACGTTCTTGAATGGTGTAGTAGAGGAGGTAGCGTATGTGGAGCAGCCACTCAGATTTGAGACACATGACAGGGAGACTCATGTGTGCAAATTGAAGAAAGCCTTGTATGGATTGAAACAGGCACCCAGGATGTTGTACGGCAGGATAGAAAGCTTCCTGACTAGTTTGGGATTTACCAAGAGTAAAGCGGATTCCAAACTTTACTACAAGGTTGAGTAAGGGAACCTAGTGATACTTCTACTTTATGTAGATAACCTGTTTGTGACAGGTGAGGATGGGTTGATTGCTGACACGAAGAGGAAGCTTGTTGTCAAGTTCGAGATGAAGGACTTGGGGGTATGATGCATTATTTTCTAGGCATGGAGGTGTGGCAAAGTGTGGATGGAATCTTCCTTGGACAAGGGAAGTATGCAGTAGAGATCTTGAAGAGGTTCGAGATGATGGACTGCAAGGCCATGGCCACACCTATGGAATCGAGCCTGAAGCTATTGAGTGATGCTTCATCAGATTCGGTTGATGCCATGATGTATCATCAGATGATTGGATCCTTGATGTACCTGACGAATACGAGACCAGATATTTGCTTTGCCATGAACACATTGAGCCAATTCCTGACAGATCTGAGACATGTTCACTTGATTGTTGCAAAGAATATTCTGAGGTACCTGAAGGGTACGGTTGATTATGGACTCAAGTATGATGCGAATCATAAGATTAACCTGGAGGTTTATGTTGACTCAGATTGGGCAGGCAGTGCCACTGATAGGAAGAGCACGTCGGGGTGCTTCTTTAGTATGGGATCGGGTGTGATCTCTTAGTTTAGCAGGAAGCAGTCCTGCGTGGCATTGAGTACAGCCGAAGCAGAGTATGTCGCAGCTTGTTCGGCTAGTTGTGAGGCAGTATGGCTGAGGAAGCTACTGTCTGATTTGTTTGATCTCCAGTTGGACACAATGTGTATATATTGTGACAACCAAAGTTGTGTGAAGTTGTCTGAGAACCCGGTGTTCCATGACAAGTCGACGCACATTGAGATCAAGTATCACTATATCAGGGTCACGATGCAGAGAGGAGCAATGAAGCTCCAATATGTTGTGACAGACGAGCAGATAGTTGATGTGTTGACCAAGCCGCTAGCCAGAGTGAAGTTTGAATACTTCAGACATAAGATCGGTGTACTTGATATCGAGGTTCCTTCCAAGGGGAAGTGATGAGTCTGGAAGACACAGATGCACACGAGCCATTCTCACATAGTGGTAGGAAAGTCCTCCCATGGTGTAGATGTAAGGGCTGGTCCATTCTAGCATGGTGGCAGGAAAGTCCTCCCATGGCCATTGATGTAAGTGTTGAGCCTTTCCCGAATGGTGGTAGGAAAGTCCTCCCATGTCGGTTGATGTAAGTGTTGTGTCTTACATGCCGGTAGGAAATTCCTTGCATGTTGGTAGATGTGTGATGTGCATCTAGGTTGTGCTCTGTTGACGATGATATGATCTGAAGATGATGAGGTGACAGTAGGGTACATAGGTTTTCCAGAGGCATATAATCAGTCCTGGGATGCTCCTTGAGGTTTTGCAGTGGCATATAATCAATCCTGGGAGATCTTGTAGGTTTTGCAGTGGCATATAATCAGTCTTGGGATGCTCCTTCAGGTTTTGTAGTGGCATATAATCAGTCCTGGGAGATCTTGCAGGTTTTGCAGTGCCATATAATCAGTCCTAGGATGCTCCTTCAAGTTTTGCAGTGGCATATAATTAGTCCTAGGATATCTTGCAGGTTTTGCAAAGGCATATAATAAGTCCTGAGATGTACATACTTGATGTCTTGCTCGCAGAGATGATGAAGACCTACATGGAAGCTAGGCCTACACCCAGCATGAAAAAGGGTTGGCTTGGTAGAACTTCCTATGACAAGTAGATTGGAGATTGATGGTCGAGATAGCAATAGCAGTGACGATGATGATCCATCTTTGATGACGATCCAGTGACGAAGACTTGTGTTGATGACTATGTCAAAAGAATACATTCCTAGTTAAGAGGGAGTGTTAATGTAATTGTAACTTCGGAAGATATTCACTTGTATATTTTATATTGTATTTGTATTTTATTATTGTACCTCTGACGGAGATGTTTATTCCTCGGGTCGGGAAAGTCTTTTGAGTCATGTAAAGTCATTGAGGTTAACCCTCCTTTGTATGTAGGGGCATTAGACCCCAGAGTTAAGTTGTCTATGGGTTATTAGACTGTCCTAGAGAAGTCAGCCCAGTCAAGTACAAATAGGGGCCGACCTAGTTGGGTAAAAGTCAAGTGAAAGATAAAGTATAAATAGAGAGGGTGTCTCTCTCATTTGGATCATTCACTCACTCATCAAGTTCGCATAAGTGAGTAGGAGGACAAGCTCGCACAAGTGGAGAAGAGAGAAGTTGTTGAAGACCATTTCTACTTTTGGGGTTATTGTATTGTTGCTCATTCTATCTCTGAGGAAGTTGAGGGGTTTTTTCCTTTATGGTTTCCCCGATGAAATTCTTTGTGTCTCTTGTCTCTTGTGTTTGAATTGTTGTGCATGTTATTCTCTCAGATAAGATCCTAGATAGTCTTCAATTAAATTTTGAAAATCTAACAAATGCTTCCCATGGAGCTGCAATCTCTTGTTCACATCTTTGGAGATGGAACAAATAAATATGGAGTGAATCCTCTCCATGTAGACATCAGTTTCACCTTGCTCGAGCATGAGACTAAGATACATTTTCTTCATCCCTCCAACTTCACACTCAAGCAATGTAAATTATATCCAAGCATGCAATGCAACTCCCAAACTAGGAGAATAATTCTCCAAAAACCCAGAGTGAGCACACATGTCATCCAAAAGAATAAACACATGCTTACCAAATTGCTCGTGGCATGCTTCTAGTGCCTCAAATAAACCATTGCGCATGCTTGGAAGTCTTGAATAGTCACATTGGAATTCTTCAATTATATGAAATTGGTGATGGACAAGGTGGCTATCAATCTTGAGAAAAAACCTGTCTGTATGCCATCCACTCCTCTTCCTTTCCCAAGGTATTTTGAATGCAATTGGATTCACATAAATCTTGGTGAATATTGGTTTGAAATATTCGTTCATGTGCCTTCTAACCTCACCTTTGAACCTCTTTATATGCTTGTATGTATGGGTGAAATTTTTTTGGACCTTTACTCCCCTTTGAAGGAAGTGCTCAAATAGGAACAAATCATGGGAATCCCCCATAAAATCCTCCATAAAAAATTGATTTTGGCATCCAAAAGATGCATGGATCCCACTATTTGTGTTGTAGGTCATTGAGCTTAAATGCCATAAGTAGCAATATGTCACTCCATGGAATGTCGAGATCCCATGGGTTATGCATCAGCCCTCTTAATTTCTTGATCACTTGGAACAAGGTGCCTTTCCAAATGATGCCAGGATCCCATAGCCATAATGGGAATTCATCACTCCCAACACATATGAAGGTCTTTGTCATTTGATCCAACAATGTTTGGATCTCTTCTTGTACAAGTTGTTTGCTTGCATGCTCTGTTCTCTCCAACATGCTTTGTACCCAAGGTGATTTTCTCTTGTATTGTAGTTCCAAATATTCCATGTACTTGCACACCCAATCCATGGATTTATGTGTTCTGAAAGTATCCACGAACTACCATACATGCCCTTGTTGTTGCTCACATGGTAAAGCAATGTCAATAAAACCCAAAAAATTATCAGAGAAGCAAAAATAATATTTACCTCAATGAATTCCCATCCTTGATATGTATCTATCCAGCCAAACATTGGATGAATAAACATTCCATCTTAATGATCCAAATGGAAATCTTGTAGCTTCCCCATGTGTCATCTTCGCTCTGGTGCAACAGTTCATCACTCTACTATTATATCCACCTAACTGTCTCAAGTGGAACTCCCATGCACTATGATGCATGATGGAGACATGAGATAGATTCCTATGTTGTTGCTCATCAAACAAGTAAGGGACCGGTGCGCTTGTTAAATCCCAAGGTCTAACCATCAAGTCATCAATAAAGAGTATGGGATCCTCCTTCTCCTCATGTGGCACCAAAAGAAAGAATCCCTTTACCCAATCTTCATCCCTATGTGTTCCAGCTTCCATATGTATGTGGGATGGAGAATAATGAACCAACTCTCTGCAATAGTCATCCATCAAACTTGAGGTTGGCTCAACTGTAGTGAGATCATGTGCCTCCTCCAAAAATATGCAACAATCTCCTAGAGGCAACTCATAATCTCTTTGGAAAAGAGCAGGTGCTTGGCCTTCATCTTGCTTAACTTCAAACTCCCCAAGCACATGCAAATCAGAATGTACTTAATGTGCCACCATCACAAGAAGTTCCTCCTCTACACCATGAATTCCATCATCCATATGAGAATGAATTTCTACAATGTAGGAGGTGAAAGGTGATCCTTGCAACTTCTCATCAAGTTGCTCAATATGATGCTCAGATTCTTGAAGTGCACTGAGAGTACTCCTCAAAAAATCTTGGGTGGTCTTCAACATGTGAGTGAGTTTGTTAACCTCTTCTTCATGTTCCAATGAAGCAATATGATATATCTCCACAATCCCCAGTACATGATCTCTATCAAAAAGCAAATGCAAAAAAATACCTTTGATGTCTATGATTGCTTTCCAAATGGTCTCCAAGTATTCAATGGATGATGGCTCTTCCATCGATGTATCTCTCCAATAGGATTTTAACACCCATGCAATAGTGTCATGCAAAATTTTCAAGGCCTCATGGATCTTCCCTTCACTCATATTCAAAGGCCATGCAAGGAAATTATGTTCTTGAGGATGAACCTCCTCTTCTTCTTCAGTGAGATCAAATTCATAATGCAGTTCAAGTGTTGACTAAAAATTTAATCTTGGAACAACTTCTGCTACTACAACCTCTTCATCTTCATGCTCAATATAACTTGTGCTTGCAACAACTTCTTCAAGACTTATCTCTATGTCACCAATATAGAGACTTCAGCATCCATCAATAGATGTCTCCCCAAAACTTATGCACCCATTAGTAGGTACCTCATCATAGCATCCATTAGTATATGCTTTTACAAAACTTGAGCAACCATAAGTAGTTACTCTTTGATCCGGGTTCTCAGTTAGAGATGCCTCGGGATGATCCTCAGTAGAATAGGTGATGGATTCATTATGCTGACAACCCTCAGCAGTAAATATTGTGGTATTATCTACTTCTGCTTCATTTCCATTCTCCTCTAGGAAACTTGATACTTCTCCATCTTGATTGATGCTCATATCACAACCTTTGGAGACTTTGCTTGAAGAAAACCCAAACAATCTCATAATGCTTGAAGATCAGATGGCTTTGACGAATCTTCACCTTTGGTTCCTTCTTATTCTTCTTTACTCAAAGAGGTGAAACAACTTGGTTCCTCTATGGATGGTTTGTTGCTCTCAAAAGAATACTCATCAACATTCTGAGGAAAAAATTCAAACTTGCAAATATAATAATATTTGAAGGATATAGATGTGCATATCTTCTCACCCAAAGCCATATACTCTTGATAACGGTGAGGCATGTTTTTAATTGATGCCATCCTCCTGGATAAGATATCTTCTAGGGTAGCCATCAATGGATCAGCCATGTTATCTTAATTGTATAGTTGGTCACAAAAGTAACCATCCTCATCTTGAGGTAGGCCTCCATCAATATAGAATATCTCTTCTTCCTCATCCCAATAGGAATCTTCTTCACCGTACAAAGACATGGCTGCAAATTCTTCAAATTGAGAGCTTAATAGGAGTAAAGAGATTTCATACCACTGTAATATCCCCAAATCAGATTCTGAGAATATTAAATAATCACCAATATTTAAATAAGAAATTTTCAACAAAAATTGTGAACTAGTTATTAAAACCAGTGTTGAAGCAACTAGTCCTAGTCTCGGCTAAACCCACCCAAACTTCACAATCAGACTTTCTTGGATCTTACCAGAGTGAGGAGAAGAGTGAAACATCAAACATCATGGCTAAACTTGTTTAATAATCCTTTGCACAACGTACTAGGACCATTTATGTTTCGAAATCAGCTATCGTTGAAGTCTACTCCAAGGCTTCCTCGGTACACTAGCATATGCAAACTAGATCATGTGCACAAGCTTCAGGAGCAATCATGAGGTGGGCGATATGTGTCTAAGTCCCAACCTACTAATCATACTCAAATTTATCATTTTAGACTCAATTGGATGCATTTCGGAGGCTCGGGAAGAGAAAGACAATTCTGGGACTGCATAAGAGGAAGACTTCCAAATCGACATTAAGGAAATCAAAGGCTCACAAATCATAGCACGTGCTAGCACTCATTACTTCCAATAAATATTGAGAATAACAAAGACCTCTAGAATTCGAACTTAATAGGCTATGAGTTTTTCTTCAAATATTCAAATCAGAACTGCAAGGACTTGAATAACCTATAAAATATCAGTGATGATGGTTAGATGCCATCCTCCAAGAATCCTAGCTAAAGAATCAACTAGCAGAAGAAGCAGCAGGGGCACATCTCCCAACTGGTGACTAGGGGCACATCTCCCAAGTCCTTTGAAAGCTCAAAGCTCTCAAAATCAAATTCAATGACTACCAAAAGATGTGAAATGGAGCTCTCATAATCCTTTTATTAACCTCAGTTGGCTTGTTGTTTCCTTCTTGCATGCTATGATTTCTAGGAATTTGAACCAATCATGCTTGAGGAGTCTTTTGGTAAGTGTTAGCTCATGTGGACCCTCCTTATCTCAACTAATGTGCCCTCCTTAGCTAAATTTCGACCTTGTAGCTTTAGTTGGTTGTTGCTAATCCTCATTGAGTTGCAAAAATCAAAAAGCTTCTATCTTTTCTGCTTTTGAACTACTTTCCTGCTTTTGAACTGCTTAGCTTTTCTCCCTTTTGGAAACTGCACCCTCCCTTGCTTTCCTGATGTTTCCTGCTTTTCACAACTAAATGCTTTTCTGCATTTTCCTGCTTTGTGCATTGACCTTCTTTATTCACTTGCCTGCTTTTCCTTCTTTTTGCTAGTTTCCTTCTTTTTGCTAGTTTCCTTCTTTTTACTGACACCTTGCTTTGTTTTTCTTTCTTCCAGTTTCCTCTTTTGGTGTGACAACTCATAGGGCTAGGCTTCTTTCCTTATGCGCCCACCTTGCCTTATGTTCAATTGCAACTTATCCAAAATAACATAAATATTTTATTTAGTCATCACGTAAGCAAACTATAGACCAATCTGGCTTCAAAGTAATTAATATAATTTTAACTAGGAAAATTCAAAATTGATCTCAATTTTCCATGGTTCTCTTCGTAGCTAATTTATTTAATTTCCTAAAGCGCTTGGAAAAAATTTACTCCCTTGTTAATAATTTTCCACTAGAACCCATGGAGTTGGATGGGTTAGTGGTTTCTCCATGGTTTTGTCAAAATGGGGACATGACAGTATTACAAGAAGTTTGAGGATGGAGGTGCAGAGTTATATGGAAGATAATGAAAGGATGTTGAGAGCCCAGGAGTGACAAAATGAAATGAATACTCAGTTGATGCAGAGTCTAAATATGCTACAAAGGCAAATGAAAATAGGCTCAACCTCAATTAAGGATAAAGAAGGAAGAGAAGGCTCAAGAAAGAGATCACATGAGAAATCTAAACACTCTAAAAGTGTTGCCAGGAGTCTTAAGAAACGCTACTCACCTCACTATGCAATAAGGAAGTCATATATATTTGAGAGTTCTAGCAGCAGGCCATAAATGTCTCCAATTAGACATCATAAAAGAAGGCATGAGAAAGTTGACCTGCAAGGGGAACTTAGAAAAATTAAACCTCCCACGTTTGATGGTGAGAACAAGAAGGGAGAAGATGTTGAAGCTTGGTTGTTGGGAATGAATAAATATCTTCAACTGCATAATTACTCCTCTAACATGGAAGCTAGGATTTCCATTTACAACTTACTAGGAAAGGCTTCCATTTGGTGCGACCAATTAGTTCATGTAAAACATATTAGTTAAAAGAGGATTTCATGGAGGAAATTCAAGAAGTACTTCCATAAAAAGTACTTATCGGAACATTATTATGATAAGAAGATGGAAGAGTTCTTTGAACTAGAGTTGGGAGACATGAGCATGGATGGATATGAAAAAACGTTTATAGAACTGCTAAGATATGTTGGGTTTATGAAAGAGGAAAAGGAAAAAATACAAAGGTTTCTAAGCAGTTTGCCTTCATTTTACAAGCATAAAATTTAATATGATGAACCCAAGACTCTTGAAGAATCGATTCAGAAGGCCAAGCACATGTATGATCAAAACAAAGGAAGAACATTTTTTCATAAATCTTGGAGAGATAAGATGAAGGGTAAGCATGATGAAAGGAAGAAATGATTTAAACCATCTTTCTTCAAGAACCAACAGAATTCATATCAGTAAAGAAATCCAACTAAAAAATGGGCCCAAAATCAATAGAATATGTTGGAAAAGGAAACAGGACGTAGGTAAAATGTTGGGGATGTGAAAGAAACCATATGTATAAAGATCGTCCATAAAGGGGAGATAGAATGAGAAATGTGCATAATTTACAGGAAATAGGTACTATGGAGGATGTAGGTGGGAACATTCCCAGGATATATGCAGCATTGGACAGCAAATAGGCAGATCATCAATCCAACATGATTGATATTGAAGGTAAAATTGCCAATCAACCTATTGCTATTCTCATTGATTATAGATCAAGTAATAGTTATATTGCTCCCAATTTAGTTGAAATATTTCAGCTAAATAAAAGTAAGCATGATAGAACATGGATGGTTCAGTTGGCTACTGGAACAAAAAGGAAAATTAATGAATTAGTTAAATCATGTCCATTGGATATGAATGGACTGAGAACTTTTGCAAATTGAACATAATATCACTTGGTTCATATGATTTGATTATTGGGATGGATTGGTTAGATGCACACCATGTGATATTATATTGTCATAACAAGTCATTTACTTGTCTTGATCAAGAAGGGAAACAAAAGATAGTGAAGGGCATTCCAAGGCCAATTTCTATAAGAGAAATTTCATCTTTGCAATTAAATAGGTGCTTCATAAAATGATGTCAATTGTATGCAGCTCATGTGGAAGAACCAAAATAGTGTAAAAGTCCAAGCTTAGAAAACTTTCCAATACTGCAAGATTTTGTAGTTGTGTTTGAATAAATACCAAGATTGCAACCGAAAAGAGATATTGATTTCTCTATTGATTTGATGCATGGATCTACTCCCGTTTCTAAGGTTCCATTCAAAATGAGTACACCTTACTTAAAAGAGATACAAATGCAACCAAAATAATTGTTGAATAAAGGGTATAGATGCCCAAGTGTGTCTCCTTGGGGAGCACTGGTATTATTGGTAAAGAAAAAGGATGGCACTATGAGGCTGTGTATTGACTTCAGACAATTGAACAAGGTCACTGTTAGGAATAAATATTCACTTCCTAGAATTGATGACTTGTTTGACCAGCTTAGAGGAGCAAATATTTTATCAAAGATAAGTTTGAGATCTGGTTATCATCAGGTGAGAATAAAAGATGAAGACATTAGCAAGACAACTTCCAGGACCAGATATGGTCATTATGAGTTTGTGGTTGTACCATTTGGGTTAACAAATGCACCAACTACATTTATGTGCTTGATGAATAGAACATTCATAAAGTATTTAGATAAGTTTGTCATTGTATTTTTGGATGTCATTTTTATTTATTCAAAATCAGAAAAAGAGCATGAGGAACACCTAAGATTGGTACTACAAGTGTTAAGCGAACATTAGCTTTATGCCAAGCTAAGTAAATGTTCTTTCTATCAAAAGGCAGATTCACTACTTGGGACATATCATGTCTAAAGAAGGAATAGTAGTGGATCCAGAGAAGATAGAATCTATTATGGGGTGGCCTACGCCTAGGAATGTATCAGAACTAAGGTCATTCATGGGATTAGTTGGATAATACAAGAGATATATAGAAGGCTTCTCCAAAGTGGCACATCCAATTACATCATTACAGAAGAAAGGAGCCAAATTCAGTGAACACCACAGTGTGAAGAAAGTTTCCAGTAGTTAAAAAGATTGCTCACTACTACATCAATTCTCAAGATTGTTGATCCAAATGAAGATTTTGTTGTATTTATATATGCTTGTCAAGAAGGAATTGTTGGAGTTTTTATGCAAAATGGACATGTGATTTGTTATGAATCAAGAAAGATTAAAGAGCATGAGAAAAAGTATGTCACACATGAATTGGAACTTGTTGCTATTGTGCATGCATTAAAGATGTGGAGACATTATCTTATGGGAATAAAATTTGAGCTGAGAACCGATCATAGTGGGTTGAAATATTTTTTTGAGAAGGAAAATTTGAATGTAAGACAAACAAGATGGTTGGAATTTCTGTGTGAGTTTGATTTTGATATAAAACATATTGAAGGCAATGATAACAAGGTTGTTGATGAACTCAGTAGAAGAGTTCATGCCATGCATGCTTCAACCATTAGTGTGTGAAAATTAGATTTAAAAACCAGAATTATTGAGGTTTTCATATTAGATGAACATTACCTTCAGGTAAAACAGGAATTACAGCAAGAAAATGTACAACATAAATATGAAGGCTACAGGTTGGAAGAAGATGGAATGCTTACATACAAAAATAGAGGTTATGTTCCTAATTCAGGGGAATTAAGGAAATTAGTAATGAATGAGATACATAATGTACCATATGTAGTGCATCCTAGATGCCAAAAGACAATTGCAGTAGTAAGAAGTAAATACTTTTGGCCAGGAATGAAGAAAGATATTGTTGATTATATAACAAGGTGCATTGAATGTCAAAGAGTAAAGGTTAGGCATAGACATCCAGCAGGATTGCTTCAACCATTATCCATACCTCAGTGGAAATGGAATGTGGTGACCATTGAATTCATAACTAAATTGTTGGGGATAAGAAAGCAACATGATTCCATCATGGTGGTGGTGGATAAGTTAACCAAAGCTACTCATTTTATACCAGTCAAGACAACTCATAAGGCGTCTAATATAGAAGATGTTTATATGAAAGAGATTACCAGCTTACATGGGATACCTGAGGCAATAGTTTTAGACAGAGATCCAAAGTTTACTTCAAACTTTTGGAAGGGATTATTCAAGGGATTTGGAACAAATATGAATTTAAGTACAACATATCATCCACAGATAGATGGGCAGACCGCCAGAGTCAATCAAGTTATTGAGGATATGTTAAGAATGTATGCGATGGATCAACCATCAAAATGGGAAGACTACCTATATTTGGTAGAATTTGCATATAATAATGGATATCATGCTTATCTAAATATGAGTCCATTTGAAGCCTTGTATGGCAGAAAGTGCAATACTCCAATCAGTTGCGATAATCCAGTTGACAGGGTAATAATTGGGCCAGAACTACTAAGAGAAATGGAAGAGCAGATGGTAAAAATCAGGTAGAATTTGAAAGTGGCACAGGATAGACAAAAGAGTTATGCAGACAAAGGAAGAAAAGTAAAAGAATTTAAAGTGGGGGATCATGTGTATTTGAAAGTCAGGCCAAAAAAGAGTTCCCTAAAATTGGTAATATATCCAAAGCTTGTAGCCCAATTTTGTGGGCCCTTTGAAATTTTGGATAGAATGAGACTTGTAGCTTATGCATTAACATTACATGCTTTCCTACGTGTGCATATTGTTTTTCATGTATCATTATTAAAGAAATATGTGCCTGACCCTAACCACATAATTCATTGGGTTGTTATCCAGGTGGACCCGGAAAGCGATATTCTGGTACATCTAGTGCACATCCTCGATCAAAAATTCACGTTGTTGAGGAACATGGACATCAAAAAGGTAAATTTCCAATTGACCTATTACAGTCCTGAAAAAGCAACGTGGGAGCTCGAGGATGTGATACAGGAGGCATACCCAGAGCTATTTTAAATTTTTGATAAAAGTTTTGTAAATGTACATAGTGTTGATAATGCATTGAGGACAATGCATAAATTAAGGGGGAGGGGAATGTAATACCCTAGTTTGACCCCATAATGTAAATTTGTAAATATTGATGTAAAAGGATAGAAGCCAGAAACAAATGGTCAGGATGACCAAGACTATGTAAATATGTACATTTTGATATTAATATAAAAACTCTAATAGTTGTAGAGGAAGAAGGATGAAGAAGAGACGGGGGGATATGATTCCACAAGAGGGAAAGTGCTAGTGGGCCTTAGCTTAGCTCCCTACCCTTAGCAATTTAAACCAATTACTTAAACCTTGATTAAGAGCCATGTTTTGATTAAGCATTATTTAATTAGATTAAGAAGGGGATTAAGAAGGGGATTAAGAGGGGAAAAGTGGTTCCATGTGGAGGGGCCACATGACAAACTGAATTATGCCTATAAAAGGGAGTTTTGAAGCTTGAGAGGGGTCTGGTTCCTCATTCATTTTTGGCCACCACATGAATTGTTATTCTCTTCCTTGCCATCACCTTGAACTATAGAGCTTGGTAGTTGTGACAGAGAACCATGAAGCCATTGTTGGAAATGAATTATGCATGCCTTTAACCCGAGTAGGTTGGTGTGAGAGAGGAACTTGGCCTACAACTGGTGTCCTGGAGTCCCAATTCAGAGACTTCCTATCCAACTTGTGCTGGAGTGCTAGAAGTGAACTGGAGGCTTCCCAAGGGACTATTATCTCAGAGAAGGGAACTTGTTCCTAATATTGTATAGGTTGATGGAGAAAGAGAATTGAGGATTGGGGCAGTTGTGGAAGAGGTTTCAACACCAGTAGGTTGCAAGAGAGGTTTAGTTGTGTAGAAGTTGTTGAAAAACACTTATCCCTTGTGGATCGATATCCCCATCTTGAGGGTGGTCTGTCAAAGTAAGTTTTGGCTTGACAGTGCCTATGGATGGGAGGAAGGCTCTTCACTTATAGCCGGTTGGAGAACAATTACATTAAAGATTAGTATATGTTTGCTTATGAATTCCATAGTTGAATTCAATGTTTTCATGCTACTTAATTTATTGTTTATGAATGTTGAAATGCATGGAATTAATGGGTTGGCATATGTGTTGTTCAGGCATGAATTTCATGTAATTATAATGTATGCTTAAGATATGTGTATTTTGGGCCATCAGTTATGGCTTTTTAATTATGTTGTGTAATTGAATGTATTGAATAAAAATGAAATTAGATATCATTGAATAATTCGGAATTGAAATCTGAGTACCCCGTGGTTTCAATGGTTGAATGAGGCTACAGGGTACGTTACGATTTTTTACTTTAAATATTGTTAAAATATATTTATATAAAAATATTGTTATCCATTCTTAATATGTTTCTAGATCCATGTTAAATGATAAAAATATATATATATGAATCTAGATTTAACATAAATCTTTACTTTTTAATTCAAAAACATTAATTTAATAAAAATATATTTAATAACATTAATGTAATAAAAATATATTTAATAACATTAATTTAATAAAAATATATTTAATGTTAATAATTATGATCATGATAATGATGATGGTTAATGTCCACTTAGGTCAATTTTGGTCTATTGGACCTTAAGAAAGAAAAGTAAGGAACTACTTGGTTTGCTTTAGAGTTTTATTTATGTGCTCAAAAAACTTTGAGATGAGCATTCCTAAATTATTATAATTTTGATGAGATAGATGGTTGGGTAGGTTCGTATTGTAACAAAAAATTTGAAACTAAGATCTGATGTGGGTGTACGTAGGGAAATCTAAGAGGAAGTACTTTTCATCGTCAACACTCATAGTCTCACAAAGATGACATATCATTTTAGCCGACAAAGTTTTAGGAAAGGTTCAATGCCCTATTTCACTATGCAGCTCATGAGAGTTTATTCTTATTTAGCTATGTGGATCTTCTTCTTTACGCTAGTTAAAACATAAAGATAATTTTGATATTCAAGATTGGGGTTAATGACCTCATTGTAATATCTTAATTTTCTTTAATCCTCTAAATTTTCATCACACCGCAACTTCTCTTTGAACTCCGAAGTAATAATATTTTTATACCATCTATATTTTGCAAAGTGACATTTTCGTCAATCCCCTACATATTTAACCAAGACATGGCATCTTTATTCCAACCTCGCTTGAGCCTTAGGTGGTTTTGACTGGAATTTTAAGCAATTTTCGGAAGTCTTTTGTTCCCCAAGTTATTTTTTTTTTCTTGTACACTAGGTACCTAGCCAGATATGCTCTCAATGGGGAAAGACCCACTTCAATAAGGAGAATATGATAAGGCATGTTGCTTTCAATTTTAAGATTGTAAGTTATAAAATGTTTCTGGATTTGCTCAATCATCTCCAAGATTCTCTAGAGAGGCTATAGCCCCAAACTTCCCACCCATATAGGAGAGAGAGAGTGACGAGAGTTTCAAAGAGGAATTTATTTTTATCCCACATCACAAATTTTGTTGACTTACAATTGTTTTCAAGACCAAAATAACCTTTCCACCCTCCATTGATCCTTTTCTCGATGATGTAGTTCCAGTCAAACTTGTGGTGGATATCAATCCCAAGATATTTGTAGGAAGTCACTTCCTCCAAATTTCTATTGTCTTACAAAAAATGAGCATAAGTGACCTTATTAGATTTTATCAACATAACTTTGGTTTTGTCGGTATTGATGGTCATGCCCATACCAGAGCAAGCATTATTGAGAATTATTAATTGTTTATCAAAATCAAAGGGACATATTGCCAAAAGAACAATATCACCAGCATAAAGCAGGAAGATGATGACAATTCCTTATGACGTCGTGCCAATGCAGCCTACCTCTATTAAACAACCTTCTAACTTATCAATGTATATATCAAAAAGGGTAGGGGAGAGGGGTAAACCTTGCTTGACTCCTATATTATAATTAATATCTTCCAACCAACCCTTAATGTTCTTAAACATGATAATGACATTCTCGTACAATCTTATTGCAACGGCTCTCAACTTGAAAGGAAGCTTTAACTCTTCTAATCTCTTCCACAAGCCATTTCTAGGAACTGCATCAAAAGCTTTCCTAAAGTCTACAAAGTAGCAAATGAGATTGAGTTTATTATTGCAACATTCCTTTGCAATTATCCTAAGAGTAATGAGGTGGTCTATGGTGGAAGGATACCTTATAAAACTGGCTTTCCCTTTAGCCCGTTTACCTTGACTTTCTAGCCATATGTTGATCTTATTTTCCAAACTAATACCATATAACTTGGCTAAGATAGGGCTAATCATAATGGTCCTATAATTAGAGGGGTTATTTTTATCAACACTTTTAAAAGTGGGTACTATAAGGCTCTGAGTCAAGGTTTAGGGAATCCTTTCTTAGCTTGGTATCCTTTGATGTCCTTAGCTTTCCCATTCATGAGGTGCTTAATCCCAAAATCTATATCTTCTAAATAAAAAACGTCATCTTCCATAAAAAGGGGTTGAATGTTGTCAACAACATCATTTGATTCATAAGATCAACCTTACTTAAAAAATCATTTAAAAAAAAATCAACCTTACTTTTGTAGAAGATTAAGTGCTTTTGACTTTGATAAGTTGTTTCTATGGGACTACTATGCATAACAAAGTTGAGAGTTATAATTAAAGATCTATGATCTGAGTTAGGTTCATGGTCATTTAAAATGTCAAAATTTATTATTTGGTTGTTTAAAGGGATATCGGAAATGACATAGTCAACCACACTACTTCCAAGCCCATGAATGCAAGTCATTAGTCTAGAATTAGGCCATTTCAAAAGACCGTTGCAAATATCAAAACAAATTTTCTCCTAAATCTTCAGAACTTCTTTTGTACTTGTTGGCTAAAGCAAGGTCTTCCTCTAACCCCGAGGGATTAGGGATGGAAGCTTTACTTAAGAGAATAGGGTCTTTTTTCTTTTATTTTTTGGGGGTAATTTTGACTTTTTTGAAGGAATTTAATTATTTTTTAGGGAAATAATTGATATTTTTCCCATTTGGTTACCAACTTAGGGATTTTTGGGTTTTGGGAGGCCACAAATGTAGGAAAAACGGATAAATGGGTTATGAGACTAGGGCGATGATCTAGGTGAGCAATTTTTGGGTGTTAACAAATTGCCCCCTGATGTGTGGGTGTGGGAGCTCATCGTATGGTTGATAGACATCATAGGTTCTGAATTTTTCCAGGGGTGTGAGCATTATGATGGTGGAGAGCATAGAATAGTTGGAGACAGGAACACGTGCTTCATATGAACTACAAGGGCTAAAAGTAGAAATACATCACCTCAATAATGGATGAGGAACATATAATCTCACATATATGGACAAGGCGGAGATACCCATGCTCGTATACAAATAATGGTGAGGCCCGAAGGGGACCTGAAAAATACATAGATAACTACTGTGTACATCAGAATGGTCTATAGGGGACACAAATCCGGGACACACTCGTGGTCCAACCATGACTAATCTTAAGAACTGATACATGGAAACAATGGCATTCATCTTGAATGCGGTATCACAATAACTGATGCTCTATTGGATCTGAAGGTATCCAACAACTAGATGGACTCAACGACTGAGAGTTGGAATCTCAAATGTACCATGGACTGCATCTAAACTGGATACTCTAGGAAGCATATAGTTGAAGGGATTCCAAACACTGTCGTCAACACAACCTGGATATCCGTGGGAACATACAACTGGGGGGTTTCAAATAGACTCACCAATGTGTTAGAGTCATGGCACATCTGGGGTCTTTGACTAATAATTGAAGGGACCAATACCATGTACGAATCTCAATGGTGCGATAATGGATTTGAAGTCGAGCACGTGAGAAACAATCACCGAAAGAGGCACTAAGGACTCCTCTCGGATGATCCGTAGGAACTCACCACTGATGGGGGTGAGGCCAAGATACAGCTATAGAATAGATGTGATGGCGTCGACAAAGGGAGACCTGCAAATACCAAGGAAATGGGGCTTCCTTGATAGGAGCGTGATGTATATGACCAAGGTATAATAGTATTGGACCAGAGACTGACATACTAGGAAGGGGTAGGAGGGCCGCGGAGAAATGGGACTCAAACTTTCTTTGTCCAGAGTATGACGGTAGGGCTGACCTGGAAGCATATGACACTCACTTCGAGGGAAGGGGATCATAGCATAACGCACCAAGGACTATGATTGCAATGAGAGAGGCTCAGGGGGGAAATTGATGAATGATGTCAAAAGACTCCAAGGGGGACATACTACAGTGTACTCTGAACTAAGGCGATCATACTGGGGGTGTTGCCATAATGGGGGGGGGAGTAGATGTGATCTATCGGGGCACCTGGAGGCACCATTTGGGCCTTCTTAATGGTTTAAGGAGCTCGAAGAAGGGATAGAAGTGTGCTCGAGAGGATACCGCCGTGTGGATTTGTACGAGCCCAGGACGGTGCATACTCGTGGGTGCTTTCAATTTGAAGGAGTCTGAAAGCGATAAGAAGACTCTAAGGGGGTATTTTTCATGTATTAGTCCCCAAAGCCCAAAAAAACATAAAAGTATGCAATGGAGAACTCTTCTAGCTGATGTGACTAGAGTATTCCTTTTTTCGTAATTAGTCTACTAGGTCCGAAAAAGGGGTAAATTTATACCGGATAGACGCCCTTTCAAATAATTTTAACAAGCATGAAAAAAAGAAAGATTGATCTACGATCTTTTCATTCTTTAAGGAGTCAGAAAAGGGTTTTTTCGTAAAAGGAGCTGCTCATCCAAAAAGAGGGATAAACGTATACCGAACAGAGGGGGAATTCAAGCAAGGAGGAAGTGTTCAAACGAAGGTCATGTATCAGTGGACCAAGAAAAAAGGTGAGGGGGAACACAGATGGGGCCTCGGTAGATTAATGGGATAAAAATAATGTAATAACTGCAGTGAGGAGGGAGTGGAGGGCTCATGAAAAGGGCCACGATGGACAAAAAGGGAAAAATCCATCAGGAGTCGCGGGCATACCTGAGGGTACGCAAATTGAGGTGGGGGCATAAGAGAAATGACCGAAAAAATGGGTGGTGAGAGCGACAAATGATCCCAAGAATCATCACGGGCACATAATTCTGCATCCGGTGGTGCAAAAAAAGGAGTTCATATGACTTTGGTAGGATCAAAGGAAGCTAAGAGGCCAAAATGGGCCATGAATGGGGGGGATCCCACCTTCCACATGTCATTTTCACTGTGTGGAGTGGAAGGAGTGTGGAGGTGTTAGTTTTTCAGAATTTACTTCAATATGATCTAGGATCTTAAATGAGAGAACATGTACAACATATCTACAGCATATCAATCATGGACACAATAATGCAAGCACACAAGAGACACAGAGTTTACTTGGGGAAAACCATAAAGGTGAAAAACCCCAATAACTTCCTCAGAGATAGATAGAGCAATGATACAACCCAAGCATAAGAGATAGACATCTCCTAGCAGCAGCTTCTCCTCCTCCACAAGTGTGCCACTCTCCAAAGTGTGTGTGAGAGAGAATAGAATGATCAAATAGAGTGCCTCCCGCACTCTATTTATACTTGACTTGACTTGCCTAATAACCTTTACTAGGTCGGCCTTAACTTAACCACATAACATAATGTTGACTGGGCCGACACCCAATAGGGTGGTCTAATAACCTTTTGACCCACATGGCCAACCCCCAATAGGGTGGTATAATAACCCTTCGACCCACATGACTTACACAGGGCCGACCCCAACAAGGTGTTGTAATAACCCATCTAGTATAAGTTACGACACTTACAATATAAATGACAACACTTCCGTATAGAGGAATAATAACATCTCTATAGGAATACAAACACTTCCGTATAGAGGAATAATACCATCTCTATAGGAGTACAATATACATATATGAAATACATTCCGAAGTTACATATACATCAATAGGAGGGACCCAAAAAGTCAACTTCTGATTTCTTGCTATCTAACCGATGAAACCCGCTTATGTGACTTACAAGTAAATCTTGACGTGATTCTTGTCATTTTTTCGTGGTTTAGCACTAGATTTTGGGTGTCTAGGGTGCTCCTATGAGCTGGGTTAGGGCACGGTCGCGCCAGAGCACGCTTTTCATGGCGAAAAACACACTTAAAGTGTGCCTGTAGGCCAGACAGGTGCGCTCCGAGTGCGCCTATGGGCTAAATAAGCGTTCTCTTGGAACACACTTTTCGAGGAGAAAAGCGCACTCTGAGCGCGCCTATGGGCCAAACAGACATGCTTCAGGAGTGCGTTTTTCAAGGAAAAAAGTGCATTCCGAGCACGCCTGTATGGCATGCTTTTCGAGGAGAAAAGCATGCTACAGAGCACGTATGTCGGCAAAGATGTGCACGGTGGGTGTGCTTCTTTGCCCCACATGATGGCCCAGGGCTGGGGGGACAGTATTTGTTGCATGGTATTGACGATAGTATTGAATGTGGGCTTGCAGGATGCCGCGAGTGAACTGGCATGAATGTGAACTGGGATCACTACTAGAGGAGATCGGTGATGATCAAGATGTGGAGGATACTCTGGCCCACTGTGGGATGCTGAAATTTGTGAGGGTGCCCCTTATGTATGCAACAAAGCTCTTATTGAACAAGTTGATTGAGTTATGGGATGTTGACGCAAAGGATTTTGTGATATAGGGGGTGCGTATAGAGCTCACCCTTACAGATGTGTACTTCTTGATGGGGCTCCCACGACTGGGTATGATAGCAGACACACAGCTGAGGAGGTCGAGCGATGTTTCTATGGAGGACATGTTAGAGCGACATTGTTATGCATCAACATATGTTCATGAAAACACCATTTTGATATGCAACATTGAGAGCTTAAAGACACGGGCTGTGGCAGCCGCGGTAGTACGAGTACTGGGTTTGAAGTCACCCCACCGTGTGTCAGGTGGGAAGTTGATGCTAGTGGAGTAGGCACTAGCGAGCACATACTTTGGGTGGGGGCAGATGTATCTGACATCATTTCGGAGGGAACTGACCAGGATGAGTCGGACAGGAGGGGATTTATGATTTCCTCATTCATCTGCTCTTTTTTCTTTGAGCGGGTACCGATGCTACGACCGCATTTGGAGATAAGCGACGGTGGGGAGACATGATGACTCGCGGGGGTGGAGGGTTGGTGGGGAGGTTCTTCACATGGGAGTTGTTCACATAGTGGTTGCAGTTACTAGTAGTTATTTAGGACTATCCCTATGTAGGGATGGACTACATAGGCGATCCTATAGGGATGGACTACATAGGCGATCCAAAGCTACTACATCCTCCTGGTCAAGCCTGGGGGTCAGAAGGTATGTATATATTGTATTTTACAGCATCATGTTTTTATAGTTCATAGCATATATGGTAGCTAGAGTATTTTGATATGGTGATGATATTGATGTCATGCCTATGTGTGTGCAAATGTGGAACCAAGGCCTCTGGTGGGTTATAGGATACAAAGAAGTAAAGTCGAGGGGATTGACCCTCCCAATCGAGGACATCGTCGTCAACGGATTTCTTCGGCGACTTTGGAGTCACTATGCGTAGGGATTGATCAATTGTTGGAGGGTGTAGTGGATGATGGCTTGCAACGACTGGACTAGGATTTGATTAATATATGCTATGATGCATTGAGGGAGTGGAGGCCGATTATGCGGCAAATTGCGATGGCGACCGAGGATGTATGGGCCATGTCCCGAGGTGATGCACCTTATGATGACAAGGAGAAGGAGTCTGATGAAGAGACTGAGTCAGCTGAGGAGGAGGAGGATGACGATGATGATGATGAGGACTCATATGATTAGTAGGCAGTTTATGGAACAGCCCTCCAATGCTTGGATCATGGGGAATTTTTTATGTACTCGACTTGTATTTTTATGATGAGGAAGTTGTTAGGGCTCCTCTATACAGTTATTCCTATAAGATGATGTATACATTATGACATTTGATATATATATGCACGTGGATGCACTTTTTATGTATTTTGTGTGTTAATGAGCCTTTGATGTGATGATGATGTCTATATGATGTATATGTACATGTGGATATGATATGATGATGTATGCTTTGTGATTTACTTCCTATATGCAATTATTGATATGTCATTCTATAATGTCATTAGCCATTTGGTCTGCAACACTATTCTGACATCGTGGGACATGTGTGAATGTAATGAATTCAAAGTGTCTAACCAATTGTTTAGTGCACAGGAACTTTAGAAAGAAGCAAGGATGTTGTACTTGGTAGTATTTTTTGAGTTGGGAGACAAGTAGTTAAGAGTCTAAAAACACACGAAGGTGACTAATGACCAACTGGAGAGAAGCGGTCAAGAGACCAGTCACATCATCGTACTCAGCCTAGATGTTGGTGGCAGTGTCAATACACACTCTGTCTAGGTGGATCAACTCGTGTGAGGGGGAATATAATACCCAAGCTGCTGAGGCAAGGTTAGGATACCATCTACCTGCGCCATCGGCAAACCAACAAATATCAAGAGAGCGAGATCCATCTGGTATCAATAAAGGAAGCAAAATCTAAGGCTCAAGAGGTAAAAAGGTGGAAAACAAAAAAGGAAGAAAACTATACAACTAGGACCAATGGCTCAGGGGGGATGGGGGGGTTATGGATAAAACCATTGGAGGTACAACCCGTTACAGGGTTTGGTTAAGGATCATCCTTCAATGTAGGTGAGGATGTATGCCCCCTTGTCGAGGCAGGTTTTGACGACATATGGGCATTGCCGCAGGGATTCGAACTTCCCTTTTCCAGTTTTGTCATGGGCTTGGTCATAAATGAGCACTAGGTCACCCTCTCGGAATGTGCGGGGATGGACGTGAGTATCATAATGAGTTTTTGACCAATGTTTGGTAGCCTCAATCATTTATAAGGCCACTCGACGGTTCTCGTCTGCCTGCTCCAACAATAGTAAGCGTTGCTCGAGAGGCGAGGTATCTGGGAGACATTTGATAACAATGTGCAAGGCTGGGATCTGACACTCGATGGGGAGAATGGAATCCACGTTGTGTACCAGGTGGAACGGGGTGAAACCTGTTGCATTTTTAGTAGGTGTGCGGTAAGCCCATAGTGCTGGAAAGAGCATGTGATGCCAATTGGATTTATGCTTGTCCACCATATGTTGAAGCATAGTTTTCAGGATCTTATTGATAGCCTCAACTTGTACATTACCTTGGGGGTAGTAGGAGGAGGAGTATTGGTGTTCAAATTTGAAAAAGGTGGACAATTCATTCTAGACGACGTCTTCAAAGTGCGGTTGTGATCCGAGACAAGTTGTTTGGGGACCCCGAAACACGTGATGACATGATTAAAGAAAAAATGTGTTGCATTCTAAGCCTTGAAGTTAAATGTGGGTATGGATTCATCCCATTTTGGTAAAGTAGGCAACGGCCATGACGATGTATTGGTGGCCATTGGTCGAGGTTGGATTACATTCCATGAAGTCAATGGCCCATTTGCAGAAAGGACCAACGATAACGATGGGATGAAGCGATGCAGGAGGGGTCCGCGCTTTGGGGGTAAAAAGTTGGCAATTGCGGAAGTGTTTGACCATTGTGATGCAATCAGTAAAAAGGGTCAGCCAGAAATAACCAGCATGAATGACCTTTTGGGTAGTGGTCATTCCCGAAAAGTGGCCACCATAGGCTCTGCAATGGTAGTCATTCAAAACCTGTTCAGCCTTGTCACGTGTGAG
Organism: Larix kaempferi; assembly: GCA_027924585.1. Taxonomy (NCBI): domain Eukaryota; kingdom Viridiplantae; phylum Streptophyta; class Pinopsida; order Pinales; family Pinaceae; genus Larix; species Larix kaempferi. The sequence goes on along the minus strand of BSBM01001661.1, from coordinate 5,335,533 downwards.
GCATCGACGCAAAATGGTTTCAACGCCACGTCGATAAAGGACATTGCCGATCAGGAGGTATCAAGAGGCGTGATGGTGGATGCGACGTCGATCATCGCAAATTAGTGTAGAGAGAAACTTTTGCATGCACAAATAGATGAGGATATCGCTGTACCACGGGTCATATGACGAAGTAGTGAACAAGTGTTCATCTGGCAAGTTAATCGTGATAGGAGGTGATGCCAACGAAGAGGGCAGGTCGGTCATGAGTTGCGCCAAGGTGAGAGCCTTAGTACTCTTGGGTGCAACGAATTCAAGGCCATACTATTGAAGGATGGTGATCCATTTAGCCACACGTCCTTGAATGATGCGACGGCTCAAGAAATAGACCATAGGGTTGGTGTTTGCCACTACTGTAGTTCGGCTCATAAGAATATAATGGTGTAATTTCTGAATTGAGAAGATAACAACAAGGGCCATTTTCTCCTCATGGGGATAGTGCAATGGTGGGCCGGACAATGTCTGAATCATGTAGTATATGCAATGCTCATGATGTGCATTATCCTCCTGGACTAAAACTACCGAAGTGGCATATCAGATGCCAATACGTAAAGGATAAATTCCTCCAAGAAGTTAGGTGGCGAAATTAGGGGATTGGAAGTCAGGGCTCATTTCAATGCATCAAATGCTCCTTGTGCTTATTCATCCCAAACGAAAGGGACATGGGTGTGTAGAAAGCGTAAGAAACCATGGAATTTGGTATTGTAGTCTGAGATGAAGCGACGGAAAAAATTGGCCTTGCCTTGGAGGATTTGCAACTGACGCAACATACGGGGTGATGGAAGGTCCATAATGACTTAAACCTTTAGAGGGTCAAAGGTGATCCCTTTCTGGGAAACAATGAATCCCAATAATCGGCCTGAAGGAATGCAAAACACACACTTGAGAGGGTTCAAGAGAATGTTGTACTTGCGACAACGCAAAAATACTTGCCGGAGATCATCCAGATGGTTGGAACATTTCTTGGAGCAAGCGGTGATATTGTCTAGGTAGATGAGGATAATATGGGCCAAGTCATGAAAACAAAAGGTCATGGCCCGTTGAAATGTAGCTCCAGCATTTTTAAGACCGAATGAAATGACGCGATAGGAAAAGGTGCCCCATGGAGTAGTAATTGTTGTCTTATATTGATCCTCCTTGTGGATTTGAATCTGGTTGTAGCTCAAGAAACCTCATGGCCTGCATAGGCATCGATGAGTTGATCAATGAAAGGCATAGGGAATTTATCTTTAGGGCACGCAAAATTTAAATCTCGAAAATCGGTACAAACACGAATAGTGCCTTGTTTTTTGTTGACTGGCACAAGATTGGACACCCGTGTGGTGTACGCGATGGGGTAAATGAACTCCGCTTGGCGCAGTTTTTCGATTTTGGCCTTGAACACTGGCATTTTGGATGGGTGTATTGGTCATTGCTTTTGACGGACAGGGGGAACGTCAGGCCAAGTATCGATGCAATGTTCAACAATGCCAAGGTCGAGGTCGAGCATCTCAGTATATGACCAAGCAATCACATCACATATCTCTCGAAAGAGATTCTTTTAGCAAACTACCTCTTAGGGAGTGCATGATGCATCTAATGTGATATTCTTAATGACATCGGGTTTAATGGATATATCGACTTGGATAGTGGGCGAGATATTAGCCATGTTTCCTTCCTCGAAGGTGTCTGGAGCAAGGATGGGGTTCTTGAACCAATCCACATTTCCATGTAGGAAGTCTTTTGACTCGACCAAAAATTGATTGATCGAAATTGGGGTTTCCTCCGAAATAAAATAGGCTCGATGGTGCATGTCATCCCAAGGAAGTCTGGTTCAGTGAGTGCTGCGACAATTTCTTTTTTGCTACGAAAGTATCGCGTGGAGAGGTCAAAAGTGGTCATGTTGGGTGTCGAAGGGATATAGGGGTCACCGGTGGAAACCATATATATGGTATTGATCTCATCCGATGAGGATTATGGGGGATGGATCTCCTCAATGATAGTGATCGAAGACTCTAAGGATGGTTGTCGCAACTCATGGAGCACCAACTGGTACTCTGGTAAGTCTGGGTAGTGGTGAGAATAATGGCCATAGATGCCACAAATCGCACATGCCTGGTTGGTGCGTAATGATTTGTTACGCATCTAAGGAGGGGCGGGAAATTGAACAATCAGAATGTTCATGTCATCCTCCAAGGTCTGGATATGCTTCTGAAGGTCGAGCAAGTGGGAACAATTATGGGTAGCGTGACGTAAAGTATGGCATAAAGCACATTTTAGAGGGGCTCGTGCTAGAGAGGGGGGTTCACGGTTTTGATCACAATTGCCTAGGAATTGGGTTGCATGGCTTTTCCCCATCCTTCTTGGAAGACTAAGGGGTGTGGGTGGATGAAGTAGATACCAACACACCAGGAGGTGGACAATTGCCCGTGTTGATCGGTTGGACTGGTTGAAGCACAGCCTAGGGGCTTGGTGTAGGATTAGGTGCCGATAGGTACCAGATTGGAAGCCCTAGTCTTAATTCTGGGAGATTCATCATGGCCATGACTGGCATGATTACTACTTTGAAGGGGGGAAGCAGGAAAGAGATTGTATGTATTGGGGTGGCCCCTAGGTGGTTGGGTACAGACGGTGCCTGGGGTAGCGGTTGTGGTTGAAGTGCTAGTTGGGAAACGGGATGTTCTTTAGGGACCAAGTTACCGTTTGAGACGGTGCATAAGTATGAGACTTCAAGAGTTGGTGGGGCTGGAGGTGAGGTGGTAAATGTAGAGTTCATCGGGACCTCTAAATAAAGGTCGGGTCTGATAGTAGAAATCAAAGGGGATGAAGTGCCAAGCATGGGTTTGTCGACCATGGGGAGGATGTTTTCTGGTGTAGCGGGTGCATTGGGGTCGTAACAATTTTGATGACCCATCCGCCATGAGGACACATCATTAGCTAGAACAAAGATGAGGAAACAACCTTCATTGCGTACATGTAGCTGCGTCCTAGGAGCAGGTTGTAGTCAAGTTGTGCGTTGACAACTTCGATGCCAATTAGGACAATTTTTCCAGCTAATTGGACTGGAACATTGGCAAGAAGGCCTTGCGACTAAGCTGCGTGGCCATCATAAGCTCGAAGGGTCATTGTGGATGCTTGAAAAGGACGGGATCTGAGTTTCTACCACACAAATGTGGACATAACGCATGTATAGGCGCCCTCATCAATGATGCATCGATGGATAACTAAGTTTCATACCGAAACTGAAATTTGAAACGCAATAGACGAAGGTATGTGAGGTTTTGACTGGTCTAGGTCGAATGCCATCAGTCGTGAGTCCAAAAGGTCGTTCACACCTAATGTGAATAGCAATGATTTTCATTGTCCTAGGCAGTTTCCTAGAACTTCCAAGGCTGACATGGCAGCAGGAGACTGGGCCAAGTCATCCACGATATTATAATTGGGGGCAGCACGAGCATGCAGGTTGTTATTAATCCGACGCAGAGGAAACTTAGGAGGCTTTAGGGCCCCTTTCGGCTATGGTGGGGGAAGTTGCAAAGACTACTCAACATGAGTGGTTGTGGCGACCTTATCGGTGGGGATAGTCTCAGGGGCCGAACCATACTAATTACATCGTGTTTGAAGGTTGATATCAGATGAAGACATCATTAAAAGATGGTGAACTCCTGACTCAGAGGCCTGACTAGAAGAAGCAACATAACTAACGGGTGGTTGTCTAACTGTAGCCCCTTGTGTGGGTCCCATGGGCTGAGTTGTAGTAACTCCTTGCGTGGGGAGGGGGTTCTGCAACACCATGGGTTGCATGGTAGGTGGCGATGGGTTGTGCGGCAGTCCCTTGTCGTTGGTTGTCATCATTCCAAAAGCTGCTTGGATCTCTCCAAATGTGGACAATGGTGCATGTAATGGTCGTAAACCCCGCAAAAAGAACAAGGATGGTTTGTATGTGACTGCGGGTTATTTCATTGTTGGGGTTGTTGATCGAGGTTCCGATTAGTCAACGCGGTACCGTTATTGTCAGGAGGGTTAGGAGGTTGTCCCCCGCCTTGAGGTTGTTGATTATTGTCACGATTTCGACCCTGTCTTCGATTTTGTTGCCCTTGTGGGTTTCGTTGAGAAGGTGGATTATGCGGTTGGTTTTATTGGGCATAAACTTTCCCTTGTGGGACGGGAGGGGCCTGAGGTTGGGCAGGTATGGGGGCTGCCAACGATTGATAGTATGAAGAGGGAGATTGTGGTTGGGGGGGAGCGGGTGCAGCGAGTGGATGATAGTAGGCAGGGGGTGGTGTAGGTGGGGTATATGCTGGTGGAGTATGATCGTAGCAATGCACCGGAAAAGCATGTTCATGTATGTGAGGGGCTTGGGCTGATGGAACATACGAAGGTGTTGCTCCCGAATGGGTCATGGTGTGTGAAAGGTCCAGACCACCGCTCGTGGTGTGTGGTGAAGAACTGGGTGTAGGATAATAAGTAGGAGTGGAGAAGGGAGGCATATGAACATATGGCCGACTGGTAGATGAGACATGTCCAATGATGCCATCAGCAGTGTGGGATTCCCCTGGAGAATCCTTTCAAGAGGAATCACTGCGAGGGGCATCAGGAAGAATGGTTTAAAGGTAGCTCGACTGCGCGTAGATAAGTTCAAATTGTTGGGATTTAAGTATGGCTTCTTCTTCGGTTTGGGGTCGTTCAGGTGCCACATCCTTGGTAATAACTAGTATGAGAGACTTCGAAAACCAATCTAAAATGATACGGTCATCTAAATTGACCTTGCACAAACTACGACGTCTATGCCATTCATGGATATGATCTGTGATATGGGTGTTCATATTCTGTCTGCAATATAGTAGAATCTCAACACCAACGTCATAATGGATTGGTATCTAGAAGAACTGCGGGAAATTCGAAGCGAGGGATGTAAAAGTGGAGTGCGTCCCGTGGGGATGGTCAATATACTACTTGGTTGCAATGCCAGTGAGTGTTTGTTGTAAGAGGCATAGGCAGATCGAGTCATCCACTATGGAGTTGGAGGAGCACCATAAGTGGAAGGACATGATATGTTTTGGGGGTCCTCAGCACCCTTCCCCTCAAACTTGGGGATGTCCGATGGGAGTTTGGTGGGCATGGGAGGCCATGTGGGGTCATGTCGGATTGGATCGTTAGTCAATTTGGCTAGGTCGGGGAGATTGATATTGGCCATGAATGGCAAGCTTGCAAGAGGATGTGACATGGTCGAACTAACCAATGCATTGGCCATGGCGACTATCATGGGGCCACCTCCGCCGAATGTGAGTACGTGAGCGGTAGTCATAACGGGGATCGAGGGACCACCAATTAGGGTGGAGGGATCTGGTAGGAAGGGTTGGTGGCCCCAAGGGTACCGCCAACTGTTGGAAGAATGGTGGTCGAAATAGATCTGGTACCAGTAGGGATGGATGTGGTAGATGGATGCATTGTAGTGATAGGAGTAGGTCCTCGAGCAGCAGGGATGGAGGGTCCTATCTAGGCCATGGTGGGAATGGAAGCAGCGGTAGCCATGGGGCCACTAGTGGTTCCACTACCGACGATCCCTCCAAAAAACATGTTAGGATTGGTTCTGGCCATAGGGCTAGAAGGAGCAGTATGTGTAGGTGTATCTAGCTCGGAGGAGTTAGAAGTGAAGTAAGGAGCTTCGAGATGTAGATCTGGTGACGAAGATGTGCGTCTCAATGGAGCGTGATGAGAAGGCTCCAATGGACCAAACTGTGGGGATTGCCCCCGTAGACAACGAGAGTGTATTGGAGAATCAATGGTGGTGAATGCGTAAGTTGTAATACCCCCATTTTTGGCCCTTAGAATGTATCAACTCGATATGTAAATATTGTGCATATGTGATGTATGATTCCTAGCGTGGAGCTCAAGGCCAAGGCTCCACTAGTGAATGCTCAACCTTAAATGGCTGGTATTTTATATTGTGTTATCCATGTGCTAGTAAGTGATGGGGAAATTGTAAAAGCATGTAAATAATTATAATGCAAATAAAATACCAAGGGGCTGGCTATGGATGCAACTAAAATGAGGGGGCTATGTGTATCCACTAGGGAGAGGTGAGGGGGTTGTGGGATTGAACCATATGCTGCCAAATGTCACCTTGAGAACCCACTTTGACTTCCCTTGTTGTCATTTATTTCTGTTGTAAGGAAGTACTTCAAAAATCAGCTCATGATATTGATGGATTATGGGCAGCCCATAAATTCGTATGGTAGAGTATGGGATTTGTGTACTTGACCTACAAGTCACTCTACCTCATGGGAGGACATTTTCCCTCATCCCCATTACATTGTGAAAGAACCAGACTGCTATTTTGATCATGCTATGCATTCCCAGCTGTGGAAAAACCAAAAATCACAACTTGGAAAGAAGCTACATTTTGAAGTGCAAAAATCACCTAGGAGTTTGTATGGGAAGTGAAATTCGGTGGGGAATCCATAAATATAAACCCCAGAGTGAATTTGAGAGTGTGAAGAGCCACGAAATTCATGGGAGAACCCATTTTTTGGGGCCTGTAAGTTGAAATCCATGAATGAGATTCATGTGGGCAGAAATTGAGGAAGATCCAAGAGTGGATCGTAGTGGGAGAGAAACCAGGGGGTCAGATCTCATGGTAGAGCCAGTAAAAGCTCAATTATCTTTGGTTTAGAAGTCGAGACCAACCATACCTTCCCAGGTCAGCGCTGAGGGAAGGGGCGCCTGAGGGACTGGGTAGCAATGAAGGGGGCCTTACTTAGGCTGAGAGTGGAGGTGATGGGGGTACCTGGCTTGTTTGAAGCCAATTGGATTAGCTTGTAGCTTCTGTGGTTGAGCTCGTTGGCTTAGAAACTCCTTCCTTGTCCCCCCCACTTGCCTAATAGAGACAACTATGTGATGTTTGAGCCTGAATGATTGTGCCTAAGGCTGTGAGTGAACCTGAGTAGTTCCTCCTTAGTGGATACATAGCCCCAGCTCGGGGGTGGTCTTTGAGTGCTGAAATAATATCGGTTGGGCAGAGACCTATGGTTCGGTTGGAACATTGCAGTCCATAGCCAGTTGCTTGGTGATTTCAATTAAAAGATAAGTGTTTCCTTTTGCCTCTGATTATGCCAATTATATATATATCAATGATTATTTGTTTATGTCGTAATGCATAGATTGATCCAGCTGTATAATGGAACTGAATGCCTGTGGATTATGTTGTTATTATGCCTATGATGAAATGTTGGTAAATGCATTATGTGTGTGTGTTAATATGGTTTAATTATGTTGTGTATGTTTATTATGCATTGCGCACACATTTAGTTGTCAATAATTTCGTAATGTGATATTGGGGTGAAAATTAGCACCCCTCCTATGTTGCTCATATTCCCTTCAGAGTCAGATCGATGGGAGGGGACATGATAGAGTGTTCCAAGCAAGAAAAGTTATCAGGTAGTTATTCTAAGGAGCTCCCACATCACCTCTAAAGGGAACAGAGGTGAATGGGGCCATGACAGAGTGGTATCAGAACCCAAGGTTGCAGCACTGGGTTGCTTGGGCCAAAGTATGAGCTTACAGGTAGATAATCATAATATTTAAAAGAGTTATTGATGAAGTTTGGAAACATTTTGATGGTAAGAATGACAAAATCAAAGTTTTCAAGTGTGGAAGAGGATCACACTCTTGCATAGGGATCACTGAGAGCTTTCCAACGATACCAAGTTTGTCAAAAATGGACTTAGGATGAGAAGGATATCGGCCTGAGAAGTTGGCAGTAACAGGAGTATATGGTTGACTTCCGACTTTCCGACTCCCGCATTGCGGATTGCAGAAGTTGGAGGTGTAATCTTCTTGAATTTGTGCATTGGGGTTCTGACTTTCTGACTCCCGCATTGCGGATTGTGGATTGTGGATTGTGGAAGTCGGAGGTGTAATTTTCTCGAAGTTGTGCGTTGGGGATCCGACTTTCCGACTCCCGCATTGCGGATTGTGGAAGTCAGAGGTGTAATTTTCTCGAAGTTGTGCGTTGGGGTTCCAAATTTATGACTCCCGCATTACGGATTGCGGATTGCGGAAGTCAGAGGTGTAATTTTCTTGAAGTTGTGCGTTGGGGTTCCGACTTTTCGACTCCTGCATTGTGGATTGCAGATTGCGGAAGTTGAAGGTGTGATTTTCTTGAAGTTGTGCGTTGGGGTTCTGACTTTCCGAACTCGCATTGCAAATTGTGGATTGCGGAAGTCGAAGGCGTGAATTTTTCGAAGCTGTGCATTTGGGGTGCCGACTTTTTGAACCCGCATTGCAGATTACGAAAGTCAGAGGCATGATTTTTTGAAGTTGTGCATTTGGGGTGCCGACTTTCCAAACCCGCATTGTGGATTGCAGATTGCGGAAGTCGGAGGTGTGATTTCTCGAAGTTGTGCCTTGAGGTGCCGACTTTTCGAACCCGCATTGCAGAATGCGGAAGTTGGGGTAAATTTGATGGAGTCTGCTCGGCATCTCCGACTTCTGACTCCCACATTGCGGCTTGCGGATTGCGAAAGTTGGGAAGAGATATGATACTTTGATTCAAGTTTATCGTTCCGACTCCCGACTTGTGGCTTGCGGATTGCAGAAGGCGGGACGTCGGGTTCAAAAAAAGAGTATAGAGCCTAAAACTCATTTGGACACAACAGGAGCAGTCATACTCAAAATTGGATGAGCCCTATGAGGCTCAGGGGCCATTAACGAAATCCATGGAAGAACCAGTGAGGGTCCCGAGCCCATTTTGCTCCAATTTGGCATAAAATCGGAATTAATGGATTTTACAAATCGACATCCCAAGGCTTGAGGGGAGGCCGGTTTGGGTTGAAATTGCTGTGGAGCGGCTATGAAGCAGAAAAGTGCACGCGGCACTGTTTTGACAAAAGAAATTGTTGTCAATATGGTGTTGCAGATGATAAGATTTGAATAGTTGTAGAAGAGGGTAACAGGCAAAGGAGAAGAATCAACGGTCCAGGATAGGTTCCGGAAAACCAAGACACAGGCTTGTTAGAGCTACAGAACGAACAAAGATCGTAAGGTGGAGATTGAGACGGAGAATGATCGATGGACCACGTAGCATTTCGCTGGGTGAAGTGCGCGAGAGTTAGTGGAAGATTGGTCCACGAAATTCCAAAAGTGAACATCCCTCGTTGATCACAGATCAACGGACGAAAAAGACCACCGAAGTGATCAACGGATTATACAACATTTCGCCCATGTAAGTGGCGGGAGGTTAAAAAAACGAGCGGACGCGAAATTCCATTGGAAAATGATTAATACCTTTTGGAATCTGCCTTGAGTGAGTGAGACCCGACAGCCAACATGGAGTGTCTAATCAGCATAGAAAGGCTGATTCGGATCCAGTTAGACATCTAGCCCTTTACCTAGCATCAATAGTGAACAAATTGCAGTACTCATAAGTGTAGGGAAGTCCAAGAAAGGTTAAGTTGAACTTGGCCATAATTCCTGAAAGAAATTGGAGTAGTAAGGCAATGTTGATAAAGAGGGAAATTTCTCGCCTTAAACTATTTATGTTTATAGCATAAGAATTGTATGCTTGGAAAGTAGCAAGCAGGAATGTTATACATGAGTATATGTATTGAATTGTTGCTTCGTGAGAAAATCATAGCTAATGATTTCTTGTGTGCTTGCTAAAGAGGCCATGAAATTGGATCAGCTATGATGCGGAAGAGGAATTCCATGCTATGATGAGGGAATGGAAAAGGAGAATTCCTTAACTCTTCTCTTGTTGATATGATTATTTTCAATTTTTATGTATAGAAAATTTGGCATAGGAATGTTGAAAATGCAAGAGATCAGACAGATGAAGTGAATATGCACTAGTTGGCACATTAATAGATATTGCATAGTGCATGTGAAGGTGTTTGTGCATGTATATGATATTGCATATTGGTAAAATAGTGAGGTTTTACATATGCAACGAGCCACTTAAGATAATTATTGTGATTGATAATCACTATTGGTGTCGGTATTGGTTGTAGGACCAAAGACAACATAAGCATGGCTAAAGATGTTGATGATGTTGTTGCATGTGACCAACAAACTTATGAAGAAAGGTTGGTGCAACAAATCTATGATCACGAGGTTGGTGGAAGGATGGTGTAATCCTTTGGAGGAGATCAACTGATCAGGTAACATCAAAGATGTTAATGGGAGCCATGCAGGTAATGGTTTATTTATGATTGCGTACAAAAACGGGATTGAGTAAGAATCCCTTGAGCCGTATTTAATAATCGTAAATTGGTATGTATGTGATGTTGAATGCATTTATGCAAGCATTATCCCACCGGGTACAGTAAGGTATGTGGTAGTAAGCAGAGATGATTTTAAGAACCCCCCCTAAATTTATATGTATAAAAAATGGGCGAATCCTCATGATACACGAAAAAGTGTGAAGGCTATTTTATCAATAATATAATATGTATATATAATTTTTTGGCGAATCTTTCACGTAATTATAAAATCTTGTAAATTTTGGGCAAATCTTTCACAAAATCATAAAAACTTGTAAAATTTTTGGCGAATCTTTAACAGAATTAGAAAATATTGTGAAATCTTACATTAACTATAAAAACTTGTAAATTCTTGAAAATTTGGTTGAAAAATCGGTTCAATTTTAAAGGATTTTACAGCCATTAAAGAAGATTCCAATGCACATTTTGAAGCCCTTTTCATGGAAAAAGAAGAGCCGGATCTTGAATCAACACAAATCATGTTGGAATATATACCCCATTTGGTCTCGGATGGTAAAAATGAGGAACTAATACAGTAAATATAAGAAGAGGAAATTATAAAGGCCATTTGGGAACTTGTCCCTTATAAGGATCTGGGGCCTAACAACTTTTCCATCCATTTCTACAAGGCCCAATAGTTTATCATCAGATCGGGCCTAACATGCATGTTCTTGAATGCTCATAAGAAAAAAACATAAATTAGGGGGGCAGGATCAGCTTCTCATTCTTAGCTCTTATTTTGAAAGAGTAAAACTCATCTTTGTTCAACAAATTTCAACCCATTTCGCTATGCAATTACTCCTATAAGATCTTAACCAAAATAATGGCCAGTAGAATTCATAAGATACTCTTAAAGATAATCTCCAATGATTAGTATGGTTTCATGGAGAAAAAACATATTATAGACAGTATAATTATGGTTCAAGAGACATTCCATTCTAACAAAGGTATGATCATAACAAAGAAAACAAAAGACAAAGGTATGATCATAACAAAGAAAACAAAAGACAAAGGTATGATCATAACAAAGAAAACAAAAGACAAAGTTACAATCATAAAAGTCAACATGGCCAACACATTTGACCAATTAAAACATTCCTTCGTGTTTGATGTCCTTTATAAATTTTGGTTAAATAATCATTTTGTTCAGTGGGTTCAAGATTGCATCAGTGGCCCCTTTATTTTTCCCTTATTCAATGGGAGGCCCACTTATTTTTTAAAAGCAATAAGTGAATGAGATAAGATTTCCCTCTCTCCCCTTTTATGCATCATAATGACCGTGGAACTGAGTAGAAATATGGAGTTTGAATAGATATTTGGAAACCTTCATGGACTTAACTTTGCCAAAGGGATCAAAGCAATGAACCACTCACATTTCATTGCTAATACAATCAAACTTGTTCTTTGAAGCACTACCCGAAATATAAGGCTTGACAATCTCTATCTCATTGCTCTTAAAAATTCAATGGATGGTTGCATTGCATCCACATTGACATTATAATCTTCTTAGCATGGATGTTGACAAAGAACAATGGAAAATAATTTTCCAAAATCTAACTATAAGATGCCGACAAAGAAACATGTGCATAACCAATTATAACTAAAAATCACAATGTCTCTATTAACAAAATTTTATTTGTTGACAAATCAACTAAAGTATCTAGTAGAAATACCAATTCACAAATTAAGGTTAATTAAGATTGTTCGAAAAACAACAACAACAAAATTTTAAAAAAATCTACAAGGGCACTTTAATGTCATCCTAGTCAAGAGATTTTCCATGTTGATCAAACTTAACAACAACAACAATACTCTAAAAAAATATGCTACTTTGTTTATGTTCCAAAGAAACAAAATTCCAATATGACTTCATTTTGAACACATACTTGGAGTTATAATCAATGAAATTCCACTTAAGAATCTTATTAACTAACATCTCCAATAAAAATCAACTAAAGATGGATTGACACTTCTCAAATGTGTCAATATTCTTCAAATCATTCATGGTCTCGTATGACCTCTTCCAATATTTGTCCCCTTTAGTCTTATTATCTATGTCAAAATTATTATTATTTGGAGCCAAAAATATAGTCTTAGCCTATTTCAAGCACTAAATTCTTTGATTTTATATTCAAAGTCAATCAAGCTCTTAACCTAAGAATCAAGTACAAAAAAATTTTGGCTTATAAATTTATATAAAATTTATTGGACTTTTATCGACCCAATCTCTTTGTTATTATTTCGTAACCTAAGATGGATTGACACTTCTCAAATGTGTCAATATTGTTCAAACCATTCTCGATCCCTTATGATCTATTCCAATACTTATGCCTATTAGTCTTGCTATTATTCCATAATCAAGATGGATTGACACTTCTCAAATGTGTCAATATTGTTCAAATCATTCTCAATCCCATATGACCTCTTCCAATATTTGTGCCCCTTAGTCTTGATATCTTTGTCAAAGTTAATTTTATTTGGATCCAATACTTGGGCCCATTAGTTTTGTTATCTTTGTCAAAGTTATTATTATTTGAAACTAAAAATAGTCTTGACCTATTTCAAGCACTAAATTCTTTGACTTTATATTTAAAGTCAACCAAACTCTTAACCTAAGAGAAAAGTGCAACAATATTTTGACTCATAAATTTATGAAAACATATTTTGGGTTATAAATTTATACAATCAAGCATTGAATTCTTTGATTTTATATTCAAAGTCAACCAAGCCAAGTGCAAAAAAATATTGACTTATAAATTTATGCAAAAAAAAATGGCTATAAGTTTATGCACAAATATTTTGACTTACTAATTTATCCAATCAAACACAAATTATTTGATTTTATATTCAATTTTAATCAAGCTCTTAACTTAAGAGATAAGTCCAAAAATATTTTAGCTTATAAATTTAGATAAAAATATTAAAGACAAGTCCAAAAATATTTTAGTTTATAAATTTAGACAAAAATATTAGAGACAAGTCCAAAAATATTTTGGCTTATAAATTTATGCAAAATAAAGTGCAAAAATATTTTAGCTTATAAATTTATGTTAAAATATTTTGAACTTTGCCTTATAAATTTAACCAATCAAGCATTAAATTCTTTGATTTTATATTGAAAATCATGTTAACTTAAGATCTTTAATTTTATATTAAAAGTCAATCCAGCTCTTATCCTAAAAGGACACTGCAATGACTTTTTGGTTTATGAATTTATTCTTTGATTTTATATACAAAATCACTCAACCTTTTGATTTTATATACAAAGTCACTCAAACTCTTAACCCAAAATACATTGATTGTCAATACAAAGTTAATCAATATTTTATATACAAAGTCACTCAATTTGTTAACTTAAAACCGGTTGATTTTAAATACAAAGTCAATCAAGTTCTTAACCTAATACAAAAGTGCAAAAATATTTTGACTTGTAAGTTTATAATTTGACTTATAAATTTATATTTTAACTTATAAAGTTATACCATTTTTTTTTTACTGATAAAGTTATGCAAAATAAGCTCTTCACATCACATACAAATACATTAATATTTTAGCTTATGAATCTATGCCAAAAATATTTTGGCTTATGAATTTTATTTAATGCATTAATATTTAAGTTTATGAATTTATGTCAAATATATTTTGGCTTATGAATTCATGCAAAATAAAATTTACTAGGTTTTTATCGACCCAATGTTTTTGTTATTAAAGACCAAAACGAAATGCATCCAAGTGTCAACACATGTGTCCGGGAGCCAAATCAAATATCAAAGGCATGCGTGTCAACTCATGTGTCCGGCTTATGAATTTATGTAAAATAAATTTGTGTGGCTTATGAAATTGTGCAAAATTAAATTTATTGGGCTTTCGTATCTTTGTTATTAAACACTGTCAACTCGTGTGTTTGAGAGCCAAAAGGTGTCGAAGGCTTAAGTCCGCGAGTTATAGGAAAATGCGCTCAACAAGTTGAATTAATATAACCATAAACCCATTATATGAATTTTTTTATCTACTTGCGGTTTGACCAATGTCGGAAATGTTTCCCTATTGGAACAAAAAAATACAGTGTTGGATACAAAGTAAGAAGGTGAATTTATGAGACTAGAATCGTACATCAAAGGTGGTTCCATGCATTCAGAAAATTGTTTGAGAAAAAACTCCTCCGGGTGTCAGAATTTCCGAGAGACTGCCACGCCAACAGCATGGTTTTTGACGTTCCGATTCTCCGTGGAAAAATTAACTTACCATCATGTTCTTGAGCAGCAATGCATAATATCTGTTGATTTAAGCCCACAAGAAAGTCTAGAATAATACCACAAGAAAGTCTAGAATAATAAGAAAAAACATGATTAGAGCAGTGGTAGATAGGAGCAAGTCAAAATTCTATGATCATCAATGGCCATCAAAGAAAGGTGGCATTGTTGGAGGCTTCTATGAACTGTTGGATGATTATATTGAAAGTTCAAATTCCTGGAGAAGATGAAGGTGAAGAGGAGGTTACATGGCTTCCTTTTTCTAAAATAAAACTTGCAAATGAATCACGTCTTGAGACTGCTTGTGTGATCCGCAAAGGTGATAAATTGAAGTTGATTTTTATTGAAAAAACAGCAGGCGATGAAGAGGTCGAATCCCATTAGTGGCTTTCCTCTATATATACACTTATAAATTTACTTATCAACAACTGCCATGTTGAGCGATAAGGTCAATTTGGTAGTCTGTTAATGGTGAAGGACATTTAGGCTTATAATGATAATTGAGGTTAACTAAATCGACAAATTAGGGTTTGGGATAGATGTAGATCCTCGCTAATATGACCATTTTATTATTAATGACAATGACATACATAATATTGTGCTCTCATAATTGGTGCACAATTGTTTCAAAGAAACTATAGAAACCTTATCTCTTGCACAAGGATGAAGTAGCTAAGTGATTATCTTGTTAATATTGATAAGAGAAAACCAATTTACAATTTTTCTTTTTAAGCAAATGATCTAAAGGCCGTAGCACATACGAACCAACTTGTCCATGAAATCCTGCAGGAAAATAAGGAATTGCATTTTAATCTTTTGAGTCTTCATTTTGTTGAACTTGTCCATAAGTATAAGTGCACCAATGCTTTGGAATTTGCTCAGAATGAGCTAACAACATTTCAATAGAAAGACAGACATGTTACAAAATTAGAATATTGAATGGCCCTTCTAGCTTATGAGGAACCTGAAAATTCACCAATGTTTTATCTTTTGAGCCTGGACTATCCCCAAAGTATAGATGATTCGTTGAATTGAGCCATCTTGGGATGGGCCTCATCTCTTTTAATTGCCCACATTTGCCCACATTTCTGAAGAATTACACTCATGAAGGGTCCATAGCAGAATATATGTTCATCGTTCAATCTACTTATCTAATCAAGTACCCGGCCTCTGTAAGTATTATGAATGGTCATTGTTAAAGTCTATTAAACCTATTGAGTTATGTAGCTCATTCAAGGAATATTTATATTTTACATCTAGTTCTAGTGTACACTATTGTGAGTCTGCTAAGCTTACTTGATCATCAATGGATGAAGAAGATGATGATGTAGAGACATCTTGAAGATTACAAACAACAGATTCCACAATCATTAGCAAAATTCAAAACCTTTGGATTCATCATTATATTTAAGAATCTTCCTTTCCACTCTACTCAAATCCTAGGGAGCTCTAAGATATCCACCACACATGTTTTTTACACTTACTTCTTCAAATATAATTATGTCTTCTGGCCTAATGAAAACCATATAAAAATTGAGCTGCTTTATATAAAATTATCCCAGCATCATCTCTAATTCCTTTTTCTCAACCTTGGGTGTGAGTTTATATGGATAGTAAATGAATCTAAAAGCTCATGTTATAGAACAATCTAGTGGATGCCTTGGCATATGGATCTATATGAATCCAAAGAGGACGAAAATACGGGAACGTCACTTGAGAAATGGTAAATGGTCATCATAATGTGAGTTATGCTATCCTTACATATATCCAGAGAAATAGAAAGTGTTGTAAAAGAAAAAAATGGGTTAGGTTGATCAATGGGAGCATTAGAAAATTAACCATTTACGGAGAAGGAAGGGGTTAATGGAGTTGTAGCTCAGAAGGAAAAGAAGAATAAGATGGAGAATCAGTTGGAATAGGTGTAGTTTTATTGTTTACTAACAAGGGCACCAAAGTGACCTCACATGCTCAGATGTGTCCTCAATTCAATCCTTATTGGGTCTATATCCCGTTAGGCTACTTATGTTCTTCAAATTGTTAAGGATAGGGTCAAAGAGATTGAATCAAGGAAGGAGATTGATTATTCGCATAACCATCATAAACATGCATAAACCTATGTAAGGACTATCTAAGTTCTCGCTCGTGGTTATCTTTTCCTCTTTTCCTTCTATCTTTCCCTGCTTTATTGGATAGTCGTCCTAAAATAATATATACATATACATATTTCCTCAAAGGTACATTAATATATACATATTTTTTAAAAATTGCATATATGTTCTAGATCTTCCACCTAGTTTTCCAGCCATACCCATTCTAGTTCTGATCCAGTCTCAGTCTAATCCTTAAGCTGGAGCAAGTTTTGGTTACCGTTATGATAACATTGAACCATTGATTAATCAAAACAACAATTTTACTCAAAATTTAGCATATGCTATATTCCAAATTCAATAGAGTATTACACAATAAAGTCTACTAAGAAATTTTCCAATTTGAACTTAGGGATGTTATGGGGTTGTAGTAACTGTTATAGCCATGGGGTTGTCGTAACTATTATAGCCAAAAATGGCCTCGCCAAATTTTTTTACTTTGCTAAAAACATGGCTTATTTGCTTATGACTGGAATCATTTTTAATGGTATGTTGTATGACTTCCTAAGTCCAAAATAAAAATCATCTATTCAAAAAATCATATGTTAAAATTTTATAATTTTTGGAAAAATTCACTGAGATCTTTTCCAATTCAAACTCAGGGATGTTATGGGGTTGTAGCAGCAATTATAGCCAAAAATGACCTCGCCAAATTTTTTGACTTTCCTACAAAAATATCTTATTTTCCCATGATTGGAATCATTTTTAATCTCGTATGGCGCCCGACTTCCTAAGTCCAAAATTTTGAAATGCATTACTAACACCTCGAAGGAAACCTTTCATGCCGAGTAAATTTTCAAAATTTAGAAATGCTTATAACATTTGGAAGGGCCAACAACAATATTCTAATAAATCTATTGAACGCAACATTCAAAGGATTTTAAATCCAATTTGAAGAGGTTTACCAACAACAAACTTAATAGACTCTTCCTGATAGTGAGGTATGTGAGTCTCTACGTTTGGAAATGACTGAGGTTCTCTTACTACTTCATCATCCATTTCATAAACGCTTTGGGTCATTATTAGATAATGGGAAGCAACACTGTTGCAACATGACTTACAGTTGAAACTTGAAATTTCATTTGCAAGATTGAATGGGGTAATTATGGAATACAGGAACAGGGGATTTTATTCCTTGATAATATGGCATTATCAATATTACAACAGAATTTCTGGAACTGTTATATTTTGTGAGACTAAGAGGCGTTCAAAACACAACTACACCTGATAAATTGACAGTGATTATTATAAGTCTGTGGTGGGTTTTGTTGACAATGCAAATGTATTAACAATAAAAATGAATGAAAACAATGAGGCTCCAATGAAAACAAAAATGGTTCAAAATATATGCCTCATTGGTTAAGTGTGAAATGGGATGTAGCCAAAGAAAGTTATGCGAGGGAAAATAGATTATTTCATACACTTTTGCAGTACATGGCTTGGTCTTGATTGCTAACTGCATGTTCCTCTCTAGTATTATTACAAGGTTCAAGCTTCAAATGTAGCAATATTGTTGGATGTTATAATCAAATATGTAAGCACAATTTGCTGTTGTGAATGTAATTATTAATATTTGCTTCTATACAAGTCATTCTTGGATTTTTCATTACCTATCTCAACAATTCCAAGTGTGAAAGGGAGGCAGAGTATTAATTGTTGTGTTTGAAGTATTAAATCATGGTGAAATATGGTGAATCTTCCAAACAAAAGGAAAAGTTTTAAGTTGGTACCATTGAATCCCTCATATGAAGAGTTCATTTAAAATGAGGTTCGAATTTTGGAAAAGATGAACACCTGGTAGATTGCTACAATTACAAAATAGTTGGTGGATAGATGACATAATGTGGTAGAAGGAGTTTATTAGAGAGTGAATGACATCAATAAAATCTTACTTGTAAGAGATGGAAAACACAACTATCTGAAGTGTTAATTTATCCAGCAGCATTATCTTTAGCCTATCTTCAGCTCAAACTGTTTACCTACCAAATAATATCTCCAATGTCATAGATCTTGAACTATTGCAACCAACTCCAAGTCATGAGGTGCATAGTTCTCCTCATGCAGTTATAACTTTCAAGTTTCTAGAGTTATAAACAATTACCTTATTATCAACAACCAACCCCTCTTTGTATGTATCTATAATCACCCTAACCATAATATATACTATGACGAGTAAGCGTTGCTTACTGTGAGAAAGATTTTGATGCATCTTTTTCAACCAATGAGAATAGGTTTCTCTTTCATCTATGAAACCATTCAAAATATAACATCATAAAAAGAATTAGCATTTACATGGTCAAGGAAACGCATGAACTGGAAGAAGAGGTAGTGGCATGCAAGATTGAAATATGTCTTCCAACTCAATCTCCAACATGCGCTACTTCATGCATTTTCTCTTGCCTTAATCATGAATAGTTTAAATGGAATCATAGGGACTATTTTCCACTACCAGTCGAGGGATTTTTTTGAAAGTTTAAAGGTGAACCATTAAACATAGGCACAGGGTGTTGAGGACACAATCAACTATTAAGAATGGAATTTAATAATCCAACAAAAACATTCTCTTCATCTTAACCACTTATTCAAGTCCAAAAGATCTTAACAACTAGTGCACGCAATGCAATAGCTGCAATAAGTGCCAAGAAAATATGCATTTGTAACAATATCGTGGGCATACTTTCTTTATGTTATCTCAATAAACGCTGACTACTTAATTTGAACACTTATCAACTCACATTTGAATACTATAATACTAAAATTTCAACAGGTGCCCACTACACTCATCATAATTCACAAATGAAGCACAGATACCTAATTGTTGTAAATACTATAATAATTTTTTGGGGCCATCAACAGGAATAATTATGAGCATTTTTAGATTTTTCACATGAAATCACTATTATATATATTTGTGTGAATGAATATGCAATGGATGTGTGTGATTGGTGACGAAAATGCTTATTTATTAGAGTGCCTTTTTTCTGTAAAAGGTTTCTCATCATCTCAAATATTATAGGTATGCAATACAAACTATGACGCGCAGAGAAGCTCCTTTCACATATAGTCATCCAATCCATGTCCAAAGCCCATGCGTAGCTCATATATTAAACTTATAATCTATAGAATGGCCAAAATAGTTCTTGAAATTCAAATGATTTTAATAGTTAATGCACAATAATCTAACTGAAATTATAGCTTATTAAATTAGGTCCAAAAATGTATGAAATTTTTAGCTTCCCATCAAAATAAAATCGGATAAAAAAAAATTTAATAGAAAAATGGATGAATCCTTCTTTCATTGATATTTAAAATTCTACAAGTCCATCAATATTATCAGTAATGCTTTCACTACATTGTTTCAGCAAGTAAATTAGAATCAAGAATAATAAATAAATAAGAAAATTGTGGGTGTTTAGTTTTATTCTTCCTCATACCTGAGGAGGTTTTCTAGGGGATTAAAGATGCCATTACTTCTGTCGCGGCTACTTTTCTCATACCTGAGGAGGTTTTCTAGGCCCTTAAAGATGCCATTACTTCTACTGTCGCTACTTTGGCAATCTTAAAAAATACTTGCCATAACAAAAATCCATGAAAAACACCAACGTGAGCTTGATCTTTAAAACAAAGTCTTAAATGCCATAATTTTTTAGCTTTCTATAGATCAATCATTGAGAAAAATTTGCAAAGGAAAATTTCCCAAATTTGTCTTTCATCCCTACCAATCAATACTTTATTTGTAAAATTGAAAAATATTCGACAAAGAACTTATCTGGCCGCTCGAAACAAGATTGCTACAGATTTAAACACAAACCCTAGCTTTCCTCTAAAGTTTCACAGAATTTATGATCCAATCGAAGGAACTTATCTGGCCGCTGGAAACAAGATTGCTATAGATTTAAACACAAACCCTAGCATTCCTCTATCTTTCACAGAATTTCTAATCCAATCGAAGTTTAAAGGGAAAGAATAATGCTCAACCCGATTACATCATATGGGGACTTTACATGGGGATGAATCATTTCCCGATAACTAATATTCCAAAAATTTGGGGTGATTTATCCCTAAAAAAATCCCTGCTCCATGAAATGGGGGAGAATTGGGAGTGGAAACTGGATTCACACCAAATGGGGAGGGCGAAATTTATCCAAGAAGTCCCCATTCCTCAAAATCAGGGGCGAATGGAAATTCGCAACCCAAATCTCATGGGCGAAAACCAATTTTCCTGGTAAATAAGCATGGGCTAACCCTATGGACATCATTTTTTTTAAAATAAATCCGGGGCGAAGGATAATAATAACAAAAAAACACTACCATATAAAAAACTCGCCCAATAAAAATTTGAAACCCCTAAAATTTCGCCCATGGGCTAAATTTCGCCCCTAAAATTTTCATTGGTAGTAAGGGAGGGATCCTTATACCATCTAGCTATTTTGAATTGTAAATGCATTCATATGAAAATATATCATGCCATTGGTATATGTTGGTTATGAGTTTAATAACCAAATCAAGTGAGGACTTATGGTCCTGTTGTGGTAGTGCATGCCATATGAGATAGTCATGGTTAAGGCCATACTGTGGTTGGAATGGTAATGCTATGGTGCTACACAAGTATCCCATGAACTCCCTATTGGTGTTAATTTGGGATGAAACCTCTTTGCCAACAACCAAGGAGTGAGAAAACTCCTGATGTGTTGTTCGGGTGGAGAAGGAAGGCACCCAAATAAGTTAACCAAGTGATTGGGGAGATGGTTGGGTGATGTGTTGATATAGCCATACTTTCCAAAACATCATGGTGGAATGCATGACATGACATTATGGTATTCATGAATCAATGCAAGGTGGCATTGAGTGGATGCACATTAAAGGTTTATGTAAACTTTCTGATTGTTTCTGCATATGTGTGGGTACATATGTTGAGAGGCATGGTGTGAATACATGTTTGTGGCATATATTTCATTGCAATTCATTAATAACTGAAATGATAGAATTATTGGCAATTATGAGATCATTTCATGAGCTGCCATGGATGCAGGAAAATGATTGTATGAAGAAGGTAGTCATGTTTGATGGGCTACTAGGACGCTTTGTTGGAAGGACAAAGTTGCATGAAATGATATGATTTTGTAATCATGAATATTGAAAGTTTTATTTGAATTCATATATAATGTGATTGTATCTTGCAACTTTATTACAACGCTGATGCATATAAAGTAAATATATTTCATTGCATTTGAGAGATTAATAGCTGATAGTGTTTGAATTATTGAGTACTATAATTCCAAGATCACTTCAGTGGCTGTTGTAACATTTACAACAAAAATGGTATATGCATGGATACTCACAAAGTGTTTGGCTGATTGAAATTTTCAGATTTCAGGTAGGATTGTCTTGCGTATGGCAATGTATGTAAGTCCATAGTAAAGGCATAAAATCTCTATTGGTTCAGCAGTGAGGACCTCCTGCACCTACCGCTGAGGGAAGGGGCGCCCTAGAGAATGTACATCAAAGAAGGGGGACTTACTCGGGTTGTGAGTGGAGGTGAGGTGGGTGCCGAGAGTGGATGGAACCCATTGAGATGCCTATGGATCCATAGTAGAGCCCTTGATTTGGAAATGGTTATGGTGCAGTTTCCTTCCATTGGCATGTTGACCCAGACGGAAGTGTTGGCTTGGCAATGGAGAGGGAAAACCAGGTATGAGACTGGTTTGGCACCATAAATGCTTGGTAAATCCAGTCGGTGCACTGGTTGAGCATTGAATGTTGTGGAGCAACCCGCTGCTGGCCAAACATTCATTAAACGCTTGGTAAATCCAATCGGTGCACTGGTTGGGCATTGAATGTTGTGGAGCAGCCTACGTGTTGGCCAAACATTCGTTATTGTATCCACAGGTGATCCAAGGCTTGTAAATCAAATAAGGAGCCTATGGAATAACGTGAAGACGTCCAATACAGATAAGTATTTAATTATCATATATTTCTTATTCTAAATAATGAAAAATTCCATGTACAAGTCTTATAACAACCAAGATGATACACTGTTGTTTCTTTGTTGAAACCCAGGTAATTGCGGGAAGCAAGAACCTTGAAGGCACTAGGATGCATTTGGAAATGTGACTGTCTTAGAAAGCTCAGTATGAGTAGTAATGGAAAAGCGTGCTAGTGGATTTGTGTGGGTCCTAGCAACCAAAGGTTCTGTAGGCAAACAATGGGGAGGGGTTCCCTGGTTGAGAAGCCTTGGATAGACCTTAGACACCAAGTTTCATCGCCAAAACAAAGAAAATGCGAGTCAAACATTCGCACTTGAATTGAAAGAGACCAAGGAGCATGGACCCACAGTTGTGGTGGGGCTCCGGATTGGAACAAGATTAAGAGGGGGAAACTCTTACTCTTCTCTTTCCTTTTTGATTGATGCATTCTAGAGACATAAAATTGTTGAATGCATATTATGGTTGAAAGTTGATTGTGTTTATTTTGCTTGAAATAAGTTGTGAATGTTGAATTAGTTAATTCCCTGTGAAAGGATGAACATGAATGAGTTCATTTGTATGTTGGACAAGCATGAAAAGTGTGGAAGTCTTATGGATAAAGCATGAACTTTCCATGCCAATTGGGCAAGTAATTGACTGATCTTAATGCTTATGTTATGCTTGGCCTAACAAGATTTGCAATGATGAATTTCACAGGTGAAAATTAAACCAATTGGTTGCAGCTGTTACAAGGAAAGTGTTGCTAGTAAGCAAAGTGTGGGAAGTTGTGCACATTGACCATGGCAGCAGACCAAAAGCTATTCGATTTGGCTGAAAATTTTCTTCAAACAATTGCCAACACCCGATAAAATCTTGAGGAAATGCTCAAGCTACAAAAGCAACAGAATGAGATGAACCACAACGTTTTGCAGGACTCTATTTGTTTGCAAAATGAGGTAAAATGCATTTTGGAAGCTATCAAAAGTGGAAAGGACAGTGGGTCAATAAAGAGGTATTCATCCAATCAGTCCATTAAGAAACGCTTAAGGCTGGAAGACTCAAAGGAAATGGAGCAGGTAAAGAAAAAGCAACCACTGAAATGTTGAAAATGTGGAGGAAATCACTGCCTCTTTAACTGCCCAACAAAGGATAGCAAGAAAGATAGTAGCCATAAAGTTTCTAGACTTGTGGATCAGCTAAAAGGTAAAGAAAAGGAAGGGAATGTTGTGGAGCAATGCCTACATGTGGAACTAGAAGGTCAAAGCCAGCAGGAGTAGCCTGTAGAAGTCAAAGGACTTGGTCCTAAAAACCCAAAGTAAAAGATGAAATGCAAGACAAACCTGCCACATTTTGTGAATTTTGGACATGTGTAAACAATGTGTAAGTATTCCTAAGTGTTGGAACACCGAGGACGGTGTTATTCTAAGGGGGAGGGGAATGTAATACACCCATTTTGGCCCTTATAATGTATCAACTCGATATGTAAATATTGTGCATATGTGATGTATGATTCCTAGCGTGGAGCTCAAGGCCAAGGCCCCGCTAGTGAATGCCTAGCCTTAAAGGGTTGGTATTTTATATTGTGCTATCCATGTGCTAGTAAGCCATGGGGAAATTGTAAAAGCATGTAAATAATTATAATGCAAATAAAATACCAAGGGGTTGGCTATGGATGCAACTAAAATGAGGGGGCTATGTGTATCCACTAGGGAGAGGTGAGGGAGTTGTGGTATTGAACCATATGCTACCAAATGTCACCTTGAGAACCCACTTTGACTTTCCTTGCTATCATTTATTTATGTTGTAAGGAAGTATTTCAAAAATCAGCTCATGAGATTGATGGAGTATGGGCATCCCATAAATTTGTATGGAAGATTATGGGCTCTGTTTACTTGACCCACAAGTCACTCTACCTCATGGGAGGACGTTTTCCCTCATCCCCATTCCATTGTGAAAGAACCGGACTGCTATTATGAGCATGCTATGCATTCCCAGCTGTGGAAAAACTAGAAATCGCAACCTGGAAGGAAGCTACATTTTGAAATGCATAAATCACCCAGGAGTTTGTGTGGGAAGTGAAATTTAGTGGGGAACCCATAAATAAACCCCATAGTGAATTTGAGAGTGTGAAGAGCCCCGAAATTCATGGGAGAACCCAATTTTTGGCGCCCGAAAGTTGAAATTTGTGAATGAGATTCACGTGGGCAGAAATTGAGGAAGATCCAGGAGTGGATCGCAGTGGGAGAGAGACTAGGGGGGCAGATCTCATGGTAGATCCAGTGAAGGCTCAATTATCTTTGGTTTAGAATTCAGGACCAACCATACCTTCCAAGGTCAACGTTGAGGGAAGGGGCGCCTGAGGGACTGTGTAGCAGTGAAGGGGACCTTACTTAGGCTGAGAGTGGGGGTCATGGGGGTACCTGGCTTGTCTAAAGCCAATTGGATATGTATGTAGCTCTGTGGTTGAGCTCATTGGCTTAGAAACCCCTTCCCTGTCCCCCCCACTTGCTTGACAGAGCCAGTTGTGTGCTGGCTTAGCTTGAATGATTGTGCCTAAGGCTATGAGTGAACGTGAGTAGTTCCTCCTTAGTGGATACATAGCCCCAGCTCGGGGGTGGTCTTTGAGTATTGAAAGAATATAGGCTAGGAAGAGACCTACAATTGGGTTGGAACGTTGCAGTCCATAGCTAGTTGCTTGGTGATTTCAATTAAAATATAAGTGTTTCATGTTGCCTTTGATTATGCCAATTATATATATATGATTGTTTGTTATGTCAAAATGCATAGATTGATCCAGCTGTATAATGGAACTGAATGCCTATGATGAAAATCTAGTAAATGCATTATGTGTGTGTGTTAATATGGTTTAATTCCGCTGTGTATGTTTATTATGCATTGCACACACATTTAGTTGTGAATAATTTCATAATGTGATACTGGGGGTAAAAATTAGCACCCCTCCTATGTTGCTCATATTCCCTTCTTAGTCAGATCGATGGGAGGGGACGTGATAGAGTGTTCCGAGCAAGAAAAGTTATCAAGTTGTTATTCTAAGGAGCTCCCCCATCACCTCTAAAGGGCACCGAGGTGATTGGGGACTGTTGATGTATATGTAACTTCAGAATGTATTTCATCCATTTATTTCATTTATATATTATTATACTCCTATACAGATGTGTCATTCCTCTATACGGAAGTGTCGTCATATGTATTAACAAGTGTCGCAAGTGTGTGAACTTGTCGATGGGTTATTAGACCACCATGTGTGGGGTCAGCCCTGATTCATATATTATATGGTTGATGTACCTATCTAGACAAGTCGGCCCCATAAAGATATTGGGCAAACAGGTCAAGTAGAAATAGAGATCAGGAGATCTCTATTTGCATCATTCGAAAACTCATTCTTCCTTCACTCAGAAAATGGTGCGCTAGTGAGGAGGAGGATCATCTGCTACTAGGAGACTATATCTGTGTATTTTGGTTGTACTTTGGTTGAGCCATTGCTCTCTCTATCTTTGAGGAAGTTGTGGGGTTTTTCACCTTAGGGTTTTCCCCACGGAAACTCTGTGTCTCTTGTCTCTCATGCTTTTGCTTCTTGTGATGATTGACATGCTTGTTATGATTGATATGCATTGATATACTGTAAATATTGTTCTCTCAGTAAAGATCCTAGAGTATTGTGAATTAATGCTCAAAATTTAACATGGTATCGGAGCTAACCTGAGAAGAAGACATTGTGCAGTGACGGAAACCAAGGGTTTCTTGTTTATTGGGTTTCTCTCCACAGATTTTGGAAAAGCAGTATAGTAGATTGACTCTACTCATCAAGGAGAATATATCTGTCCAATCAGAATTCAATTCTAAGCATTTTCAGATTTGGCCCTAAAAATTAGGGTTTCCACAAAAATAGGAATTTATGGAATCTAAAGACATAGCTGGAAGCTCCTTGCACAAATCGAAGTTTAGAGCTTTGGATCGAGATTTTTGACTGGGTAGATCTCTAGGAAACTCAAACCCTAATTCAGGGTCCTCCCCAGTGAACTCGGGAAGACAAAAAGGCATTTATGAAGGGTGAAGCTTTGCAGATCTCAAATTCTGAATACACCAGGTTGATCAGATCATCAAGGCGCATCTTTCTATCCTTTCAAAAAGTTGAAATTCACATTTTGAATTTTTAGGGTTTCTCTGATAGGACCATATCTAGTTTTCAGCAAATCAAGTGGTAAGACCTAAATCTTTTCTATTTCCATTTGAAGTACTCTTTAAGATGTCTCACCACACCAAGCTTGAGGATAAGCTTGACGGGGCTGATAACTTCCGAGCCTAGAAGTATAGGATTGGGTTAATCCTGGAAGAGAATGAGTTGGACTCATATGTAAAAGAATACATCCCTGTCCCAGAGGATGAAGAGGCTAAGATATTGCATAAGAAGAACTTGGTCAAAGCAAAGAGAATTATTGTTGATTCTATTAAAGACCATCCCAGACCACATGTGTCATCTCTGAAGACACCCAAGAGATGTTTGACTCCCTGACCAAGTTATTTGAAGGGAAGAACATAAATCGAAAGATGACTCTACGTAACCAATTGAAAGGGGTCAAGATGTCGAATGGAGAAACCATTCAATCCTATTTCTCCAAGGTCTCTCAAATCAAGGAACAACTTGAAGCTGTAGATGAAATGGTGGAGAATGGTGAAATTGTTATGACCACTTTGAATGGCCTACCTAGGTCATGGGACTCCTTTATCCAAGGGATCTGTGCAAGAAAGAAATTGATCTCCTTCAATAGACAGTGGGAGGAATGCTCTCAAGAAGAAGCAAGGCTTGTGGCACGAGAAGAAAAGATGGGGAATGAAGATCAAGCTCTCACAGCACACACCAAGAAAGGCAAGTTCAAGAGGGAGCCATCCCATCATAAGAAGAAATCTTCTCATCCTTATCACAAAGAAAAGAAAGATCTGAGGTGCTTCAATTGCAATGAGAAAGGTCACTTTGCTTTAGAATGTCCCAAGAACAAAAGGGATAACAACAACTCCAGCAAAAAGAAGAAGGGTAGCACAAGAAGGTACCATGCTCATGCTGCCGAAGATGATGAACCTCCAAAGAAGAAAGCTAGGGCAGAAAGTGATGATGACTCATCAAGTGAAGAAGAGTATGTTATAATCTCTGCTCTCATAGGTACTATCTCCCCTGGTTGTAATGCTTGGTTAATTGATAGTGGGGCTTCCAAACACATGACTGGGTTTAAAGAATCTTTTGTAAATCTATCTGAACATGAATCACCCCATAAAGTGAAACTTGGGGATGATTATCAATACCCCATCAAAGGAAGTGGTGAAGCCTCCTACAACCTAGATTCTAGAAAAATCTTTGAAGATGAAAGAAGTCCTTTATGTACCTGGGCTCAAGAAGAATCTACTCTCCATCTCTGCATTGGATGCAAAAGGTATGGGGGTTGCATTTGTGGATGGCCAAGTCCTAATGTGGCCAAAGCGAAAGACCATAGATGATGCAGTGGTAATTGGAGAGCAAGAGGGAGGTTTGTATAAATTGAAAGGACAACCTGAACATGCCATGGTGCATGATTCCATGGAGCCAAGTGAACTTTGGCATAGAAGACTTGCACATATGCACTACAGAGCATTACCAATTGCGAGTAAGGCTGTAGAAGGTCTTCCTGAAATCAAGACCAAGCATGAAGGTGTTTACAAGGGATGTGCAAAAGGAAAGAACATTAAGAAGGCATTTCCAAGCAGTGAAATCAAGGCAAAAGGTATCTTGGAAATCATCCACTCCGATGTATGTGGTCCAATGTCATCCAGTTCTCTGAGTGGGTATGCTTACTATGTCTCTTTCATAGATGACTTCTCCAGGAAGACTTGGGTTTACTTCTTGAAGAACAAAGATGAAGTATTTGATAAGTTCAAGGAATTCAAAACCTTGATGGAGAATCAAACTGATAAGAAGATAAAACATTCAAATCCGACAATGGTGGAGAATTCACCTCAAGTGACTTCAAGAAGCTTTGCAGTGATTCAGGGATTAAGAGGGAGTTGAATGCTCCTTACAATCCTCAACAGAATGGAGTTGCAGAAAGAAAGAACAGAACAATCATGGAAGCAGCAAGGGAAATGCTGCATGATCGGGATCTACCTATGCATCTATGGACAGAAGCAGCTAGAACAACTATGTATGTTCAGAACAGAACACCCCACAAGATATTGGACAACAAGACACCAGAAGAGGTCTTCTCTGGTAAGAAACCTGAAGTCAACCATCTTAGAATATTTGACTGTCCAGTATACACTCATGTTCCAAAGGAAAAGAGGACCAAGCTAGATCCTTTAGGAAAGAAGGGTATTTTTGTGGGTTACAGTGAAAGCTCAAAGGCTTACAGAATATACTTTCCAGGGTTCAAGAAGATTGATGTCAGCAGGGATGTAACATTTGATGAAAACTCAGCATTCATCAAATCAAGGAAGGAACCTATCGAAGTTTATGAAGAACCTAAGGAAACTAGATTTCAAGACACTACTATGACTGAAGCAATTCCAGAAGTTGTTCGTGAGATTTAAGATCCGCAAGAACCTGTAGATCCACCCCGTGAGAATAACTCTTACAAGAGGAAACCTGCATGGGCTAGAGAGCTCATTCAAGATGCAGAAAGATTTGGCATTCTAGATGAAGAACACATAGCAAAGAAGAGAACTAGATCACATACCAACTATGTTGCTTTACTCTGTGATATCATGAACAAAGAACCTTCCAATTATGAAGAAGCAGTGGAAAAGAAAGAGTGGAAGGATGCCATGGTCGAGGAATACCAATCAATAATGAAGAATGATGTTTGGGATGTTGTCCCAAGACTTAAAGAGAAGTCTGTTGTGCCTTCCAAATGGATCTACAAAATCAAGCATGCTGCAAATGGCAGCATAGAGAAATAGAAAGCAAGATTCATAGCTCGTGGCTTCTCTCAGAAAGAGGGAATAGATTATGAAGAAACGTTTGCCCCTGTAGCTACATATACTTCCATCAGAACAGTACTTGCCCTGGCTGCAGCGATGAAATGGAAAATACACCAGATGGATGTCAAGACTGCCTTCTTGAATGGTGTAGTTGAAGAGGAAGTATATGTGGAGCAGCCACTCGGTTTTGAAATACATGACAGGGAGTCATACATATGCAGATTGAAGAAAGACTTGTATGGCTTGAAGCAAGCCCCCAAAACTTGGTATGGTAGGATGGATAGTTTCCTATCTAGTTTGGGCTTTACCAAGAGTAGAGCAGATTCCAACCTTTACTACAAGGTCGAGGAAGGAATCCTGTGATTCTACTCCTGTATCTGGATGACTTATTTGTAATAGGAGATGACAGATTGATTACAGATACAAAGAGGAAGCTTGCTGTCGAGTTCGATATGAAAGACTTGGGAATGATGCACTATTTCCTAGGTATGGAGGTGTGGCAGAGTGCAGACGGGATCTTCCTTGGACAAGGGAAGTATACAGTAGATATCTTGAAGAGGTTCGGGATGATGGATTGCAAGGCCATGGCCACACCTATGGCATCGAACCTGAAGCTTCTATGTGATGCTTCATCTGAGCCGGTTGATGTCTCTATGTATCGTCATATGATTGGGTCCTTGATGTACCTGACGAACACGAGACCAGATATTTGCTTTGCAGTGAACACATTGAGTCAGTTCTTGACAGATTCGAGGAGTGTTCACCTGATTGCTGTAAAGCATATTCTGAGGTACCTGAAGGGTACAGTGGATTATGGGCTCAGGTATGAAGCGAATCAAAAGTTTAACCTGCAAGGTTATGTTGATTCAGATTGGGCAGGAAGTGCTGCAGATAGGAAGAGCACATCTGGGTGCTGCTTCAATATGGGATCAGGTGTGATCTCTTGGTTTAGCAGGAAGCAGTCCTGCGTAACACTGAGTACAGCCGAGGCAGAATATGTTGCAACCTGCTCGGCTAGTTGTGAAGCAGTATGGCTCCGGAAGCTACTGTTTGAGTTATTTGATCTCCCACTGGAGGCTACTGGTATCTTCTGTGATAACCAGAGTTGTGTGAAGCTGTCTGAGAACCCAGTGTTTCATGACAAGTCGAAACACATAGAGATCAAATATCACTATATCAGGGATATGGTGCAGAGAGGAGCAGTGAAGCTCCTATATGTTGCGACAGATGAGCAGACTGCAGATGTTTTGATGAAGCCACTAGCCAGAGTGAAGTTCGAGTACTTCAGGGAGAGGCTTGGTGTTCTTCAGATCGACAACACTTCAAGGAAGAAGTGATGGATACATTTGTTGAAGCCATTCCAAGCATGTTGGAAGGAGGATCCTTCACATGGCTGTGGATGTAAGCGCTGGATGATGAGCATCAGGACGATGCTCCAGTTACTGATCTGTATATGCATTAGGTTGATGTTGGATATGATCAATTGGATCATTTATGTTAGAATTCAATATGCTAAGACAGAAAATAGCAGCATTACATTCCATTTCACAATAATAGCATATACAGGATCACTGAAGAAACAACAAGCATAGCATAAACACAAGAGACACAGATTTATCCTGGGAAACCCTCATGGGGTAGAAAACCCAGTAAAGCTTCCTCAATATAGATGACCAGCAATATACAAAGATGCAAACCAAAGACATGATCTCCTTCTCCACTGTAGCAGACCTCTCCTCCAATAGGTGCGCCTCCCTTGAATGAGTGAGTGTATATAATGAGGAACACACCTCTTCTATTTATACACTACTTTGATATGTATTTTACACAAGTACACGTAGGCTCGTATTTAACCAATAGGTTAAATAACCCACTACAACTAACTGGGCCGACCCCTCTAGGGTGGTCTAATAACCCTTTGACCCACATAACACATTTAGGGCCGACCCCCACTAGGGAAGTCTAATAACCCGAGTTACCACATTCCGACGGAGGAATAAACATCTCCGGATATACAATAAGATCTTCACGGAGGAATGAATCATCTCCGGAATAATAAAGTACAAATATAATATTCTTTGAAGTTACAATATTTAACACTCCCCCTTAACGAGAAGGATATTATAACAGTATCTGCACGAGCAAGGAGTCATCAACATCATACATGATACATCTATAAATCATTGGAAGCTTTCTCAACATCATCAGTAACTCAAGCAGTTACTGGAACATCTTCAATACTGGAACATCAACATCTTCAGTACTGAGTCTTTATCTTCTGCAGCACTCGAACAACTACAACAACATCAACATCTGGATCCTCACGATCATCAGTATCGTCATCTCACGACCATTAGCATCGTCATCACACGATCATCAGCATCGTCACACACGATCATTAGCATCGTCATCACACGATCATCAATATCGTCATCACACGATCATTAGCATCATCATCACATGATCATCAACATCGTCATCACACGATCAGCAGCATCGTCATCACATGATCATCAACATCGTCATCACACGATCAGCAGCATCGTCATCACACGATCATCAGCATCGTCATCACACGATCATCAGCATCGTCATCAATACAGGTATCCATAACAATACAAGTATCCACATCATTAGTACAAGTATCCTACCGATACAAGTAACCACATCATCAATACAAGTATCCTACCGATACAAGTAACCACATCATCAGTACAAGTATCCTACCGATACAAGTAACCACATCATCAGTACAAGTATCCTACCGATACAAGTAACCACATCATCAATACAAGTATCCTACCGATACAAGTAACCACATCATCAATACAAGTATCCTACCGATACAAGTAACCACATCATCAATACAAGTATCCTACCGATACGAGTAACCACATCATCAATACAAGTATCCTACCGATACGAGTAACCACATCATCAATACAAGTATCCTACCGATACAAGTAACCACATCATTAATACCATCACTTTCTCGGAGACCATTCGTCTACGGATCAATTCAGGGACCGAAGTCCGGGGATGATACAATCCCCTTCACGTACATTTTGAACTATCAGTTCCGGGATGATGCAATCCCCATCACGTACATTTTGAACTATCAGTTCCGGGATGATGCAATCCCCATCACGTACATTTTGAACTATCAGTTCCGGGATGATGCAATCCCCATCACGTACATTTTGAACTACCAGTTCCGGGATGATGCAATCCCCATCACGTACATTTTGAACTATCAGTTCCGGGATGATGCAATCCCCATCACGTACATTTTGAACTACCAGTTCCGGGATGATGCAATCCCCATCACGTACATTTTGAACTATCAGTTCCGGGATGATGCAATCCCCATCACGTACATTTTGAACTATCAGTTTCGGGATGATGCAATCCCCATCACGTACATTTTGAACTATCAGTTCCGGGATGATGCAATCCCCATCACGTACATTTTGAACTATCAGTTCCGGGATGATGCAATCCCCATCACGTACATTTTGAACTAAGGTCCAGGGACGATGCAGTCCTATCTTCTATTCTCGGAGACCTCACGTCTACGGCTCTCTTTAGGACTGAGAGTCCAGGGATGATCCAATCCCCTCAAGTCCACCAAGGACTTCATTCTCGGAGACCTCACGTCTACGGTTCTCTTTAGGACTGAAAGTCCAGGGATGATCCAATCCCCTCAACTGTCCACTAAGGACTTCATTCTCGGAGACCTTACGTCTACGGTTCTCTTTAGGGCTGAAAGTCCAGGGATGATCCAATCCCCTCAACTGTCCACTAAGGACTTCATTCTCGGAGACCTTACGTCTACGGTTCTCTTTAGGACTGAAAGTCCAGGGATGATCCAATCCCCTCAACTGTCCACTAAGGACTTCATTCTCGGAGACCTTACGTCTACGGTTCTCTTTAGGACTGAAAGTCCAGGGATGATCCAATCCCCTCAACTGTCCACTAAGGACTTCATTCTCGGAGACCTCACGTCTACGGCTCTCTTTAGGACTGAAAGTCCAGGGATGATCCAATCCCCTCAACTGTCCACTAAGGACTTCATTCTCGGAGACCTCACGTCTACGGCTCTCTTTAGGACTGAAAGTCCAGGGATGATCCAATCCCCTCAACTGTCCACTAAGGACTTCATTCTCGGAGACCTTACGTCTACGGCTCTCTTTAGGACTGAAAGTCCAGGGATGATCCAATCCCCTCAACTCTTTTCTCATCCATACAGGTACAATCATATATCACATCAAAACATGTATACATCACATCAAGACATGTGTACATCAAAACATGTATACATCACTTAATCAACACATGTACACATCACATCAAAACATGTGTACAACAAAACATGTATACATCACTAATCAAAACATGTACACATCACATCAGAACATGTATACATCACAACTAGCATGTATTCTTACTAATACATCTAAACATGTATACATCACACCAAAACATGTATACATCTAGCATGTATTCTCACCAATACATCTATCATCAAAAGCATGTATAAGTAAAGCTAAGTATTCTAAGTATAAGAGTCCTAAATCTAAATATTTCTAAGTAACTGGGTGTAGAGAACAGGTTACCTCATCAACGACCTTGTTGTTTGATGAGACAATCTCATCAGTAGTGACTATACTACTCCCCCTTTCGAGGACGGTCCTTTTGAACTACACCAAGCTTGTCTCGGAAGTATTCAAACTTCACTCGAGACAGAGGTTTGGTTGGTAACTTCTTCACTTGACGTAGGGGCTTGGTTAGTACAATGGTAACCTGTTACAAATTCAAACTTTTAGAGTTCATTTCTGTGACATATCTTGTTAGTTCCCTATGTTCTTTGACTTATCATGGAACACTAGATTCTATGTCATCTTGATACAACTCTAATTATCACATAGGATCTCAGTTGGTTCTAACTCTAAGTCAAACAATCCTAAAGCCAAACTTCTTCACAACTAGCAGAGCAAGCAGCCATATATTCCGCTTGTGCTGAGAGTCACACTAGACTGCTTCCAGCTAAACCACGAGATCATGGCTAATCCCAGACAATAACATCCTCTCGAGGTGTTCTTCTTGTCTGATACACTTCCTGCCCAAACAGAATCTGAATAGCCATTTGAAGTCATGATCTTCAAGATAGCATAGATCAAATTCTATCGTGTCCTTTATGTGCCTCATCACATACTTTGCAACTATCAGGTAAACACATCTAGTTTCCACTAGATACTAACTCAAGGTGTTCAAAACAGAGCATATATCTAACCTAGTATATGTTAGATATATCAAAGACCCAATAATTTGACTGTACAGAGTTATATCCACTAACTCTGATGAGTTATCCCCTAACGGCTTCAAGCTGGAATCCATAAGAGTGGCCATTCCAACACCTCAAGTCATATTTCTCATCATACTTTCCCTGATTGATAAATATTCCTTCTGAGCCTTGCCATACTTCCAGACCTAGGAAGTAAAGCATCAAATTGAGATCTTTCATTTTTCATTTCTGCATTGAATGATCTTCTGCATATCTATCTGTGCCATCTCTCGTTAGATGGGTCTACTGATATGAGCCTCAGTATCATTCGAACTCTGTGGTGAGTTCCTTCTTGCATCCATGTCATATGTGTATCATATTCAACCTTGTAGCAAAGGTTGAGATCCACATCACCCATGGTGATCATTAAGCTTAAATTATTATCGATCCTAGGTACCTATACAGAACCTGATTCATACCTCTTCTTTAATTACACCATACTTGGAGCAAACATCTTGTCATGATTCTCTTCCCCTTTCTAAGAGAATCTTCTAGCCATGAGCCTTCTATATTTTGTTTGATTTGTAAATCTTCTTGTTTGAACATCCACCACTTGTACGGTGTCCATCATTCTTCATGACCTTTCCTACAAATCAAAATTAAGTACATGATTAGTAATACTTCATAATCATCAAAAGATAACCCATTATGCATACAGATATCATTTACATAGTGATGCAACTATTTTGACCATTACTTTGGCACAACACTTTCCCATATCCTGTATGCATACAGTGGCTATCTAGATGCCTTCCATCTCTACCAGAACATACTATCGAGAGTGTGCACAACTCTCAGCATGTCAGCAAAGAGGTTTCATTCTAGACAAGCAACAATGGAATGTTTGTCCAAGCATATGCACATTAGTTGTATACTGTTCAATGCTCTATGAATGTTTACACTTAGCATTATATATTCTAGGAATACAAATATGCATGCAGGCAATATCATTACTATTTCAAATAGCAACTCAAATACTTATCTTTTATGTTTGTGTGGCTGCCTCCCGCTTGATCTTCTGTATGTCTTTTGAACTTCTATTCATTCTGTACCACTGTGCATGCTCAAGAGTCATCCTCATGATCTCATATACAAACATACACTCATTAGTATATTCTAAATGCTATCAAAACATTATAGTACTAAATAATCTTGAAAACGTATAGTCATGATTATAGTTAATAAACATTAGTATTCAAGATTTCAGGGAAGTCTTCTTTTACTCATGCGTATCATTGATAAGAGATATAATATGCATAATCCCTTGGTTACTAACTTTATGAATGAGCATAACCAATCATTCCAAGTATACTTATATAAGGGATCCTAACACAAGGTAAGATTCATGGGAAACATACCTGGATTATTATACCTACTTGGTTATGTACAACATACCTCGTAAGTAGAACAAAGATTATGGATGAGTCTTTGTCTTCATGTTTTCATGGTTATGAAGCCTGATTTGTCTTTTGTGATGTACCTGTATCTTGTTAGCAGACAACCTCAACCTCACACAACACCATAATGCATTAGTACAATCATAAGTGTCAACACCCTAACCAATGAATATCTTCTATCATGCATTCATAATTTTGTTAAGGTGATACAACAAATCTAAAATCAAGATTGTACTAACTGTAATAATCATGAAGACAAACATACCATAAACTTAATCATGAACAAATCTCAAAACATACCTCGATGAGTCATACCTATCGAGATCGCTTGTAATCTCCTTATGTAAAGCCTTAGCCTCATCTCCCTCTGAAACATGAACTCCTTCACTTATGTAGGTGACCAATCTATCTTCTTCTAGGATTAACCCTATCCACTTGATTTGCAAGAACTGGACCTGGAGCTGGATATGGGTTTGTCAGAGAAACCCCAAAAATTCAAACTTTGAATTTCAGACTTCCGAAAGGATAGAAATATGCGCCTTGATGAGCTGATCAAACTGATATATTTAGAATTTGAAAACTGCAAAGTTTTACTCCTCAATTTTGCCTTTGAAACTTTCGGATTCACTGGACGTGACCCTGAACTGGGGTTTGATGAAGCCCACTCTTTTGCCCCATCAAAAAGTTTGAACCAAAGCTCTAAGCTTCTATTTTTCTGAGGAGCTTCCAGCCGTGGTCACAGATTTCAAAAATTCCTATTTTTACAGAAGCCCTAATTTTCCACTTTTCTGATCAAAGTCCCGAACTAGGGTCTAATCAAGCCCGGCCTTCTGCCCAACCAAAAATTCTGATCTTGGTCTCTAAATTTCTATTTTGATGAGTAGCATCCAGCCGTGGTCTCCGATTACAAAAATTCCAACTTTCTTCAAAGCCCTAAATTTCGGAAGCCATGAATGAAGGTACCAAAAAATAATTCTGTTTTGACAGAAATATGTACCTGATTGTTTCTGGTGTAACTCCGAAATTTTTGATCCACAGGGTCTGAAAAAGTTTTCTGAGATAGCCTGACCTGTTAGCTTTCCATCCTGACATGTCTGACCTCAATTGGATGTTCTGAGAGAGAGTTATGCCAAATGTCGCAACGTGACCTGTTTTGGGAAAATACAGGAGAGCGAACTTGTACGGCGTGCCACGTGTCACTGTTTGACCTTCGGCCTCTGAAAAAGTTTTCTGAGATAGCTCGGCCTGTTATCTTTCCATCCTGACAGGTCTGACCTCAATTGGATTCTCTGAGAGAGAGTTATGCCAAGTGTCGCAACGTGACCTGTTTATGGGATAATACAGGAGAGCGAACTTGTACGGCGTGCCACGTGTCACTGGTTCAACTTCGGCCTCTGAAAAAGTTTTCTGAGATAGTACAGTCTGTGTACTACCTGTCACTTTTCACGAAATTTCATTTGGATCTTCCTAGCCCAAGTTATGACCTTTTTCCCAAGGTCACCTGATTTTGACTCAGATCTGGAAGAGGCAGAAACCCTATATTGTACAGATCATAAATCACAAAGTACAACGAATTAGAGGTTGTCCTTTGGACACAAGGTACCTGGAGATCTTAGCTTCGTCCTGTAACAATTTCAGATCCGAAAACTTCGCCAAAACGGATTTATAGCGAAAGTGCTACGATGACTGGTTTTTGCTATGTAAAACCCTAACCTTCAAATTGTCGTAAGTAAAGCAAGTGTCTTTAGTGCCATACCTTGTCTTCCTTCAGGTTAGCTCTGATACCATGTTAGAATTCAATATGCTAAGACAGAAAATAGCAGCATTACATTCCATTTCACAATAATAGCATATACAGGATCACTGAAGAAACAACAAGCATAGCATAAACACAAGAGACACAGATTTATCCTGGGAAACCCTCATGGGGTAGAAAACCCAGTAAAGCTTCCTCAATATAGATGACCAGCAATATACAAAGATGCAAACCAAAGACATGATCTCCTTCTCCACTGTAGCAGACCTCTCCTCCAATAGGTGCGCCTCCCTTGAATGAGTGAGTGTATATAATGAGGAACACACCTCCTCTATTTATACACTACTTTGATATGTATTTTACACAAGTACACGTAGGCTCGTATTTAACCAATAGGTTAAATAACCCACTACAACTAACTGGGCCGACCCCTCTAGGGTGGTCTAATAACCCTTTGACCCACATAACACATTTAGGGCCGACCCCCACTAGGGAAGTCTAATAACCCGAGTTACCACATTCCGACGGAGGAATAAACATCTCCGGATATACAATAAGATCTTCACGGATGAATGAATCATCTCCGGAATAATAAAGTACAAATATAATATTCTTTGAAGTTACAATATTTAACAATTTATATGTATATGTATGTATGCATCATGTTGGATGCTGGATATGACCAGTTGGATCATTTATATGTATGTACGCATCATGTTGGATGTTGGATATGATCAGTTGGATCATTTATATGTATATGTGTGTACGCATCGTGTTGGATGTTGGATATGATCGGTTGGATCATTTATATGTATTTGTATATGCATCATGTTGGATGCTTGGACCATGTATCTGTATATGTATCAGGTGGATACATTGTATGATCAGGTGGATCATGTATGGTGATATGTATCAGGTAGATACTTGGTATGCATCAAGTGGATGCATTGTATGATCAGGATGATCATGATGACGAGCTTCAGGATGTTGCTCCAGATGATATGTACCAAGACAGTATAGTGATGATGATCAGTATGATCATGAGCATCAGGATGATGCTTCATGTGATGATGATCAGTTAGATCATGAGTATCAGGTTGATACTTGGAGGTCAGAGATGATATGTGGTAGGTTGTGCAAATGGCATGGAATCAGTCCTCAGAGATCCGATAGGTTGAGTTGTTTGCTCGTAATCAGTCCTGGGATGAGGGATGAGGTATTACTATGGAGACATGTAATCAGTCCTGGAGATCCGATAGGTTGAGCCGTGTGCTCATAATAAGTCCTGGGATGCTCTTTAGAGATCTTGTCGGTTGTGCTGCGGCACATAAATGTTCCTGGGATACTCTTTAAAGGTATTGTCTATTCACATGTAATCAGTCCTAGAGATCCGAGAGGTTGAGCTGTGTGCTCGTAATAAGTCCTGGGATGCTCTTTAGAGATCTTGCCGGTTGTGCTGCGGCACATAAATGTTCCTGGGATGCTCTTTAAAGGTATTGTGAAGGAGATGCATGTAATCAATCCTGGGAGATCTTGTCGGTCATGCTTAGGCACATAAATGTTCCTGGGATGCTCTTGTCAGGTATTGCATCCGCACATAAAATTAGTCACGAGAGACCACCTCTATCAGACCGTTCGTACAGATGATGAAGACCTGCAGGCGGTGAGCCTACATCCAGTATGAAAAAGGACTGGCTCTGTAGAACTTCCTATGACGAGTAGATTCAGAGATTGGTTGAGATAGCAGCAGCAGTGACGATGCATCGATGACGATGATCCAGAGAAGAAGACATGTGCTAGCAGATTTGTGTTGAGAAATACCTTCCTGGTTAAGAGGGAGTGTTGATGTATATGTAACTTCGGAATGTATTTCATCCATGTAAATTTCATTTATATATTATTGTACTCCTATAGAGATGTGTCATTCCTCTATACGGAAGTGTCGTCATATGTATTGACAAGTGTCGCAAGTGTGTGAACTTGCCAATGGGTTATTAGACCACCATGTGTGGGGTCGGTCCTGATTCATATATTATATGGTTGATGTACCTAGCTAGACAAGTTGGCCCCATAAGGATATTGGGCAAACAAGTCAAGTATAAATAGAGATCGGGAGATCTCTATTTGCATCATTCAGAAACTCATTCTTCCTTCACTCATAAAGTGGCACACTAGTGAGGAGGAGGATCATCTGCTACTGGGACACTATCTCTGTGTATTTTGGTTGTACTTTGGTTGAGCCATTGCTCTCTCTATCTCTGAGGAAGTTGTGGGGTTTTTCACCTTAGGGTTTTCCCACAGAAACTCTGTGTCTCTTGTCTCTCATGCTTTTGCTTCTTGTGATGATTGACATGCTTGTTATGATTGATATGCATTGATATACTGTACATGTTGTTCTCTTAGTAAAGATCCTAGAGTATTGTGAATTAATGCTTGAAATTTAACAGGGACATGACATAAGTGTTGAGGGGATGTGGTCTAAAAACCTGCTCCAAAAATCCTAGTGCATCCGTACGTGCAAAAGGAGAGCTCGCAATAAAAACGACACTCAGGCCAATAACAAGCTCATAAAACACCTTGTGCAACCACATGCTACAACAGGTGGAGCAACAATAAAACGGTCATAATACCAACAAGAGGCACTTAAAAATAAAAATACTCACTAACCTGAGGGGTATAGGAGCATGCAAACGCCTAACTAAAAGGTATGGAAGGTCACACAAATTGTATCCTATGTAGGGTGATGAAATCCGTAGTCAGGGAATATGAAATGGAGAACCAAGTAGCTAAGGGATATCCCTCTACCGAGAGGGATCCTTGGTAACATAGTCCTAGAAGAATGGAAACTAAGCTACCTCGGTCAAAGCACGTCTGGAAAGGTATAATGCAGCTTCAGTTCTTTGGTCGTCGCCCACCCGGTATGGTGGCCATCATGTGCGACGAGAACAACGAGTTGGTGTCCTTTAGTACAGAATGGAGAGAGATATTCCCCAGACTTCCAGAACTAGTCTTGCTACTTTCCATCCTAAGGGAGAGCCCCCCCCAGTAAATTGGTGTCAAACGTGCTAATTAAAGGGGATTTTGGCTCCCTAAAAGACAACAACTATGTCTCAAATGTACATGCCAAAGGGGGTGTTATTTATATGACTAACCCCAATGTCCTACCTGGATACAAAGTTGTTTGTGGGTTCCCAAGTGGGGTTATGGTGTGTTCAATTAAACCAATTTTAGTCTCACTTGAATTATAAGGAGTGTGTGGGTGCACAAGTGGTGTAAAGCCAATATCGTCGAAAGTCAATACTGAAGTAACTAATTGGAACTGATATAAACTTTTACTTTTTTCTTTTCAAATGTAAAAATTGACTGCTGGAATATACATGCAAATGGTGCAACCAAATGATCCTGCCGAAACAAAAAAGTGGTAAACACCAATGCACTAAGTAAACATGGGTGCATGCAATATGATTTTTTTATTATAAATGTGACAACAAGCAAACAACGAAAAGTACTAGTCGCAATGGGCACAAGAAAAAGTGAGGTTGTAAGGGTAGCCGATGTGAAGGCAGAAGCAACAAACAGGTGTTGGACAAGTGTAGTGGAGAAGCAGTATCTTTTTGGGTGCGACAAACTGCAGAACCGTCGCTCAGGGGAAGGGAGACAGGCCACAAAAGGCAAAGTGTGCTTCTGGGTTGGAGAAGCACGCTTGGAGCACGCTTATGGCTCTGGAAGTGCGCTTCTAGGCTTAGAAAGCACACTCGAGGTGCGCTTTGGGCTCGAAAAGCGCGCTCAAGGCACGCTTTTGGGCTGAGAAAGCACGCTTGGGGCAAGCTTCTGGGCGGAATAAACGTGCTCGGGGAACGCTTCTGAGGCCAAAAGGTGCGCTCTAACTAGGAGTGATAGAGCACACTTTGTGAAGAAAAAGACGCACTCCATAGTGTGGAAACAACGCCGACAAGTGCGGCCCGGGTCGTAAAAATGAAAATCTAAACAAGTACTGCATTGGCAAGGGACAAACATGTAAGTGCTGAGTGCAAGGATACGCTAGAACTACCCTAAAGAGGGAGACGACTGTAAACACTGAAATAAACTTCAATGCAAAAAAACAAAAAAGATTTGTTGTTGATCTAACCAAACCACGAATCGATGGAATCGACCCGGTTGGAGTCGCCAAAACTGTAACTAGTGTTTTCATACTAGCTAGTGCAGAAATGCCTTACTAAGTGTTGTGAGCTACTTAGTAATAGTTCGTGAACATGGGTGTGTGCACATGCAAATGGAAATAATAGAAAGTAAAAACATAAGAAATTTACTGAGGTAAAAATGAAACTAAACTAAGCATTAAGCATCCATTTTATGACATATTCAGTAAACAAGGGTTACGAATAAAAGAATGATTTTTTCATTTGTATTATGTAAAATAGATTTACAGTGGCTTTTTACCTCAAAATGGCGAGAAAATGTTGGCGGCCCTTGCAGCAGTAGAAATGGTGGTGCTCCGGGTCTCTAGTGTCTCCGATTCTCCTCCGAATACTCAAGGTGGTGGCCAAGGTCAACTACGGGAACAAAAGCTCAAATGTGGAGGCTAGGGTTCAATAGTGATTTTGGTAGAATAATGGTACGAAGAATGAATCATGTGAAATGGGAGGCCTCCATCACCCTTTTTATAAGAATTTTGGGTTGTGGAGTATTGGCTCGTGGTAGTGGGCAACCACTAGTATTGGTTCGTGGTATTTTGAGTTTCCCTCCTTTTTCCTTTATTTTGAATAATTTTCCCTTTTTTTTTTCTTTTTTGGGGATTTTGACTTTTTTTTAGGGAATTTAATTATTTTTTAGGGAAATAATTGATTTTTTGTCCATTTGGT
Source organism: Larix kaempferi (assembly GCA_027924585.1). Classification (NCBI taxonomy): domain Eukaryota; kingdom Viridiplantae; phylum Streptophyta; class Pinopsida; order Pinales; family Pinaceae; genus Larix; species Larix kaempferi. The sequence goes on along the minus strand of BSBM01001661.1, from coordinate 5,292,562 downwards.
TACCAACTTATGGATTTTTTGGTTTTTTGAGGCCACAGATATAGGAAAAAGGGATAAATGGGTTATGTGACTAGGGGGGTGAGCTAGGTGAACAATTTTTTGGTGTTAACAATTATAATTTTGATGAGATAGATGGTTGGGCAAGTTCGTATTGTAACACAAAATTTGAATCTAAGATCTTATGTGGGTGTACGCAGGGCAACCTAAGAGGAAGTGATTTTCATCGCCAACACTCATAGTCTCACAAAGATGACACATCCTTTTAGCCCACAAAGTTTTAGGAAATGTCCAATGCCCTGTTTCACTATGCAGCTCATGAGAGTTTGTCCTTATTTAGCTATATGGATCTTCTTCTTTCCACTAGTTAAAGCATAGAGATAATTTTGATCTTCAAGATTTGGGTTAATGACCTTATTGTAATATCTTAATTTTCTTTAATCCTCTAAATTTTCATCACACCGTAACTTCTCTTTGAACTCCGAAGTAATAATATTTTTATACCATCTTTATTTTGCAAAGTGACATTTTCGTCAATCCCCTACATATTTAACCAAGACATGGCATCTTTATGCCAACCTCACTTGAGCCTTAGGTGGTTTTGAATGGAATTTAAAGCAATTTTCGGAAGTCTTTGGTCTCCCAAGTTATTTATTTTTTTCTTGTACACTAGGCACGTAGCCAAATATGCTCTCAATGGGGGAAATACCCACTTCAATAAGGAGAATATGATAAGGCATGTTGCTTTTAATTTTAAGATTGTAAGTTATAAAATGTTTCTGGATTTGCTCAATCCTTCTCCAAGATTCTCTAGAGAGGCTACATCCCCAAACTTCCTACCCATAAAAGAGAGCGAGAGTGACGAGAGTTTCAAAGACAAATTTATTTTTATTCCACATCACAAGTTTTGTTGACTTACAATCATTTTCAAGACCAAAATAGCCTTTCCACCCTCCATTGATCCTTTTCTCGATGATGTAGTTCCAGTCAAACTTGTGATGGATATCAATCCCAAGATATTTGTAGGAAGCCACTTCCTCCAAGTTGCTATTGTCTTACAAAAAATGAGCGTAAGTGATCTTATTAGATTTTATCAACATAACTTTGGTTTTGTCGGTATTGATGGTCAAGTCCATACCAGAGCAAAAATTCTTGAGAATTATTAATTGTTTATCAAGATCAAAGGGACATATTGCCAAAAGAACAATATCATCAGCATAAAGAAGGAATATGATGACAATTCCTTCTAATGTCGTGCCAATGCAACCTACCTCTATTAAACAACCTTCTAACTTATCAATGTATATACCAAAAAGGGTAGGGGAGAGGGAGAAACCTTGCTTAACTCCTATATTATAATTAATATATTCCAACCAACCCTTAATGTTCTTAAACTTGAGAATGACATTCTCGTACAATCTTATTGCTACGGCTCTCAACTTGAAAGGAAGCTTTAACTCTTTTAATCTCTTCCACGATCTATTTCTAGGCACTGCATCAAAAGCTTTCCTAAAGTATGCAATGTAGCAAAGGAGATTGAGCTTATAATTGCAACAATCCCTTTGCAATGATCCTAAGAGTAATGAGGTGGTCTATGGTGGAAGGATATCTTATAAACTGGATTTCCTGTAATACCCCCAATTCGACCCTTAGGATATATGAGCCTTTAAGGTAAATCAGTGTACATGTGATGTATGTTTTCCTAGCGTGGAGCTCAAGGCCAAGGCCCCGCTAGTGAAAGCCGAATTTTATTTAAAGGGCAAGTATTTGATATTTGATACCATGTGCTCTTAAGCCATGGAAATTGTAATAGGATGTAAATTAGACATCATGCAATATAAAATACCAAAGCTGGCTACGGAGGCAACGAATGAGAAGGGGCCACGTGTATCCACTAGGGAGTGGTGAGGGGGCTATGGGAGTGACCCATAGGTTGCCATTTGTCATTATGTGAACCCATTGACTTCCTTAGGTAACATTAATGCCAATTGTAAGGAAGTGGTTGAGATTTCAGCCCATGACTTTGATGGAGTATGGGCAGCCCTGAAATTCGTATGGGAATGTATGGGCTATTTTGACTTGTCCCACAAGTCACTCTACATCTTGGGGGTTGCTCCATCCTTATCCCCATTCCATGGTGGAAGTATGGGACATCTTTGCCCACCCAAAAACGAGCTCCCAGCAAGGAGAAAACCAGAAATCGCGACTTGAAGGAAACCCACGTTTTGGGAAGCCAAAAACGTCCCGATTTGGTATTGGACAGAGAAATCCAATGGGGGATCCATTGGTAGGAACCTTGGGGCGAATTTGGGAGCAATAGCTACCCCAAAAGCCATGGGAAAACCCAGTTTTAACTGCCCAGAAAATCAGTGACGGATTTGGGTCAATTGCTGAACAAAGCTGTGAGAAATCCAAGTGTGGATGTTCGAATGGAGGCTGGGATCGTTGGAGTCTAGCTTGATGTGTACTAGCTCTGGGATTGAGCTTAGCGGACTAGCATCCCTCTCCATTTCCCATTGCATGCTTGAAAAACCCAACTGTGTGTTGGCTTAGCATGGTTGTCTGAGTGAAATCCTGACTGTGAGGGAGCCATCTAGTTCCTCCTTAGTGGATACACAGCCCAGCTCGGGGGTGATCTCTCAGCTGAAAGAATACAGGCTGGATAGAGATCTATGGTTGGGTGGAACGTTGCTCTCACGTAGCCAGTCGTTTGGGCCATTATAATTCGAGATAAGTATTCTTGATGTTAATTCTATGCCCTGCAAGCATTTTAATTAATGACTGTTGTGTATATGTTGAATGCATGATGAAACTGTGTGCAGATGTATTGTTTAATTCCGCTGTGTTTATATTGAATCGAATCTGCATATAGAAGTTTTAAATGTTAGTTATTTATGTTAAAAATTATTGGGGCTAAATATGCCATAAGCCCGGTATGTTGTTAATGTTTCCTTCCCTGTTGTTCTATGGAGAAGGGGACGTTACATTTCCCTTTATCCCTTTTACCTTGACTTTCTAGCCATATGCCGATATTATTTTCCAAAATAATACTATATAAATTGACTAAGAGAGGGCTAATCATAATGGTCCTATAATTAGAGGGGTTATTTTTATCAACTCTTTTAAAAGTGGGTACTATAAGGCTCTGAGTCCAAGGTTTAGGGATTCCTTTCTTAGCTGCTAGATTGAAGAACTTGTGGATGCGAGGGATGAGGACATACCCCCCCAATTTTTAGGATTTTAGCTTGGTATCCTTCGATGTCCTTAGCTTTCCCATTCACGAGGTGCTTAATCCCAAAATCTATATCTTCTAAATAAAAAACTTCATCTTCCATAAAAGGGGTTGAATGTTGTCAACACCATCATTTGATTCATAAAGCTTCTTAAGATAAGAATTCCAGTCCTTCAATACAATCATATTATTCTCTTTAGTTTTGCAAGTTATAATTTGTCTCCATAATTTATTAGGATCCATCTTAGAGAGGTGTAAAAGCTTATCCTGCTTATTATTTATATAAGTCCTTTTTTAATGAGGGATTTGTACCTGTTTATCTTGTCAACTTTTAGGGACTCATCAATAGCTTCTTTGATTTCTCTTCTTGCAATTTTACACTCTTTGTCATACCAAGGGTTGGCCATTCTATTTCTATTTTCATACGACACTTCAATAGAGAACTTGTTAATGGAAGAGAAGAGGGTTGTAGAGAAATTATGATAAAGGTCTCCTATGTACTAGATAGAGGAAACATATGATTATTTAAATCATTTAAAAAAAATTAGCCTTACTTTTGTAGAAGATTAAGTACTTTTGACTTTGATAAGTTGTTTCTATGGGACTACTATGCATGACAAAGTTGAGAGTTACAATTAGAGATCTATGATCCGAGTTAGGTTCATGGTCATTTAAAATGTCAAAATTTATTATTTGGTTGTTTAAAGGGATATCGAAAATGACATAGTCAACCACACTACTTCCAAGCCCATGAATGCAAGTCATTAGGCTAGAATTAGGCCATTTCATAAGATCGTTGCAAATAACAAAACAAATTTTCCTCTAAATCTTCAAAACTTCTTCTGTACTTGTTGGCTAAAGCAAGGTCTTATGACCTTGCTAAATTCATATTTATGCAATCTCGCTATATGACCAGTGTTTAATTCTGCGCTCGACCTTCAACAATAGCCATTCCCAGTCTTTTCTTTTGTAACAATTAGGATTTAAAATAAAACCTAAATATTTAAATCCTTTTTTCAACTGTAAGAAATTGTAAGGCAGAATATCCTTAATAGCTTCGATCTTCGAATCTTCAATTTTGTAATGATACAAACTAGACTTGTTGGAACTTACCAACATCCCAGAAGCATCACAAAAGACTTTGATAATACATTTATAGTTTAACCATTCTTCAACAGAGTCCACACCAATAAGTAAAACATCATCAACAAAGAAAAGGTGAGAAAGGGTGATGTCCTTTGCTAATTTGTAACCCTTGATTTCACCTTCCGCTTTGGCATGCTTTAATAATCTGCTCAACCCTTCAATGATTAGAAGAAAAAGAAGCGGGGATAATGGGCATCCTTGGCGGATTCCCCTAGAACTTAGAAAAAAACTGGAAGGAGCACCATTAATGAGAACAAAAAAACTGGCAATAGAGACGCAGGCCATAATCCAGTTAAGAACCAAAGGAGGAGTGCCAATTTGGATGAGTACCAGTCTCGAGAACACCCAATCAATCCTATCACATGCTTTTTCAAGATCCATTTTCAGCAATAAAGCCCTAGAATTCCGTTTCTTCATGGGATGTATAATTTATCAAGATATGCTAATCGCATCTAGGATTTGACGATCCTTAAGAAAACCGATCTGTTCAGGAGAAATCTGCTTAGATAGAAATGACTTCAAGCGAACAACAATGATCCTTGAAATGATTTTATAGGCGAGATTGCATAAATATGAATTTAGCAAGGTCTTCGTATAGAGAAAAAAATCATTATGGCTAAAAACTATTCAATTCCTATGATCTTCGTAGTGAAACATGATGTTGGACAATTCCTAAAACATTGTGGGTCAAAAGAATTTGTCATCTTCATGACACTAAAACTGTTGAAAATGAAAATTAATTTCTTTTAAGTTTTCCTGCATACACATTAACTCACAATTTCAATTTATTTTCATCATAACAAATTGTAACTTGCTATTCCAGTATATAATCAAAGTTACAAGCATCATTTGCAAATGAACCTTCACCATCCATAAGCCTATAAAGTCCTGACTGTATCTAGTATTGAGCATAATTAACAAATTGCTTAGAACACAAAACTCCAACATACAAAAGGAAACAAATTACAACATATGAAGCTTAGTACCCCTGAACATAACTGTCTTTTTAACGCTAGCTCAGATCTCAAAAAACCCAAAATTTGACAGATGAAAACCTTCAACATTGTTACTGAAAAACTAGCAGCCACTAGAAATCCAGGGTCTGAAAAGATAGACCTACTAATAGAGTTTAATAGATCCTTCAGAGACTTTGTAAAGCCATCAAACTCTTCGGAAACGAGATTACCCTTTGGCTCACCAACAACTTTTTTGGATAATTGGCCAACTATCATATTGAAATCCCTGTAGTTATGATCAAATGTTAATTGAAAAAAAGAAGATTGTAAAAGTTTGATTCTACTACACCATTGGTCCAAGACAACCACCTACAAATAAGCTTTGCCCGATTGCCCAATAAAAAATTGCCTTGGAGTCTCCATAAATCTTAAGAGATAGAAAACCTTTCGAAGATAAAATTGTAGAAGACCCCACAACATCAGAAGTTCAACCCATCTATTTGAGCCTTCCCCACAACCAAATCATAACATATATATTTTTTAAATTGAGATCCTTGACATCATGCCACATCCGCATTGATCCGAGCAAGAAGCTCCATAAAAAAAACCTAATGATTTCATCCTTAGGAAAGTTTGGTTTAGTATGGATTTTCCTACTCCTCAAAACAATAGTCCCGTGGAAGTCCTTACACAAACTCATAATTTTACAATTGGCCATATGAACTTGTTGACATACATGTTCAAAAATCTTTAAATTCCTTGTCTTCCAACTTACCTAGGTGACAAAAGAAGGCAATTCCCTATGAAGAGGGAAATGATGAATCCACTTTTTCACTAAATCTTTAAAAGAACACCCAGAGAACTGATAACACTCCACAGAGATCTGAATCTCTAAAATCACTTTTGTCCATACAAAACAAAAACTAAAAATATACATTTCACCGATCTCTAAAATCACTTTTGTCCATACAAAACAAAAACTAAAAATATACATTTCACCAAAAAAATATTAGACATATTCAAGACCTATTTTGCATCAAAAACATATATTAAAACCAACAAAAACCTCCTTTTAATAAATTATCCTAAACTAGAATCTTCTTTCAAAACTTATATCATCAAAACTATGATGATATAAGAATGCTTTTCTTAAAAAAAATGTAAAAAAACTAAGTAATTCCTTTCTTTATTAAAATCTCATAAATCAAAATTAGTCTCGATCAACTTCAATAATCATTATTAGTGAATTTATTATTATATTCCCTTAGATCTATTCAGTCCCATATTTCTCATTATCAAGTTTTATAATGGCTCTATGCACATTCCATGGATCAAAGTTCATGTAGGCATAGCTGGTTTTCATAATATTTTATTTAGGAGTCGTTATACTGCATAAACTAAGCAGCTCAGAGCACCATTGACTTCTATTTTCATTTTCACAAATGGCATCGAGGGCAATATTTAGTTCAATGGGTGTTCGCGGTTCTCCTGCGCCTGTTAACAGGATGGTTTGGCGGCTCTTTAGCGATGACAGGGGAAAGGTCTTCCACGAAGAGGAAAAAGCAGCTGAGAATATTTACATTAAGGTTACATCTCATCTCTGTAATTTCCATCTGAAACTAACTGAAATAAACTGCGAATCTGATTGTGAAATGACCGTTTTCTAGTTTTTGTGATCTTTTATTGGGGTGTCTGTGATGGCAGAGAAAGGAGCAGGAGAGTAGGGAAAAGATGAAGCAGAAGATGGAGAAGGAGGTATGGATGCTATGGATGGCATTTTGTTATGATTTATTTGGTTTTGATAAATATTGTGTTTTTATCAATTTCACTAGGTTGAATGGAGCCTAAATTTGTCTAGAGAGAACTTGATATTGACAGACAGTTTATTGGGGCAATTTGTGTAGAGAGAACCTAAAAATGTCTGTCAGTTTATTGGGGGCAATTGCTGAGCTTTAGGAGTTACCCTGATCTTATTCTCATATGAGGGTAAATTTGATTTTAGAAATATGTCCATAGGGGTTTATATAACATGAGCGTGGTCTTCATTTGGCTCAGGTGCCAGGTTTTCCGGTAGCCATTCTGCGAAAATTGCCTGGGACTTGCACGTCTGGTCTCATCCCTTTGAAACCCATGGAATTTGGGTGGGGCAGACCACAGCGAGAATTAGAACCCTGGTGAACAGTGTAATGCTTCGCCAGGAAACAAATGCGCTGTCAGCATTTGTCTTTTTCCTTACGTCTATTGCCCAAGCATATCCAATCTCTTAGCCTGAAAAAAGTATCTGATTCTCAGTTTGTCTGAGTTGCTCCATAAAATTTAGGACATATGGGTATAGAAGGTCAATACAAAGGCACTGCTTGTTGATGGCGTAGTTCCTAAACTTAACTTTTATAAATACATGTACCTTGGTTTTTGCTAGTAGTTTCTTAACATTTCATCAAGACCAGAAATGTTATCTCATCTTGGCTATCTTCATTGCTGAATATTTTTCATGTTAAAAGGCAGATAGTCTAAACTCTGCTAAACTCACATAGCTACTTCCTTTCGTACCTTTCTGCATAAAGTGTTGTATTCAATGATGGATAAGCCGAATTGGAGTCAAAGTTCTGGGAAGGAGAAACAAGTTTAATCATGTTTGTCAACTTGTAGCTTTGATATTACATTATCAGACTTGAAGATCTTTTGCCATTTGGATTCCAAATAAGGATAGCTATTTTCTAAAAACATTTTGCTCGTTTTTTGTAGCGATGGTGTTCCTAGTTATGTTCTATTGTTAACGATGCCTTTGATATTAAGTATTCGGTTGCATACCCTGCAACTTTTCCTTTCTTATGTGAAAAATGCCATCACTGCTGATAGGATTTTTATTTTCAACTCAAGGATATGTTCAGAACCTGAATAAATCATTGTTATCAGCTGGTATATTCTCTATCTTTCACTCTAAATGCAAAGTGATTGTTTGATATAAACAGCAAGATTAAAATTTAAACAATGTGCAGGTCAAGCATCACAGAAAGCTAACTTGGGCTCAATCGTGGAGGGAGTGCCTGCTAAATACACATTGACCATCATCATACATAAAAAATGATTAGCCAAATCCTCAAAACACTAAAAAATAGACACCTACAGACACACTTTAGAACAAAGAGCCCCAACCTAACAAAGGTTACACCAATGTCCAGAAACCGAGCAGCAACTAATCCAAATGGCCTTTGCCATACATAAAAAATGTTCAACCAAATCCTTAAAGCACACAAAAATAGACGTCTACAAACAAACTTTAGAACAAGGAGCACTAACCTGGCAAACCCGACACCAATATCCAGAAACTGAGAAGCAACTAATCCAAATGATAGGCGATTAGTTCTTATGTCAAGTACACTGCCGCCTTGGCATTGGCTTCAGTCCAATCCTTATTATCTTTGTAGATATAGGTCAGATAAATCTTCTCAAATAATCTTAGTGTCTTGTAGCTTCCAACATCAGGGGCTGAATACCTGCATGTGTGATAACCGAATGGCTTGATAACTAGTTCTAAATATCCGCCTTGGCATTAGCATCAGCTCAGTGATTCTTATCTTTGTAGATGTAGGTCAGATAAATCTTCTCAAATAATCTCTAAGTGTCTTGTAGCTTCCAACATCAGGTCTGAATACCCGCATGAGAGATAATAGAGTTTTCTTTCAATGGCTTGAATGCGTTTTAAAAATTGGATGACTTGGACTCATACTTGGATGTGGTGCACCGTGCACAGTTAGAGGAAAAAATAATTAAAAAAACCTAAAACCTAGATTCTATCACCCTAAACCCTAAAAGCACATGATATAGAGATGAACCCCCTCTGTTTGCCTTACACCTCTCTCATTGAGCACCTGTGAGCATTTCTAGTTTTTGGAGCAGCATTGAAGAGTTGTGATCAGAGTGAGCTTGGAGCTTGTTTGACAATCCTCTTGGGCTGTTTATGGTGGATTTGGCATCTAAGTTAGGAGGCTGCAATCTATCTTCAAGTTTGGAGGAGTTGTTGACTGGATTCCTGTGTCCATTGATCTCATTCAACGAGTTGTTGACTGGATTCCTGTGTCCATTGATCTCATTCAACGGTATGTTAAACTTGCCCGTCTTTTTCTCTTATAAAATTGCAGATTTGAAATCTATTTCTTTTGTTGCAAAAACAAATTAAGATAGGGTTTGCATATTTGCATTTGCAGGTTTGTTTGCATTTACCATGGCCCCAAGTGTCAAAGACCCTACATGGATCCATGTTGATGTTCTTGATAGTGAAATGTATTGCAAATATTACAAGAAGCACATTCAAGGTGTGGGTTGGGGTTTGGGGGGGTGCATTCATAGGTTGAAACAACACTTGCCTGGTATAAGAGGCCATGTTTCTCCATGTGATCCACCATCAGAGGAGATTGGAATTGCAACATTGATTTGAGAAATTTGAAGAATACAAGGCTATGCAGACAGAGATAGATCCTAAAATAGGGAAGAGGAGGCAACTTGCCATGATGAGGGCATCTGAATCCTAAGCAAATCCCATTGTTGACTTTGAAGGCTCTTTCTTTATCCCTTTAGGGACCCCTTTTTGTTATGTTCCTCCCCCTCAGGTATTTCGACCTAAAAAGAAAAAAAAACATTCAAATTTATTTTACATCTTCCCCCACCTTTGTCAGTGCCAATGCCTCTCAACCGAGTTAGACTCGGCTAACCCAGCCCACCTTAGATAACCATTGGAAGAAGCAATACAAAGAAACTACTTTTGAATACATAGCCAGAAGGTGGTATGATGTAGATATTCCTTTTATGTTGCTTGTTCACCTGATTACTAACCTATGTGGGATTCCATTATTGCTGCTAGTAAGGGCTTCAAAGGCCTTAGTATGCATGACTTGAGGGGATCTCTTTTGCAAAAATAAGTTTTGTCCATAAATGAAACTTGAGGTGTTTTAAAGAGTCATGGGTCACGAGATGTACCATCATGTTAGATGGATGGAATCATTGATTGATGTAAAGAATCATTATATAATCAATTTTCTTGTCTTTTGCCTAGAGGGAACTATGTTTTTGAAATCAGTTTTCTTGTCTTTTGCCTAGAGGGAACTACGTTTTTGAAATCAGTTGATGCATCTTGTTAACCCTATTTTGCAAGAGGGTGACGTGAAATTTTTTCACTTATGATGACATTCTGCTGGAGATTCTTGTTGATGATGCTCCAGCTTGTAGTATGGCAGCAGTTAATGTATGCTGAACATTATTTTCCAAATCTGCCATACCTACTCAGTCAGAAGCAGCAGTGCCATTTTCAGGAATTTTGGGACAAGTCAGATCAGACTATGAGCTTTTTCTGTGGCAGCGGGATTTGTTACAGTTCATTTGATCATTCTTCATGGAGAAACCAGCATTTGAATGTCACTTCACATGTTTTCAAGGGGAACTTTGGAGCTGGTCCAAAACAGTAAACAGAGCCTGTTCATTCCAGAGCGCAACGAGAAGGCTTCTCTAAGGACATTTTTAGCATCCTGAAGCACTTATGAGGTAGTTCTGTATATTCTCCAGTGGTTTGAGCCTCACGAGCAGTTCTGGGCATTGACCTTACTAGGAAATTCCACCTACAGGAGGTTCTGGAATATGGACAAGATTGCAAATCTGGAAATGCAGTTCCAGCAGATTGGTTAAGTAGTCAGAGCATCTAGAGGAAGCATAACAGTGCGCAGTGATTGCCAGCTGACAGTTATTCTGATGATAGTGCGTGAAAGATGTATAATGACTTGTTTACCATCGAAAATGTCCTGACTACTAGTAGCTCTTTTCACCTAGCTGAATCATATTATGGGATCCTGTGGGATCATATTATGAATTTACTTGCTGCTGTGGTCTATTTTCATAGTCCATTATAAAGGATCTCTATAAACAGCACTTGCAACACGAAGCAGGCCTTGAGATCAAGTCCCAGCAGTCTGTGGGAAATTGCCAAGTATGGTTCATCTATTACACAGGTCCACTAGATACAACTCACATCAAGCTGCCTGTAACTTTTAGGCTGCTCAGTCTTTGCTGCTTGAAGATTTTTGTACAGCCTCCTGGTGACCATGAGACAAGCCTGATAAACATGCAGCTTGAGAAGATCATATCGATTTTCAAGAATATGAATGAAAAGCTTGAAGTACAATCTTCCTCTTTGAGTGTTATTGTGAGACATTTGAGGTTTATACTTATATAGCTCTGGACTTGTTTGAAGAAATGTGCAAAGCTGGTATAGATATTTCTGCCAATACTTTCCATTCAATCATGCAAGCAAGTGAAAAGAGAAGTGAATTGGATCTGGTGCTCCCAATGCGCAACTATGATGTGAAGCCACTGGGGAGACATTCAGATACATGATCAATTCTGTTTTGAATATGAAGAATTTTGAAGCTGCATACAATCCGTTGGATGAAATGAGAGAGCTGGATATGTGGCCAATGACACAATTATATGATGCAATTATGGCAGGACATTTCCGAGAGAACAATGTTTCCAGGGGATTGGCATTTCTCAAACAGATGAAGAATGCAGATATAAAACCAGATTGACATCGATATCCGAGATATCACCTGCATGAGAAAAGAGGGGCCTGATCTAGGCACAATCAAAGTGCAAGTAGGAATTGACGTAGATCGATGGGCTAAAGTCGTGAGCTGTAACTGACAAAATGTGACCCATGAAAGCAATCGCCATTGAAAGTGAGGAGCCCTGCCTTCTTTTTGATTTGAAGGCAGCATAAAGAGGCCCGATTGGAGCCACTAGAGATTGAATCATTGTGTGAAGAATCCGTAACCTGTGTAAAAAAAATGAAAATTAAAAAATCTGAGTCAAGCAGTTTGTGCAAAAGCCTTGGCTTTCGGTTCTTCATCCTCTAGGTGCAGTGAAATAATGATCTTGGTTCACGTCTTGGGTGTCGGTACTGTCTTTAGCAGCTGTTGGAACGAGTTTGAGATGAGGACACACTTTGGGTTCGCCCTCCACTTTGACGCCGAGTGTTTAACTAATGGTTTGATGAATGGCTCAGCTACCATTATTCACTAATTGAGGAATGATATTTTAAGGGCAACGTGGCATTGAGATGAAATTGAGATGGGATCGATACGCATTCGTTGGTGACTTGGCGTTTCTTTTTATGCTTGGGTCGATTTTTCCTTGAAAAGCTTCTCATATACACTCATATACATGTTTATAGAGCCTTTTTCACGTGGTTCGATGGAGTTTTTAAGCATGGTGTTATGATGGTACTAGCACCAACGTACCTGCAGAGGTGCCCCAGGGGGAGGGTGTCTTTTTTTCTGACCAGGAGGAGTGTTTAGCCAGCTCATTCTGAGGTAGGGGCATGGCCAGACCCTCTGGTTTCTCTTCTGGAAGTACTATGGCTTAATGGCATCGCTGACTGCCTCATGAAAGGGTTTGAAACCCTGAGGTTGGTGTCCGGGTCTTCCAGGGGTGGGTCACTGGGTCACATGACCCCAACCATGTTTCAGCACTCCAGCGACAGTTGTTCCAGCACTGAAACTCACTCTTATCTTCCAGAGCACATCCGACACCCACCTGGTCCTCCAGTTCAGCAGCGCCCTCCCTTTGGGCCCTCCTTTAGAGGATGATGTCATCCTCCTGGCAGACTGTTTGCTTGCTAAAAGGGGGGGCGTTGAGGGTTTTCATCACTGTTGGGGTTAGTTGGGGCATGTTGAACCCCCCCGTGTATAGTCTGGCCTTTTGTTTCGTCAAATTTGGCCTTGTTTAACATATTTAGCACTTAGGGGGTAAAATACCCTAGGTAGCCTACAATAGGCCATTTTTAGATTATTTTAATTCTAATTTTAAGTTGACATTTTTAATGTTAAATTTACCTTATTTCGTGCAAAGTGAGTGTGAGATCATATAAATAAGATATCCTCACTTCATTTTTAGACATCAACTTTTGGGATAAGATCATTATGTCTGCTATTTGCTCTAGCTAGGGTTCTTTGAAAGAAGACACTCCTTGATGAAGGTTATTTTGCAAGATTTAAGCATTTTTTGGAAGTTTTACTATTGTTCATGCCATTGCTAAGGTGAGGCTAGAGTTGTTTGCTTAACACATGCACTTGGAGGTATCTGCACTTTTGGTTTGATGTCTCTTATTCAATTTGAATGAAAGTGATGCTTGTTAGGGTTGGATGGAAGCCATTGTTGCTTCATTTTGTCTTGATTTGCGTTTCATTTTTGTCATTGGTCACCATTGCATTCAAGCTTGAGCTTTAGGTCTTCAAGCTTTTGCTTGAGCTAGGCTTCTTCTACGAATCCTAGAGATTGTAGAGGTGATCCCTAGTTGGCCAAGCTTGCCAAGTACCATCTCAAGGAGGGTTTTCCTCATTGATGCCCTAGGTTTGGTGAGTAGTTGTCATGAATTGATGCCCTAGGTTGTTCATCTACTTTAAAACCCTAATTTCTGAAGTTGTACATTTGTGAATATTATTCATTAACCTAGTTTTTCTATGTTAAATTAGTCTTTTATTTTATATTTGCCGAGTTTATGAGTGCAATTATTAAAATTTTCTGAGTTTGTTTTAGGCTTGATTATTTGTTTATTTGAGTTAGTTGTTATTAAAAATCCAAATTTCAATGTTAAAAATTTAATGATAAAACCCCAATGTTTTCCCTTTGTGAGCCTATCGTATTTTCGATGGTCCTTTTCTCATTGGCTCGACCTCCCGAAACTGCAACTCCTGCTGCTGCCCCAAACTGAGGTTCCTCCTCCCTCACGGCTTCTTCTCCACATTTCCTTCCCGAAACCTCGCGACCCTCTCCCACAGCTCGCAGCCTTTCCTTCGGCCTGCCCCCGAGCTTCCTCTTTCTTCTCCTCGGCTCGGGATCCATTCTTTGCTGTCGTCCTCGTCTTCCCACAGCCTGCGGCCTATTCCTTTATGGGGCCGCATTAAACCCGCGGCCTTCAGCTGCCTTGCGTCTGGCCCATGCTCCCGGCCTGCCAGCCTCTCCATTCACGGGCCTTTCTCTTATCCTGCATGCCTTTGCTCCTTCATCGTCCCTCTTCCACGCAGATCCTTTCTCTCTTCCCCTCTTCGCAGCTCCTTTCCGTAACCTGCGACCCGTCTTCCTTTTCGACCATCCCGTCCCGCCTTCGCAGCTCCTCCTCCCTTACCCGCGGACTTCTCTCCGCTTATGCTTATCCTCCCTGCCTTGTACATTGCCTTTGCGACCTTTCCTTCCCTGTTCGCGGGCTCTCCCTTCACCCTTGCAGTTCCCCTTTAGGCCCTTGCAATCCCTTTCCCTCTCCTTGCACAGGCCTGCCCTTCGGGCAGCTCACGTGTACTACCCTTGCCCTTTCAGCTGCAACACAAACCACGACAGAATTAAGAACGAAATTTTGATCTATGAAGTGTTCTGTCGCTTCCTTACCGACATCAAACAAGTAATTTAGTTCTCTTGCTATTTTAAACTTTAAAAACTATACATTATTAAAAATTGTCACCGAAACTTAATTAATAAATGAATATTTTATTAAAATAAATCCTAACATATGTTACAATCTCTTGGATGTGTTATCATTGAATGATCCGATGCAATTGGTAATACCTTGATATTATTTGTTATTATTACATTGGATTCATTGAATATACAAGGTCAAGTCTATGGTAATAACGTTAGAATAATACATGTATGCACAAAAATGTGGTTACACTTAATTAATGATATTGTTTACATTAGATTACACATTTGCCATAGTATTTGTTCATGATTTCTTGCTATATCTTTTACATGTGATGGATGATACCTTATTAAAGGATACTTGAATGCTACGAATTCACATCGCTAATACTTATTTGCATTGATGAACAATCCTCGTTTTTCCATTGGGTAGTGGTTATAATGTCATTTAAAGGATATTTGATTAGTGGTTGCTGTTTTATGGGCAATATAGTCTTTTGATCCAATATTGATTATCTTGACATACATTTCGTTGGTTCATTGACTTAAGTCGAATACATTGACTCCATCTAGGCACTGGTCTAATCATAACGATTGCATAGAAATATAGTTTGTGGTTGTTTCAGTGTTCCTACAGGACCCCATAAGGATACTTCTCCTTGGAGGTTTCGATTTCCGAAGAAGTTAGAACGGTGACCGAGGTGACATTGGGTCACTATTCTTATTTATGCTTACTGGGAATTAGCCCTGCTAATTTGCCCAGTAACACATGGCTTGCTATCTTATGTTTGACCCTGCCTTGAAGTGGTCACAGTTTTCCTTGGATGAGATAAAGTGGATGCAACCACATTGGTGAAGTATGTTAAGGGGGTTAAAAAAATGTTTAGTTATTTATTACTCATGGATGTGACCACTATTTTAAATTTATCTTATAAACCTTATCTTATAAAGTGGTTAGAGGTTATGAAAAGTGGACCTAGCCACTTATCCACTTTGGGTAAAGTTTGTTAATAGCAAAAAGTGGCATCATATGTATATTGGGACCTTGTGTAATGTTGAAATTTGTACTTATGGCATTGACCATAATTTTTTATTTAAGTTGTTAGGAGTTGGTTCGGGCTTTAGTGGAGTTATTAGTTGTTTACTCCACATTAGATTAGATCTAGGAAACAATAATATTTTATTTGTAAAGTGAGAAGAGCTACAACCTATATAAGGGTTGGTCTTCTCGCTCATAAGTCATTGTTGGATTATGAGAACATTTCTCTTTTTGGAGCCTCGTTAGATCTTTCATGGAGTATATTGAAGTTTAAAACTCTAAGGATTTTCTTCTCTTTGGTTTTGACTTGGTGGATCTAATTGAGTAATTTTGTTAGTTCCTATCATTTTCATGTTTATTTGTTTGGTCCTAAGAAGGGTTGTATAACTCCATGGTTTATCATATTACAATTTATGTTGCTTGTTTGAGATAGTAAGCATCCATAGGAGGGGTATCTGGCAAGTAGCATAGGTTTGTTGATGAGATAAGCAAGTAAGAAGAAGTGTATGTGAATGCTGCCTTTCCCTTGATAGGGTTTACCTAATGAATCAATTCCTTGCATAGAATCTTTGCCATGACATTTGCAGGATTTTTTATCAAGCACTTTTAAACAAGGCTTAAGGGGGAACCATCCATAGACTCCATATGCCTTGGGATTGGCACTAGTCTTCAAAGTCCTCCCATAACCCATTAAAACTACTAAGACCTCAAGTTTTGCTAGGTGCTAACTAGTGCTAACTCTTCAAATAACCTTTGATCTCTCATTGCCATAGCCTAGCAATCCTATCCTAGGGAAGCTCCCCTCGATTTGGAGAAGAGCCAACTAGAAGTGCAGAGAGGTGGTTATCGAGGTGATAGTGGGTAACGCCTCTAGGTTGTGGCTGGGCTAGCCTATTCTTTGGGGCTTTAATCACATGCTAGTTCAAGCTGTAACACATTTGATAAGTTGGAAGATGCAAAGTTGTTATTTTAGCTTTTGGTTTAGATTGTATGTTGGTGGGCACTGGGGAGGCAAATGTTGTTCAAATCATCTTAGATAATGCCTCTAACTATGTTCTTGTCGATAAGATGTTAGAGAGTAATTACAAAACCATATTCTAGACCCTATGTACTACAAATTGTATAGACCTCATGCTTGAGGATATAGGCAAACGATATTGGATCAAGAACAATGTAGAGCATGCCAAGAGCATTACAAAATACATCTACAACCACTCAAGGGTATTGAACCTATTGAAGAAAACATAGGGGTAGGGACCTTGTTAGGCTTCCCATCACGAGATTTTCAACTAACTTCCTCATGTTGCAATCTCTCCTTTCCCAAGCATAAAAGTTGAAAAAATGTTTTCAAGTGATGAATGGAATGGATCTTAGTGGGCTTGCAAACAAGATGGAAAAGACACCCAAAAGAAAATTTATGGGAACACATTTTGGAAAAAGGCAACAGAGATTGTGAAAATTGTTGAGCCCCTTGTTAAGTTGTTGCGGTTTGTGGAAGGAGAAAATTGGCCATGGGTTACATTTATGAGGCTATGGATCAAGCAAAGGAGTAGATAAAGGCAACATACAAGGATAGAGTAGTTAAGTTTGGTCCTATCTAAAGATATCATTGGTAACAGATAGAACAATCAACTGCATTGCCCTATATATGTAGCTAGATATTTCATGAACCCAAGGCATCATTAAGGAGGTTAGTTAGGAGAAGATCAAACCGGGGAGGTCAAAGATGGACTATATGAGTGTCTAGAGCGCATGGTCCTTGACGAGAGTAAGTAACTGGAGTCGACAAATCAATGTTTTCACTAGAGCCACAGGTACCTTTGGCAAAAACCTATCAAGGATTGCAAGAGATGTGGACAACTAGGTGAGCAATTTCAATTTTTTTAAGTTTAGTTGTTTAAACTTTAAATACTTGAATTTTTAGTGAAGGTCACAATCTAATTTGTTGAACTATCTTTGTCTTTGCAACACATTGGTGGTGTTACCAACTAAGTTGTACTTAGTTGGACTTTCAAGTGAGCGGGCAAAGTTGAACATGTTACATGTTCATTTTCAGTGTTTTCGAAGTCCATCAGGCCTTTATAAGGGCCCTTTTTTACTTTTTCTTCACATGTCTATGCCCTGCGGGGTTTGTAATAAAATGTACTAGCATGGTGTTTTATGTAAAGGACTTGGCTTCCTAGGACTTGTCGATCAAGTAGGGTATTCCAAGGAGTTTTTTCACTTATCAATTATGTCTTGCAATTTTTGCATAACATAATTTTTGAGTTTTTCTCCTGCTCCTCCAAAGCTGGAATGCCTGGTAAGGTTGACGGGCCTTAGGGTGTTATTAAAGTCCATGGGTCAATGTATATGAACATGCTAGACATTAGTTTTGAGTCATATGGACATGTGCTAGGTCCCCCTAGTTTTTTTTTAATTCCAAGGAAAAATTTATTTCCATTTTTTAATGGTTTAATTAAAAAAATAAAAAATGATGTAATAGTGTGGTCTTGGGGTCTTTTTTGCCATGGGGGTGCTCATTTTCTAGCTTAGAGCACCCACCATACCCCAAAACCCACTTTCCATAGTTGTTTGGTCATTTATTTTTCACTTATGCCCAAAAAACCCCAAAAAAGTGAAAAATGGTGAAAAAATGCAAAAAAGTCAAAAAATGAGAAAATTTAAATTCCATTTTTTATGGGATTTGTGGTCAGTTTCGGTTCAAAAAAATCGATTTTCTGATTTGTAACAGGCTCCATATTTTTTGAAATAAAATATACTCTCATACTGCTGCACCGGTTTTCCCATCTTGGGTTTTGTCCGGGGGTTTATACCCAAAAAGATTGAGTTGTCTCGATTGATGTGATTGCTGCTATATTTCTTTTAGTATTTATTTTCCGTTGCATAGTGAAGAAATCCATGTGTGGTTATTGGTAGTAATTAGTTTACATGCTTCTAGCCCTAGTTGGATTTTAAGGAAACTTACATGGTATCAGAGCTCTTCTGAGCAGGTTGAGAGAAAGCAACAGGTTGGTTGAATAGATCATTGCATATCTATCAAAGGGTTTACAGGTACTATTCATTATGGCCGTACAGTTGAGAGTTGAGGATAGACTCTAGGGGGCACAAAACTTTCCTAGTTGGAAAGAGAGGATCACTAGGATCCTTGATGTCAGTGATGTTGATGAGCACATTGATGATCAGAAGGTAGCTCCCACAGATCCGGCAGATTTGGCTAGATGGAAGAAGATAGACTCCATGGCAATGCTGATAATCTTAGATGGGGTGTAGGACCACATAGTCCCTCATCTGTCTGAGAAGAAAACTGCATTAGAGATGTGGAAGGCTTTGGAGAGTCTCTACTAGAGTAAGAATGAAAATCGGAAGATGGTGCTACAGGAGAGATTGCGCAGTACCAGGATGGCCAAGGGTGAAGGAGTGGTGCATTATCTTACAAGGCTCACACAGATTGGGGATGAACTTGGAGCAGTGGGCTCTAAGATTGATGATGAGGAGCTAGTTCGTATAGCTCTCAATGGCTTCTCTAAGCCATGGGACGTCTTTGTCAAAGACGTGGTGGCTAGGGAGAAGCTCCCTGATTGGCAGAGATTGTGGGATGACTTCGCACAGGAAGAGACCTGCATGGGTCAAGGTTCAGCTTCATCCAGCGGTACTACATAGATTGTGGATGAAGAGGCTCTAGCCCTATCAAGCAAAGGTAAGGGGAAGGCAAAGAAGAAGAAAGTTGGCAAGAAGAACTTGGACATGTCAAAAGACGTGGTGGCTAGGGAGAAGCTCCTTGATTGGCAGAGATTGTGGGATGACTTCGCACAGGAAGAGACCCACATGGGTCAAGGTTCAGCTTCATCCAGCTGTACTACACAGATCATGGATGAAGAGGCTCTAGCCCTATCGAGCAAAGGTAAGGGGAAGGCAAAGAAGAAGAAAGGTGGCAAGAAGAACTTGGACATGTCAAAAGTCAAGTGCTTCATTTGTCACAAACAGGGACACTTTGCTTCCCAGTGTCTAGAGAAGAAGAAGAACAACAACAACACTTAGATGGCAGTTTCTGCACAGGTGGTTGATTTCAACAAGAGTTTTGAGGAGGATTTTTGCTTGATAGCTTGCATGGCAAGTTCCATCAATAGCAGTATCTGGTATGTGGACAGTGGTGCATCTTGTCATATGACAGGACATAGGTCTTTCTTCAAGAGCTTAAAGGAGGGTGGAGTAAATCTCCATATTGAGTTAGGAGATGATGCGTAGTATCAGGCACAGGGTGTTGGCATTGTATCGTTTCAGAGGGAGTCTGGAAAACCCATCAACTTTGCTGATGTGTTATATGTCCCAGGGATGATGAAGAATCTCATATCAGTTTCCACACTAGAAGACAAGGGTTTTCTAGTGACTTTCCGGGATAGGAAAGTATATATCAGGCCACATGGGTCAGATCAGAGATTGGACAGGATGATCGGGGTTCAGAGTGGGAAGGTTTATAGACTACAGTTTGAGCCTGCAAAGTCTCTGGTCAGTAGTAGCAGCAGTGATGGTGAGTTATGGCATAGGAGGATGGCACACTTACATCATGGTGCACTGAGGCATTTGAGACAGGCAGTCATTGGAGTTCCTTCAGTACAGGAGGACAAGCACAACCACTGCAAGGGTTGTGCGTCGGGGAAGAACATCATGAGACCTTTCCCACATAGTGAGCATAAGTCTGAGGGAGCCTTAGACTTGGTGCATTCGGATGTATGTGGACCGATGAGTGTACATTCATTCAGTGGTTACAGTTACTACGTCACATTCATTGATGACTATTCCAGGAAAACTTGGATCTATTTTCTGAAGGCCAAGTCAGAGGTCTTTAATCGGTTCCGAGAGTTCAAAACTCTCGTGGAGAACCAAATAGGGAGAAAGATTCGGATATTGAGGACAGACAATGGTGGTGAGTACACCGGCATCGAGTTTGTGGAGTACTGTGCATCAGAGGGGATCAGGAAGGAACACACTGTTCCTCATACCCCGCAGCAGAATGGAGTGGCGGAGAGGAAGAACAGGACACTGGTGAGTGCAACTAAGGCCATGTTATTTGATCAGGGATTACCTCTATTCCTATGGGCCGAGGCATTTCAGACTGCAGTATATGTCCAAAACAGGTGTCCCCACACAACATTGGTGAGGAAGACACCTGAGAAGGTATTCACAGGTACTAGGCCAGATGTGAGTCACTTACGCATATTTAGTAGTATCTGCTATTGTCACATTCATGCTGACACTAGGAAGAAACTGGATCCTTCTGGAGAGAAGGGGCTTCTAGTTGGGTATAGTGAGACTTCCAAGGCTTATAGAGTTTATATCCCAGCTCGCAAGAGGATCATTGTGAGCAGGGATGTCCAGTTTGATGAGGACTGAGCCTTGAGAAGATCTATGGACTTACCAACACAGAAGCAACCAACTGAGGACTCAGGAGGAGTCAAGGTGGAGGAGTCACAGGTATAGGCTTAGACACAGGGCACAGGTTCTGGTAGTCAGAGGGAGTCAGGTGGACAGGATCCTCTTATCTATGATGGGGAGGATGAGTAGCAACAGGAGGAGGATATCTAGCAGCCGCAGTAGGCAAACATTAGGCCATAGCCTAAGTGGTATAGGGCCACTGTTCAGGATTCCAGATAGGTGAGTCTTCCACAGAGATCCTTCAGACGGAGCGTACCACCAGATAGAATTAGCTATATGGCACTGATGACAGAGTTGATAGACTCTGAACCTTCTAGTTTTGAGGAGGCTGCATAGCTTGATGTGTGGCAAGAGGCCATGGTTGAGGAGTATGACTCAATCGTGAAAAATCAGGTATGGGAGGTTGTGCCAAGACCAGAGAGTAAGAAGGTGGTGGGGTCTAGATGGATCTATAAGGTAAAGCATGTAACAGACGAAAGTGTGGAGAAGTACAAGGCACACTTCGTGGCGAAGGGGTATTCGCAAAAGGAAGGTATTGACTATGAGGAAACCTTCGCCCTTGTCGCTAGGTATTCTTCTATTCAGACTATCCTATCATTGGCAACAAAGATGGGCTGGCGCGTTCATCAGATGGACGTGAAGACAACCTTCCTCAATGGAGTTATTGAGGAAGAGGTTTATATTGAGCAGCCATAGGGGTTTGAGGTGGAGAGTAGAGAGTCTCATGTATGTAGGTTGCACAAAGCTCTTTATGGGCTCAAGCAGGCACCTCGAGCATGGTACTCGAGGATTGACAGCTATCTACGAGAGATGTGGTTCTAGCGGAGTGAGGCAGACCATAACCTGTACTTCTTGGCAGGTGAGGTACCTCTCATATTGGTTCTATATGTGGATGATCTCTTTCTTACAGGAGATGAGAGGTTGATCAGTGACTGCAAGTCTAATCTTGCAGTGGAGTTTGAGATGAAAGACCTTGGGTTGATGCATTACTTCCTAGGTCTGGAGGTCTGGCAGAGAGATGGGTGCTTCTTCATTGGACAGGGGAAGTATGCAACAGAGATCTTGAAGAGATTTAGGATGGAGAACTGTAGATCTATGGCCATACCTTTAGTTTCCAACTGGAGGAAGATTGATGTATCGGGATTAGAGGAGTTTGATCCTACACTGTATAGGTAGCTTATCGGGTCGCTTATGTATCTGGTTAACACTCGACCAGACATTAGCTTTGCAGTCAACTCTTTGAGTCAGTTCATGGTGAACCCTTGAAGAGTACATTGGAGAGCTGCGAAGCACATACTTCGCTACATCAGAGGTACAACGGAGTTTGGATTGGTTTATAAGGGCAGTGGGAGTTTTCAGTTGGCAGGGTTTATAGATGCTGACTGGGCAGGATGTGTAGAGGATTGGAAGAGCACTTCAGGTTTCTGCTTCGACATTGGATCAAGGGTTGTCTCTTGGTTCAGCAGGAAGCAGAAGTCAGTTGCATTGAGTTCAGTAGAGGCTGAATACATGGTAGCCAGCATGGCTGCATGTGAGGGGATGTGGTTGAGGAAGTTGCTCTCTGGATTGTTCGAGAGTGAGATAGAGATTACTATAGTTCACTGTGATAATCGAAGTGGTATCAACCTTTCTGAGAATCCAGTGTTCCATGACAGGAGTAAACACATTGACATCTGATATCACTTCCTCAGAGATTGTGTTCAGAGAGGAACCATTTGGTTGGAGTACATTTCAGACAGATGAGCAGGTGGCGTACAGGTGGCAGACATATTCACGAAGGCACTTTGCAAACTCAAGTTTGTGAAATTCAGAGACAAGCTGGGGTTGTTACCGAATCCCTTCCTCGTTGAGAGGGAGTGTTAGAAAGTGACAACGAAGGAAGGTCTTCTTGCTTGCATGTGTCCTTGCATGCAGAAGACATTAAATGAGAGAAGCCAATAAAATGTATTTGATTTACTTTTCCTAAGTTCACTTTGGAAAATAAATTAAAGTGATATAATTTATGATTGAATTAATGAAACGCTTTTTTATAAAGTGTAACTGAAATATTTAAAGTGATGGCAAGATCTAATCTTGGCCATCCAATCTCACTGGAAGATCTCAACCTTAGATCTATAGTGAGATTAGGGTTTTTGCTTAGCATTGAGTTATAAAATAAAGATCAATTGGTGGAGAGGACACACAATTGCATTCCGACAAAGATGAAGAAAAGGACTGTGAGAGAGAGAGAGTTTTGAGAAGAAGACGGAGGAGCAGAAAACCATAAAACGAAGGCAGATTTGTAGGAGAGAGAAACAACAGCAGGCAGAGGTGACCGTACGGAATTTTGTACAGCAGGCCGTACAGGTCGTACAACAGCAACGACTTGCTGCGTTGGGATCCATGCCAGCAAACAGGTTTTTCTCATTATTTTTGTGTGATTCGATTTTTCCATTGTGGGCTGAAAAATCGATTTTCTGATTTGTAAAAGGCTCCATATTTTCTGAAATAAAATATACTCTCATATTGATGCACCGGTTTTCCCATCTTGGGTTTTGTCTGGGGGTTTATACCCAAAAAGATTGAGTTGTCTCGATTGATGTGATTGCTGCTATATTTCTTTTAGTATTTATTTTCCGTTGCATAGTGAAGAAATCCATGTGTGGTTATTGGTAGTTATTAGTTTGCATGCTTCTAGCCCTAGTTGGATTTTAAGGAAATTTACAGTGCATGCTTTGGTGGATCTTGCCCTCGGTGTCCCACTTCCAAACCTTCAAAGGTTTCTGATTTCAAAGGGCATTTTGCTTCCTATTCTCTTACTCAGCATATAAGAAAAAATTTCAAACTTTCTTGGTTACTTGGGTTTTGAAAAGAGCAAATATTGCTTAGATCTTTTTACAAAAGAATAATCATGTAAGAGGATCTGATTTGTTTGCATAAATAGATCTAGTTAAGGTTGTTAAGGTTCTATAGTTTTATAGATCTATTTGGCTAGTTTCATACAAAAAAAAGTCATTTTACTCGAAAATTTTTACAAGCTTGATTAGGGAACTAGTTATTGGTTTAAAGGTTTATTTTGCAAGATAAAGTGCATTTCATTGGCTGCCTTAAACAAGCAAACCAAGATCCCAAGGAAAGCTTGCTTTCCTTGGTTATTTTTGTCATTTTTATCATAGATTAACTTAGTATTTTTTTTCGGTAAATTTTTGGGTGACCCAAACTCACTTTTTAAGTGTTTTTGGGCACTTATTACTGACATTTGCTTTCTGGTTTGCAGAACTTTATGAACAAATAGGAGGAGTCTCTGCCTGAATTTTGGTGGATCGGGCCATCTGGAGCACCTAGAACCATACCTTCTTAACCCAAAAACTTTTTCCTTCTTTCATTGTAAGCCTTTGAGTCAATTTTGCATGACTAGGGCACTTCTTATCACACTGTAAGAGAAATATTAATGGTAAGAGAAATATTAAACGAGAGCAAGTGGGCTAACCAACGCCCACACCCCATCCCCCAGGGGGGAAAACTGTGTCGACTCAAAATTTTCGTGGCTTGCATTTTTAGTTTAGATTTTCATTTCCGACACTTAATAAAATTAATTAGGGATAAAATTAACTTTGTTGGTCCGTTCCAGTGGCGGGCCACAAGTTCACTTAGGACTTAGTTTTATCATTTTTTTTACAATCCACAATTTCTTTACTTTCAAAACACCCCCTTGCTTTCTCGAAGTGTGGTTTCAGGATAAGGGCTTGCCCGAGTATTGGCCTGAAAAAAGACTCTTGGGGCATAAAAAAATCCGTTCCAGTGGCGGGCCACAAGTTCACTCAGGACTTAGTTTTATCATTTTTTTACAATCCACAATTTCTTTACTTTCAAAACACCCCCTTGTTTTCCCGAAGTACGGTTTCAGGATAAGGGCTTGCCCAAGTACTGGCCTGAAAAGAGACTCTTGGGGCATAAAAAAGTAAAATATTTGTTCAAAAAACATAAAATTAAAAAGGCTTTGTCCCTGTATGCTCTGGGATCACTGTAGCTTTGTCTGAACATGCTGATCACACTAGAAAGGGACTTAGTGACTAGTAATTAGTCTAACACCGCCCAATTAACCACCCTTTATGAAAATCCGACGTAAATGACTATTGACACTGGTGGGTAAATTTCTCAAAGGAAACTGGAACCACTGGGTAGCGATCTCGGGATACCGTTAGACTATACCCTCGTTTGGTATAGTGTTGAACACCTCCCAGAGACTCCGATCCAGCCCACATGTCCAAGTGAGGAGCCACCTTGTCAATTTCTAGACATATTTCTAGTACCTTACGGTATATTGGAAATCCCCCATCCATAATAAAAACTCATTATCACAACATAATAAAATTTACCAAGAACAATTGCACAACATCGTTATTTCATTTCAAGCACTTTATTTTTTGACTCCATTTATTAGCACTGGTATTATTATTGGATATTTTATGATGATGGATGTTATGTATCAAATGATAATGATGACGTGGCACAGTGAATGATATTATCTTTTATATTGCTTTGTTCTTGAAAATAATTTTTTCTAACTTCTAGATTAGTTGCTTTTTCTTTCATAGATTAAACACCTTAGATTTTATTTTACTTTTTTAGGGTCCACCCCCTTGGCTTCGCTAGGAGTAAGCCTAGATGGAGGAGTCGAGTTTCAGGTGAGAGCACTTGACTCTGGCTTGCCCCCAAGGCCACACCAACGACTTGAAAATTTTTGCCGTTTTTTCCCAGGTGTAATTCTAGGTGGCAATAGGTGGGAGTCATTTGGTAGCCAATGTCCTCAATTGCAAAAGTTTTCAATTAAAGTCCCGAGTCAAAATTGCAATGCTTTTGGGTGTGAATGCAATTGATTTGTCTTTGAGTGGATTCACACAAAGAAGGGAAACCGATTGGAACAAAAATGATTAAATGATCTTCTCTTTGTGCTGTACAACATCTGGTTAAGGCAACAACCAGTTACTGTACAAAAGACCTGATACATATCCCATTGTGTTGGACGATAATGATCCAACCTTAGAATGGGTAGAGGAGACTCACCTGGCAGAGTTTGATCTTGATTATGGTGTCGATGACTTGGGGTGGATTGATTTGGATTTGGATCCACTATTAGGTGTAGCCATAACACCAAGCATGGCAAGCACTAGCTGTGCAACTCGTGCTTCTATTAGTACTACTATGTAGTTGTAGATGTCCCTGAGGAGTCTGACTATTCTAAGCTAGAGGATGGTCTTGTAGCTCATGTTGAGGATCCCATTTCTAACAGTGGTGATGAGTTTGATGATTGATCATGTTGATCAGTGATATGTAGTAGGCTAGTAGCATTTTGTTTTTTAGACTCTATAGCCATTTAGATCCTTGATGATTATGTATTTTGTCTCAGATATGTATTGCACTCGATGCATTTTGATATATTCTGTGCCATTTGATATATTCAGTGCCATTTTGATATATTCAACCATACATGGTATATATATTAACAAACTTTGCATATTTTGTCTCTAATTGCCTGAATCTTTAAAATACATTTTTTTCACCAAAATTTTATATTTTATGTATTTTTAAGTAAATCGAGTCATAAAATTCAAACTAGTTTGATTTCGAGGTTAAGTCCGAGTTTTAAAATATTTGGGCTTGATAACTAGTTTTAAATCTCCCTATATAATTAGCTTTTGAACTTCTCGATGTGTAGCTAACTTCAGCCCCCAAAGAAGCATTCTAATCTCAACTTTGTTGTTATACTTGTTATGCCTTAGAGTGCCTGATGCATTTTTTCCAGATATACTAGAGTGAGGGGTTTCTTTTTCTTTTGTAAAGGCCAAATTTTCAGGGCTATATTATGTAGTGTGTTGATTTTGGGGCTAAATACCCTTGATTAGGTCATGGCAGGTTCTCTTGGTTTTCATGCCAGGAAGTGTTGGCTTAGTGGCATTGTTGATTGCCTCTTGATGGACGGAAGTTCCCCATCTTGTTGGGGCATTTGGGCCCTGTGTTGGTGTCCGATGCTTCTTGGGATGGGTCCATTAGGACACATGACCACACTCATATTTTGCTTTGTAGAGGTGATTGTGCATATAAGGGTTGTCATACTCGGTTTAGCACACCTTATTTTGCCCACTTGAACCTATTGTTTTGATAGAAAACCCCTCCTCTTGGTCTCCAGACCCATGATGTCATTCCTTAAAGAAGAAGCCTAGATTGTTAAAAAAGGAGGGTGTCGAGGGACAAGCATCTGTTGGGGTTAGTTGGGCCATGACACCCTCCTTTTGGCTCACCTTGCACTTGTTGCAGCCTGATTTCACATTTTATTGTTATTTTATGTCATTGTGTGGCATAGTCCCCAAGTTTGTGGGTGCACTAACCTAAAATTTTATATTTTGTCATAACTTGTAGGCTCAAATTTGTAAAAGTTTGGGGTTTGTCTCATATAAATAAGACATCCAAACCTCATTTGTAAGTCATGGACAAGGGTTCAAATTATGAGTTCTTTTCTTTTTCTTTTGGTATAGTGGAGCACTTGAAGCTATGCACTCCTCTCTCTTTGATGTCTTTTTTGCTTGAAGGATGTATGGATAATGTTCTAGGGTTTGATTTTGCACATGCTAAGTTGATGCTAAGAATAGTTGTGATAACTCATGCTCAAGGGTGACTTAAGGTGCATCTCCTTGCTCATTCTTGTTTAATGTTGGTAAGTTTATCTCCTAACCCTAGTTTAACGTTGCTTTTGAAGTGCTTTGGATTGAGCTAGGGTTTGTTTGCTAGCATTTGATCAACTTGCTTGAGGGGACCTTCTTATCAAGGAGCTCTCCATTGTTTTGTTGGGCCTTGGACTTCTCTGTTTGCCCTAATTAGGGCTTTGCTACCTAACAATTGAGTTTGCTAGCTAAGCCCTAGTTGCAAGTATTGAATACCATTTGAAGAAGAGGGACATTAACTTCGATCTCTCATAGCCCTAGGGTTTGAGACAAGAATCTAATACACCCTATTTATCAATCATCCTTTTTATCAAATTTTACATGTTTTTAATTTTATTTTATGCATAGAAATATTTTACTACTAGAAAACCTTAGAAAATCTAAATAAATTCAAAAATCCAAAAATACCATGAATTTGTTCTTGTGGTCCACCCTAAAAATTCGCCCTAGGGTTTTATCCAAAAACCCTAGAGGGTGTCCTCTTCTGAGGAAGTGCATTGGGATACGTGAATCGTTTAAATTGAGGTAATTTCTAGCTATTTAGTATTTCTGGTCCACCCTAAAATTTTGCCCTAGGGTTTTATCCACAAACCCTAGAGGATGTCCTCTTTTCAGGAAGTGCATTGGGATCCGTGGAACCCTCGTAATTTGTGAATTAGAGGGTGTTTGATATTTTTGGCTTACCATCCAGCTTCGCCCTAGTCCAGTTGTCCTCTTTCCCTTGAGGGTACACTTTTTGGAGTGGCTACCTTGGAAGTGTCACATTGCCTCGGGAGAGGTGCAATTGCCTCGAAAGGTATGATGCTATCTGGAATTTGTGATAAAGTGAAGAACTCCATTATTGCATGATTATAGTGTCTTGATTTGATATTGTTTGACTTCAATAAAGCACTGATCATAGCTATTAAGGTTTCATGGAAGGTATTTGTGGCTTGTTGGTGTTTGCATGTACCTTTCATTGATTAGGGTCTCCCCCTGGGTTTGGAGTTACCCTAAGTGTTGAGAGGTTAAATTGTGGTGACATTGGGTTTAACTCTCTCTCGGGCTTATCGTCACTAGCTTTAGGTTTATATAGCCTTGATTTGCAAAGGTGTGCTAGTTTGAGCGGTACTAATACTATTGACCTATGTTGCACAAAAATCCTAAAATGCCCACGTGCTAGTATCGAAGACTCACAGAAACTTGGAAACCTCTCGGAAACTTCTGGGAAACCTCCAAGGGCCCACGAGCGGCTTGTGACCCATGGGAAGTCTAAAAAACCCTAGATTATGGAAATTGAAAACAAATTAACCTCTAAATCATTTCTAAACCTACCTACAAATTAACCTATCATTCTTAATTTATTGTAAGATAACGTGTTATTGAAAAAAACTATATATATAAATATATATACCGCATTTCCCCTGACGTCCCATTTGGGTGGGGGTCACATTTCCAAGCGTTCCCTTTTTTGAAACTTGTACACGTTTCCACATTTCGTGCAACTTAGCTATTGACCCATCTCTTTTATAATAGAAAGAGAGAACATTCCACAATTCCACATGCATGTAAATGTGGCACCTACCCTTGTGTTCCTTTGGTTCCTTTTTGAGAACCCATCAAAACGAAGTCTTTAGAAGGTCCTTCATAATTAAGTTTGCCTCAAGTTTTATCATTTTAGTCTCTAATCACTGCTTCTAGGAGAAGGGCATAAGATTCAATAAGTGGACACTGTGCTACTCTTATACAATTGGAATTCTTGAATCTACCTTATTCCTCTTGAAAGTAGCATGCACAAAATTTCCTCACCAACCGAAACCTCTTAGCCAAACATGACCTTTCTTGCACATATAATCATCACAAACTGCTCTACCCATATCTACCTAAACTGACCTTAGAACAAACTTTATTAGGGAATGCTAGGCAAGTTGAAGCACAACTTTATTCGGTAAGGTTGGATGAGGGAAGCTCATCATAACTAAGCATATATCCATTAATATTTGGAGTCTCTTAAAATATGTGTCTAATTGAATGTTAGTAATTGCCTTGGTCCACACTTATCTAATGAAGTCAAGGCAATGAACAAGTGCTTCAAGGTTTTGCTGCTCACACAATTTGAAGGAGCTCACATTCCCTTCTTCATCAAATTGTTACACTTGTAGCCCATGTGGACTTTTTGGGAGGCCATGATTAATCCCCAATCATGGTATTGAGATTCATCAAATTGTTCATCACCACATAGTAATTTCATCTCCATGATCATTTTGTCACTCATCTTAGTCATTACTACCAGGATGTATCTTTGCTTAAGGACCTTCAAGAGCATACATGTGCTTACAAGGGCTGTGACTTCTTGATCTTCAGTAGATTTCCACCAAATCTTCGCTGTAATAGGCTAGTGAGCATTAGTAGAAGATTGCCTTAAATTTTGCAAATCTTATTTTGAGAGTATCTCATGGCCCCAAGGAGGGTGCTACATGTCAACCTCATTTCCCTACCTACAACACATTTTAATTTTTACCCCTTTCTTGCTAAGAGCAAACGTTCACAAATCAACTTTCAAATTAAAGATCCACTCTTTATTGATTCCACCCTAAAAAGGAATCTTTTTTCCAATCAACTTGGCCAATTGTTATGTGATTTCTTCATAATATTTGGCCCAAAGAATCCTTTCCAATCTCGAAGAGTATTACATGGCCTCCAAATCAACTTGGGCTCTAGAGCCTTGACAATGGTTTGGTATCTTCTTATACCAGGAATAACAATGAATTTGGCAAAGCAAACCTTCTCGTACTCTTAACATAACAAATTTCCTTCTCTTGCTTGTCATGTTTTTCTAAACAAGCATGATGAAAATTTATCAACATCCAAAGTTGGGAGAAAGGAAGGAGTGACTTGGTGAAGGTTGCTTTTCTTGTAGGTTTCGACCTCTCCAACTCTCTATCTTATGATTACGCTTTAGATAATTATAATATTTGATTCTCGACTTCCAAAAACTTATTGATACTCCAAAATATCTTGAGATTATCAGTATATTGATTGACAATCAAGACTGACCTAGTTTCCTGGAAATATTAATCCCAAGCATTAAGATAAACGTGAGATTTATTCAAGTTGGTCTTGGTTGTTGAAACTTTGTGGAAAAGTTTATAGTTTCTTTTAGTGTTTCTATGTCATTGACAAGAGCCTTACCTAGACAATATTATCATTTGAAAATTAAAGATTGGAACAATTCCTAACCCCTTGAGTTCTTTTGATTTTGCTTACTCTCCCTACATGCTTGGCATTGTTAAGGCTTCTTCTAAGTATTTCTAATGAAATCATGTAGAAATTAGGAGATGAAGGACAATCTTGACACAATCACCTAGAGGATACAAAAATATTACTGGCTTGCTCATTTGCCGATATTGGGAGCCTAGGAGGATTGATGTATTCTCCTCTCGTCATTATTCAGAAACAAAAAACTTTAATAGGATTTGTAGTAGGAAGTGATTGTCATTCTCGTCAATTTTTTTCCATGTTTGGTATAAGAATGAAAGCTTTGCCATTTTTAGTTTGAATACTAATTAGAATGCACATGTTTTTGTAAAATAGGTACTGTGTTTCTAAATTATTTCTTGTGATAATGCTCCAAGATATGTTTCCCAGAAGTATCTTTAGCCTGTTTACCATAATTTTAGACATGTTCGTATAAATTTATTGCCAAATAAGATACGACTGAATCTGTCTTATGAATTAGCTACTTTTGGGACTATATAAGATTAGTTGAGTTTATAGAACCCTAGACTGAAGTGGATGTCTTGATTTTCTTGACCACTTTTCAAAAGCCATACTAGGCTGCGTGCTAAAATCACACCAAATACCATATTGTCTAGTGGCCTACATTCCCTTTTAGTAGTCCTTTTTGTTCTTAATATTCTATTTGTTCAAGGATCGACACATGCACTATCATCAATAACTCTTTTATAGCATTTCTTTTTTTGATTTTTTTGATCAACTCTATCATAATATCATGTTGTTTTTAGGAGAAGATTGTTTCATGCTATGTAACTGAAACTTCTTGTTAGAGGCTCAGGGTCATAAAATAAACATTTATAGTGTAGAAATGGTGCAAAAATGCTTGAGAAACTTTTGGGAATGTTTCCTAGAAGCTTGTGGCATGGAAACATCTGGAAATGTCTCCCACATTTTTCTGGTATATTCGAGTATAAAATTCTCATTTTTCTATTGTAAACTCGTTGAATTTTTCCAATTAGTCATGGGTGGACCCATGTATTCAAACTCAAACAATTAACAAAATAATAAATAAGTAGAAGTTAAAAGGGTTGAAATTTGAAAGTTTCTACCAATATACATTTTTTTGTGGAAAATTTTCTTGGGGAAACTCTCCAGGCACTTTCTCACATTTCGTGAATGGTGCCTAGGGTAAATGCCACCAATGTACAACATGTACTCTGAACCTAGAGGGACTATACTAAACTTGAACCCATAACCTCTCAGCGATCTTCACCATGAAATTGGTTGGTTCAAACCGATTGAGCGAACCCACTAGGATTCCTACCAAGACACATTTAAATACATATTGTGTATATAATTTTTTTCTTCCTACTCATACATCTATACATAGATATTCCATTTCCTGAAATTTTAGAAATGTTGTTTTTAAGTCCTGTACAATCTTTGAAGCTCATACATGTTTCTCCACTCCTTGTGACATATGTAACATGTTTCATGTCGTCTATAGGCTATATGCCAATCTCAAAATATATTTTCTTTTTGATTTAGATGAGAAAGCTACAAATAACCTTTCCCTGGGTTGAAGCATGGGGGATACCTACAGAGGGACCCAACCATGTCTTGGTGTTATTCTAGGTTGGTTCTTTAATTAGTTATTTTGGCTATTTATAAATTGTAATTATCATAGTCACAACTTTCATATGACACATCCAATATGGTTGATCTCAAGTAGAGGAAAAAAATGGTTAACCGAACAAATATGATAGAGATGGAAAGATGGGCAAAGCACACAATTTTAAAAATATAAAAATTATTATGATTTCAGTGAGAAATTTAAGGTTCGTTGTAAGAACTACATGTTTACAACAAACTTTGAGTGCTTAGCATCCAAAACCATAAGGCATAAATGTTAAAATTATACATACCATCCGACCTAAGTCACCGGACACATGGGTTTAGGGTGAAGTGTCCCGTGGGGATGTGTTGGGCGCGGACACGACCCCCCCACGTGGGAGGGTCATGTCTTGCCTCTGCACACATCGTGGAACAGCTGGCCTTTAAGTAAATTCCGTGGGTCATCCATCCTCTGTCATTTGAGCTGTGGTGTAAATGCGTGAAGTGAAAATGCGTGAAGATGGGTCTGGCTTGAAGGATTCGATGCCATGCTTTCAGGCATTCATCGGAACCAATACCGTCACACCCCATACTTTCAATTGGGTGGCTTGCAGAGGATCCATTGGATTTTTCATGAGCAGATATATTTTTAGGGATTACTCCATCATTTGTTTGTTGGTTTGTTTTTTATTCATTATTATCCATAAGAGATTTTCATGAGTAAGTAAATGGTGGGTATTATTACTATGTAAATCATTTTTGCATTTAGTAAGGAAGGTGTTTGATATTTTAAAGTTAGTTTCTCTATATTATCAAATAAATTTGATAAATATTTAATATATTTAAATAGATTTCAATTTGATACTTTTGATAAATCCTCAAATGTTCTACTTTATAATTTGTAAATGTTCTACTTTCTATATTTTTAAATTTTAATATATATATATATATAAAACGTGTCCTTCGTGTCCTGATTCCAGGGGTCACCATGTCCTGTGGGGACACTCGTATTTTGGGGACACTCGTGTCTCGTGTCCTCGTGTTAGGTGACTTAGCATCCGACTTGGCAATTACTTCAAAAGTAACAAAATCGAGCCAGAATCTATACATAATTGCTCTAAAGGTTACATAACAGAGTGACAATTTGGACATACGACTTAGGAATAACTAATAAGTCAAGAATCAAGACTCAACATTATCTCTAGCTAAATATTCCTCACTCGTGTTTTATTCTTCGTCTCCACATACATTTGCATAATACATTGGTGTCATAGTTCACAATTACATCAAAATTTGATGGACTTGAGGTAGAAGAGTACTGTTTTACGGTATTGCAACTTACGACTTGCATATTTCTACAAATGTACAAGATTTGACAATCGTTAGGTCTCTAATTTGCTTGTCTTCTATGAGTGGGATCAAAACGCTAGTTCTCTTTACAACTAGATACAATGGGACTTGAAGGGAGAGTGCATTTGTGTCAACCTCTCATCTTTTAACAACCTTTAAGCAATCCCATTTTGACTAATGAGCGAAGTCATCCATCACCCCCAAAGGAAGCTTTGATAGCCTTGTTTGTTGTAACTTGTGTCCATTGCCTCAATAATATAGCCCATGCAAGGAATGTTTGCATCAACTACATGGAGCTCTTTTACAATTGGTTCAAATAATTTGTTGACCTTTATTGTCTCCCAAAATTGTGTACATAAAATGATGCTTGCAATATCTCTATTATTTTTGGATGGATGGAGTCTTTCATCTTGCTTCATCTCAACTAATGAGCACACTTATTGTTGCTTCTTCTCCTCATTTTCCTTTTCTAAGTGTTAAAGCGACAAAAATGGAACCCTTATGGATACCTTACAACACTCTTGAAAGATCCCCTTAGCTAAGAAGTTGTGGTTGTGGTGTATCTATTTCACTAAAGTCACCCATGAATTGCACTTGGCCCCAACTTGAGATGGCTTTCTTGCACGGTCTTGATGACATGTGAGGGATGAATATGTTTGAGGGGGATGGAACACCTCCACTTTACCATTTAATCTAGCCCCCATTGACAAACTGATCTATTATTATATGTCATATATTATTTTTTTGACAAGGAAAACCTCTTAAAGAAACCTAAGGAATGCTTCCCCACATTCGTGGATGGAAACCCTAGTAAACCCGTTGGTGTAGACTAGTGTACCTAACCCAGGGATATAACGAGCCAAATGCTCAACAACATTGGCAATCGCTAATTGAGCTAACCCCTTGGGTTATATGCTCATATATAATTACAATCATATTTGGTTACACTGACAATAATTATTGAAAGTTGTGTCAATGATTTGTTATGGTGGTTTAGAATATGAGCAGAGTTATGGAGATATTTGAACTACCAAGTCTAAAGGTTATTTATATGATCAAGTTGTCAACTGAATTCAGGGATACAGATTCGTTTTTCAATTTATTTAAAGGAATGGTTATATATACTTGAATTTGATAGAATTTCCTTGGTATTGAAGAAGTAAAGCTGCATATTATTTCTATGTTTCTTCTTTCATTGAAGTACTATCTTGATGGAATCCTTCAAGTATATTTTGGTTTGAATGCAAGTCTTACAAGGGCAAGTAATATGATATATCTTTTACCCAATGTTATTTGTTGCATATAAATTTGTATCATAATTTCTGTTTGAGCACAAGATGGTTTGATAGAGGTTTTTAGGTTTAGCTATGGTATATATATATTTTTATCGACATTTCAAACCTCATTTGGGTTTATCTTCGGGATTTCTTAACACCTATTCCAATTAAGTATTAACGATTGAAACTAGTTGTACATACCAAAGGTTAAAATATATATACAGATAATAGGTAAGACTATGGAGTACAGATTAAGATTAACCAAAGCTAAATAGCAGAAAGTTAAATAAATTAAAAAAATAATAGCAAAAATTCAAGGTCTTCTTACCAACACTTACCTCTTACCTTTTTTTTAATAAATTTTTGCAATGTGGGAACTCTCTATTATTGATTTTGAGGCCCTTGTCTCGATTCAAGTTGTTTTGCTCTCTCTGAATTTCTATGATTCTCTTATGTGTCTCTTTGAGAAGTGATGGATTTTTGCTATTGCTTGGGTTTCCTCTAAGCAGATGGGATGCTTAGTTTTATTGGAATGCTCTGCAAGGGTTGAAGAGTGGATGCTCTTAGTTTTATTGTTTTGAATGCCAACCCCATGTTCTTTCATCTTGACCTGACATGAACGATCTATCTCGCCAATGTAGGATTTTCTGCATAAGCAAGGGATTTTGTAGACTCCTTTATGCTTATTAGGATCCATTGGATCTTTTACTGATCTAATAAGTTTTCAAATGGTGCTATGTAATGACCCCTGCTAAATCTGGACTGATTTTTGTGCCCACTGCTTAAGTATTCTGGTGTGGGACTTTCGTCAAACACTTGTCAACAACTGCTCTAATATCACTGTAATATCCCTGTAGCTTGTTTTGACTGATTTTTTTGATAAGTTTGAATGGAATTTTGTGGTGTTGAATCAGATCTCATGTATCAACAATTTTTAGCCACAGAAAGTGCACATAGGGGTGTCCAAATGCATTTAATATCAAGGAAAGGACACCCAAAACAATATATGAACAGGCTGCAATTTTATTTAACTCTTAACATCAATACACAGAAGTAATAAAATTCAGATTTGCAATATAATTTCTAGACCTCTAGATCGCTGTGTATTAGCATCCCTTGGACTATGAGTCGCCCCACTTTGGTGGTCACTTGGGGTGGAGAATGGTCACCATTAAATGCAAACAAACAAAGGATCTATCCAGCAGTATGTCAGTCTCATCTCAGCAGTTATGGCAGCCACTTTAACAGTCACGAGCTGGTTGAAACTATTGTATTTACCCTTGCCAACACGTCCCCAGCTGATGAGTGTGCCTCCTCTCATTCAAACAATAAGTCTGGACTGTAAATCGCCTCTCCTAACTGCTGTCATATTGGTATTTTTGGTTGAATACTTTTGTCAAACAGTTTGGCAATGTACTCCAATACCACTGAAAAATCCCTGTTGGATTGGCTGAACTTTTTCTTTTGTTCGGTTTGTGTTTGTTAGATGGCTTGTTACAGGTTTACCTCATTCAGATGATTTGACAACAAACACACAACATTTTGGCATATAAATATGCATTTATTACAATCAGCACATAGATAACAGGAGATACATTTCACTGTCACTACCAAAGATTCATACAGCTGTAACAATGGTTGAAAAATGAATAGACAGACCTGGTAATGTATATTTTTGCAATCCTATAGCTGTCAGCAGTAGTCTACAGCTCTCTAATATTGGAGCAGACTTCTCATAAATAACCAAAATGACTGTAGATGACTTCTTTCAGCTGAAGAGTAACAATGGAAGTGCCCAGCAATGTAGACAACTCTGAATCCCCTAAAAAATGGCACTCGAACAGCAGGGAAATGGGTCTAAACTCCTTTAACTCTTTCCCAATGGCTGCGCCTTCCAACAGTGCACCTCTCCTCAGTAATGGCCCCCATGAGTTGGCTGGAAACACCCTTTTTTTAAACCCCAACACTCAGCCAGTGTCACGACCTCTATACCAGAGCTATGGCTGTGCCCAATGAGAGAAAAAAAGCAAAATCGATTTGGTCTTTCCCTTGGCTAACTTGCCCTCTGAAAACTAGTGCACCCTCTCTTCCAAAATACCTACAAACTCAGAGATTTGTCCAGCGATTGATGAAATGGAATTCATTCTTCTTCAATCTGTAAGCACAATGAAAGATCTTAATGATCTTTCCCTTTGCAATCAGCTAGGGTGGATAATTTCACCATTGAAACCAATTTTTTTCTTAGGGTTTTCGTCCCAAGAGCAAAAAGCCACAAGAGCTCTCCAAGTTTTTTTTTGAAAACGAAGTTGTTATGAATGATGAGAGAATAGTTCGATTTGCCTTTTTATTTCCATTTTCACATTTGTTTTGCCATTTTTACCCTTTTCCGCCTTTAATTAATAAAAGCGACTTTTTCGCTTTCATTAAATAATATAAAATGATTTTATGAAGTATTTATGAAATATTTCCTCAAAGTCACTTTATAACACCCCTTCTTTAATTTAATTACTCAATGTCACTTTTTAATGTTGCTTTTTGTCCAATTGACATCAAATAATTAATTAAACCCTCATTTTTTTTATTGACTATAGCCTATGGAAATTAAATAGGTTAATGAGTCCCCCTCATGGAGTGATCTTTGAAAAGGGATATTACAATCCTCCCTTCTCGAGATTGCTTGTTCTCAAGCTATGCCATCACAAACCTACGATCAATAAGCTGAACCAAACTGCAACTGAGAATGATCCCAGGGTCCCAAACCAACCTGGAAGATGTGAAGCACCCTCTGCTCAAACCATTTCTTGCAAGGTACTAACACAAGAGGCCACCTGAATACTATCGATAGGTAGAGGCAGTCATGTACTGCAAAGACTTTATCGACTCCTCATAGAATGGCTCCTCTAAGCTACCAACCCAATGCACCATAGGAGAAAACTCTTGAAAGTAAGGATTGGCTCTCTCTTCTCTATCCGTTGCTGAACTGCCAAACAATGTAATCTCAGGGTTCCAAACTAGTCTCAGAAAGGAACCACCATGTTGACGTTGCGCCACTCTGATCATAAATGTTTGCCCATCGAGCCCAAATTGCATTCTCCTCTTTTGGAACCTCAAATTGAAATACTTGTAAAGGCTAAACTCACTGCCATGAATCATATCTT
Source organism: Larix kaempferi (assembly GCA_027924585.1). NCBI lineage: Eukaryota > Viridiplantae > Streptophyta > Pinopsida > Pinales > Pinaceae > Larix > Larix kaempferi. The sequence goes on along the minus strand of BSBM01001661.1, from coordinate 5,253,981 downwards.
GCCAAGGCATTTTACTGAAGTCAAGGTCTGCAAATCCACTGTCGAACTTGATCCTGGTTATCAGAAAATAAAATCTGTCCCACCCTATAGAATAAGTCTCAGTATCTCCTCTCATGACAGTCCAAAAATGAAACTGACCAATCATTGTCCCACCCTATAGAATAAGTCATATGATCTACAAATCATATGATTTCCTAGATCCCACAGCTAAGTTAGAATCCACCATCCCCAATACCTATTGACTCCTGCTGTGCTACATTGATAACTGTGGGAATCCAAATATGCCAAGTTTTTTGTTCTTGTTCTTGTATGCGACCACCTAGTGGAGACAAGGTACTAGGAGTCAACTCTGTGCTTGCTAATTTGCTTGGCTCTTGCTAAAATGCATTAAAATATCTACTATCCATATCACTGACAATGTACGTAGGCAACCCATGGACTCTAAGCACCTCCCTGAAAACAACTCTGCCACTTGGTGCTTCATACTTGATGAAATCGTGGCGAAGTGCACGAACTTGGTAACCCAATCAACAACTATATAAATGCAATCCCTACCATGCACCTCTGGTAGACCTGTGATGAATTCCGCCGACAGACTCTCCCACTTCTGTTCTAGAATGAGTAAAGGCTGCAATAATCCTGCAGGATGAGTAATGCTCTGACTTGTTCTGTTGACAAGTCATACACTCCGTCACATGACTCATCACATCATCCTTGAGGCATGTTACGTGGTACTGGTACCAACATACCTTCAGATGTGCCCCAAGGAGAGATGATCATTTTTTCCTGACTAGGATGGGTGTTTTCCAGCATTTTTTGAGGGAAGGTTATGGCCAGACCCTTTGGTTCTTTCTCCTGGGAGTACTATGGCATAGTGGCATTGTTGACTGCCTCATGAAAGGGCTTGAAGCCCTGAGGTTGGTGTCCGAGGCTCCTAGGGGTGTGTCACTGGGTCACATGACTCCCCACCTGTTTTATCATTCCGGTGACATTTCTCTCAGCACTGAGGCTTTGTCTCTCTTCCAGGTCACCATTTACACCCTCCCGGCCTCTCTGTATCACAATGCCCTCTCTCCTTGGGCTACTTGTCATGATGACGTCATCCTTTGTACCAAGCCACATTGCTTGATATGGGGGGGACGTTGAGGGATTTTCACTACTGTTGGGGTTAGATGGGGCATGCCGCCCCCCCTGGCTCACTCCAGCGTTCAGTTTGGAGTGATTTGCTCATTTTTAGTCATTTTAGTCATTTATGGGTAAACTTTGGGGGAAATGCTCCAAGTTATCGACATATTTGATTATTTTATGTTATAATTTTAAGTTGACATGTTTTAATTTTAAATTGACATTTTAAAGTATCCAGGCTTGGTTATTTTGTAAATAGTGAGTGTGAGATCATATAAATACAATCTCCCCACTTCATTTTTACACACAACTTATGGGATAAAATTCATTATGCTACTCTTTTACCCTAGAAGAGCCTTATGAAGTGATGTGCACTTCTTGGGGGGATGATTCTTCTTGCTCTTGGATGAGTTGGGTGCTTTCTTTGTCTTGCTAATGCTTTGTGGATGCTAGAATGGTTGGCATAACTCATGCTCAAGTAAGTCTTTTACATTTTTAAGGTTTGCTTGATGAATGGTAGGTAAATTTTGCATCTTGAATGATTGATTGGTAGCCCTAGGGGTACATTATCTTTGAATAGGGCTTTTGCCTGTAATTCTATTTTCATTGCATAGTAAAAAACGCTCCAAAGAGGAGGTTTCTACAAAGTTTGGCCTTGGAGCTGCAACTTTGCCCTAGTTTAGGCTCTTGTTTCAAGAAGCTCTAACCTAGTAGCAAGGAGAATTACCTCCAAGAGGAAGGGTTGTGACCTTCCTCTAATGCTAGGGTTTGGGGTAACATCCATTAAAACCCTATGTTTGTCCATTTTCTCTACATCAAACCCTAGTTTGTTTTTTTGTAAATATTATTGCTAGGTTAAACTTGCATTTTCATGCTGGTATTAGGCTTAGAATTAGGTCTGCAATTTTATGTTTGAAACCCTAAAAAAATAAAAAAAATATTTTGTTTCTCAATTTTTGGCTTCCCAAAAATTTCAGCCCTCCCTCCTATAAATTTGGCCTACCTTTCTTGTCCCTAGAAACCCTAGGTCGAAATTTTAGGAAGCCCTAAAAATTTTAAAATATCAAAACTTCATAAAAAGCCCTAGTTAAATATTAATTTTAGGTTAAATTTTACTTCTTTTGTGTAATTTAGGTCCGATTTTTGTTTTATGTACATAATTTGCATAAATAAAACTCTAAAACCCTAAATTATAGCCTAAAACCCTAGCTGCAGAATTTTATGCCCTAGCGACCTCTTTAATACTCCTCCAAAACCTTCGCTCTACCCATTTTTGACCTCGCCCCTTCCTCTTCTCTCCATTGGCACCTTCGTCTTTCCCTTTATCCTACTCGCTGCCCACCTTTTCTTCCCATCCACCTTCTCTTTATCTCCTTCCTTCCCTTTGCTGCTCACTTTTCCCATTTACCTTTTTTTCCTTCTCTCCTTCCCATCTTCCTTTCCTTCTTATCCCTCCTTCCCTCTTCTCCCCCCCAGCCTCTAATTCTGCCCTAGTGGCCTCCCTATCATCCCTTTTCAAGGCTTAAAACAGCCTTTTATCAAGCTTTACCTCTGCTGCCATAAGCCTGCTAGGGCAGTGGACTGTGCTCCTTTCCTGCAAACTGTCAGACCCCCAAACAGTCCTCTCTTCACACCTATTACAGCTGCACATACAAGACAATAATAAGGGTTAGCAATTATTATAAAGGTGAAGACATTTGAAGGCTGATATATTGCATGCAAAGGTCTGAAATCTATTTATTTAAAGGTCTGAAAGTTGATTTACATACAGCATGATTGATTATCTCTTGTTGCCTAACAGTGGATGTTGAAGTTGGTTTAGAAGTGTGAGTGATTCTACTGTTTTGTCCTAGTCTCTTTAGTTGACTCACTCTTATAATTATCATACTGCGTCTAATACTACTGTTATTACATACTGTTATAACTCTGAAATGGTGCATGAAAGTCAGGCAGTGAAACTAATTTGAAAGTGCAATTGATATTGCTCATTTTGTTCTTTTGCTATTTGCATTTGTTACCAATAACAATGACAATACTGCTATACTGTGGCTGATACCACCTTATATAGATCTGAAACAAGTATTCTCTAACCATTTCAAGGTGGTGAATTGTTGGGCTCTATATGTGATCACTTGGCTATAATGCTTTGCATTCAACTCTTTGCTTAACTATTGATATCACCACACTAGAGTAACTGATTTAGTATGTTGTATCTGCTTCTAATTGTTAGTAGTAATCGTACATTCTCGTCATTAACATTTACACTTGCTTTTGGTAATCTATGTTATATAGTTAATGGTTGGAAACTGATTATGCTCTTTAGTTGTTAAGTGATCTATAGTAACACTCATTATAATACTAATTCATGATTGGCTATTCTTGCTCACACGTTGACTTTATACACTAAGTGCATAATTACATAGTATGTCTTCTTCATTCGCATAAAGTATATCGTTTAAGGCACTAGTCACTGACATTGTTGTCAAGAAGGCATAGATTCTAAGTGTTTTTGTAGATCAAAGAAGGGCCCTCCCCTTGGAGGTTCCGACTCTCCGAAGAAGTTGGAGAAGTGGCTTAGGTGACAGTGGTCACTTCCTCTTGCATTTGTTCATCGGAGGCTAGCCCTGCTAGTTCATCCGGTAACAAGGCCCTTCCAAGAGAACGTCTCTTTGATCTGTTAGTAAGTTATGAAGTATCCCGGATGTCCCGCCAAACGTGTATCATGTATAGCCCACATGATCTTCTCCCCAAGTGTGGACTCAAGGACTAAATATATGCGATCTCTGTAGTAGATAATGTCATCCACTACTCTATACCTATCATCCTGAACGTGGCCATCCATCAACTCACAAGCAAACCTATTCTTGGAATATTCCACTAGGAGGTGGGATTTCCAATTAGCTGAAATCTCTGTGAGCCAATCCAACATGGCCTGGATCTTCTATTGAGATACCCGCACACCCTTCTCTCTCATCCTGATATGATGGTACCTCGAACGCAAATCCATCTTAGATAGGTATACTGCCCTTTGAAGCTCATCCATCAACTTGTCGATCCCGGGAAATCCAAACTCAATGGTATGCTCAAATCCTTTGTTAGGAGGTCTCCTTGGAGGAATCTCTCCACTAGTGTCCTCTAAACCTGGATCCTAGATTGTTGTGTCCACACTTGTAATATATCCATTCCCACAATCAGTGGATGCATACACTTCCCTCTTAGCTGCTTTACAAGGTATATGCTCAACTATCTCATCTGTAGCTCTGACTTGAGCCTTCAAGGGGCTCTCCAAAAGAGGTGGCTCATGATCCTCATGCTGCATACTATGTGTATACCAGAAATTTCTGAATCATACCTCTCTTCAAGCCCCTACAAATCTGAATGCCTCTCGTGCTTGACCTTCCCAAGAGTCTCTTCCCTCAAATCATGAGTACCACTAACATCCTCATGTGTTATAGCTGCCATAGATGACTGAGTTTCTGTTGTGGATGATGAAGAATGTGCCAAACTCAACTCCCTGCAAAGCTCATCCACCCGAGTTTCTGATTCTTGAAGGGCCATTTGAGTGCTCTTCAAAGAATCCTTGGTAACCTGATGCTCATGGGTAAGCTTCTCAACTTCCTCTTCTTTCCCTTTTAGCGCATCAAAATAAATTTCATCAAGCTTAAGAAGATGATCTCTATCTGAAAGCAGGTGGAGGTAATTAGATTTCATCACCACCAATGCTTCTCTGAGTTCCTGAAAATCTGCAACGGAAAATTCTCCTGCAAAATTCTTATGTGTCCCTAGATGCTCTTCCTTCCACCAACAATTTGCCATCAACTTATGAGTATCATCAAAATGTTTTATGGCTGCAATAATCATCTCTTCGCTTACCTTCAACTGCCCTGTCAAATGATGGGACTCATGGGAACTATCATTTTCATATAAATGTTCTGATTTGTATTCACAGTTATGCTTCCCAAAATTAGCTCCCTCTTTGTCGTCCTTCTTGCATAACTCAGCATCCAAATGAAGCTTATACAACACTGAATCTTTATCATGATTAGGTACTAACACACCCAAATCATCATAATCACCATATGCGCAATCAACATGCCCATCATAAGCATTGATGTTATCAGCTTGATAGGATAGCTCTAATGGTGTATTGAAGGCTGATGTTTTGTCAACCTCTTTGCACACCTCCTCAACACGAGTAGATGCACTTCCAAGAAGTCATCCTGGAGTTCTGTCAAACTTCCCTCATGAGATGAGGTATCCATGTTGCCAACCACTTCAGATTTGAACCTCTCTTTCTTCTTCCCAACTGATATGTGAGACTCCAACCACTCATGGTGCTCTAACAATGTTGTTAGATTCTTTTGATATTGTTGAGAAACTTGTAACAATTCTGCCACGAGTTCCTGAGTTGTCTTCATCTTTCCTAAGCCGTTGAATGCCGGTCTTAATACCAAGTTACCACTGCTGTAAATAGCAATGTATAAGTGCTGGTCACTAATTGGAAACAATCTGAAAATTTCTTCTCACTGTTTTCCCCTCAGGCTGGAAGGATGCACAACTCTAATACCACTGTAATGATCTGCTAAATCTGGACCGATTTTTGTGCTCACTGCTTACGTATTCTGGTGTGGGACTTTTGTCAAACACAACAACTGCTCTGATATCAGTGTAACATCCCTGTAGCTGTAGCTTGTTTTGACTGATTTTTTTGTTAAGTTTGGATGGTCTTTTGTGGTGTTGAATCATATCTCATGTATCAACAATTTTAAGCCACAGAAAGTGCACATAGAGGTGTTCAAATGCATTTAAGATCAAGGAAAGGACACCCAAAACAATATATGAACAGGCTGCAATTTTATTTAACTCTAACGGCAGTACACAGGTAATAAAATTCAGATGGCAGTACACAGGTAATAAAATTCATATTTGCAATATAATTTCCAGACCTGTAGATCGCTGTGTATTAGCAGCCCTTGGACTATGAGTCGCCCCACTTCTGGTGGAGAAAGGTCACCATTAAATGCAAACAACCAAAGGATGTACCCAGCAGTATGTCAGTCTCATCTCAACAGTTATGGCCAAGCACAATCACAAGCTGGTTGAAACTCCTGTATTTTCCCTTGCCAACACGCCCCTAGCTGATGAGTGTGCCTCCTCTCATTCAAATAATAAGTCTGGACTGTAAATCACCTCTCCTTACTGCTGTTATATTGGTATTTTTGGTTGAAAACTTTCATCAAACAGTTTGGCAATGTACTCCAATACCACTGAAAAATCCCTGTTGGATTGGCTGAACTTTTTCTTTTCTTTGATTTGTGTTTGTTAGATGACTTGTTACAGATTTACCTCATTCAGATGATTTGACAACAAACACACAACATTTTGGCATATAAATATGCCATTTATTACAATCCGCACATAGATAACAGGAGTTGCATTTCACTGTCACTATCAAAAATTTATACAGCTGCAACAATGGTTGAAAAATCAATATACAGACCTGGTAATGTACTCCAATACCACTGAAAAATCCCTGTTGGATTGGCTGAACTTTTTCTTTTCTTTGGTTTGTGTTTGTTAGATGACTTGTTACAGATTTACCTCGTTCAGATGATTTGACAACAAACACAACATTTTGGCATATAAATATGTCATTTATTACAATCCTCGCATAGATAACAGGAGGTGCATTTCACTGTCACTATCAAAGATTTATACAGCTGTAACAATGGTTGAAAAATCAATAGACAGACCTGGTAATGTATATTTTTGCAATCCTGTAGCTGTCAGCAGTGGTCTACAGCTCTCTAATATTGGAGCAGACTTCTCATAAATAACCAAAATGACTGTAGATGACTTCTTTTAGCTGAAGAGTAACAATGGAAGTGCCCAGCAAAGTAGACAGCTCTGAATCCCTTCAAAAATGGCAGTCAAACAGCAGGGAAATGGGTGTAGACTCTAAACTCTTTAACTCTTTCCCAATGGCTGCGCCCTCCAACAGGACACCTCTCCTCAGTAATGGCGCACACGAGTTGGCTGAAAATGCCCTTTTTTTAAAATCTCAACACTTAGCCAGTGCCACTACCTCTATACCGGAGCTATGGCTGTGCCCAATGAGAGAAAAAAAAGCAAAATCGATTTGGTCTTTCCCTTGGCTAACTTGCCTTCTGAAAACACGTGCGCCCTCTCTTCCAAAATACCTACAAACTCAGAGATTTGTCCACTGACTGATAAAATGAAATGCATTCTTCTTCAACCTGTAAGCACAATGAAAGATCTGAATGATCTTTCTCTTTGCAATTAGCTAGGGTGGATAGTTTTATCACCAAAACCAATTTCTCTCTTAGGGTTTTCATCCCAAGAGCAAAAAGCCACAAGAGCTCTCCAATTCTTTTTTTGAAAATAAAAATGTCATGAATGATGAAAGAATAGGTCAATTTGCCTTTTTATTTCCACTTTCACATTTTTTCACCATTTTTATCCTTTTCCGCCTTTAATTAATAAAATTGACTTTTTCGCTCTCATTAAATAATATAAAATGACTTTATGAAGTATTTATGAAATATTTCCCCAAAGTCACTTTATAACACCTCTTATTTAAATTAATTACTCAATGTCACTTTTTAATGTTGCTTTCACCCAACTGACATTAAATAATTAATTAAATCCCTTTTTTATCGACTATAGCCTACGGAAATTAAATAGGCTAATGAGTCACCCTCCTCAAGTGATCATTTGAAAAGGGACATTACATGCTAGGAGGAGAGAATGTTTGTTTTTATATCTTTCCTCAAAATCCTAGCAATCTTATCAATGGTTCCTTGTATATAAGGAAGGAATATACACCTTCAAGTTATTGTGGTTATGATTCCTTGTAGGATGCTGAGCTCTATGAAAGACCTTGCCAATATGCCAAACCTTACAAGTTATACCATTATCTTTAATTTTTTTTCTAAATTTTTTTTAAGGTTACTTATTGAAAATTCTTAGAGCACAAGTTATCAATGTTTTAAGGACCCTAGATTTTTGCAGAGGGCGGTGATCATAGCAAATGTCCAGATATTGTTCAGTGTGGGTCTTCTTTCTATACACTCAGTTGGCATTGAAACTATCGTGGTTCCTAGTCATAAGAACATGCAAGAAAGGAAGGGATCTATTTTCTTTGACTTCCATGGTCAACTTGATAGGTTCTTACTGGTTATTAAGATACTCAAGAAATCTGTCCAAGTTCTCGTTTCCATGAGGCCAGTTTACATTGGTGTCATCTACATACCTTACCAACCATTTTGGTTGGAGAGGGGAAGGACCTAGAGCATATTCTTTGAACTGTTCCATGAAGAGGTTTGCTACTACGGGGGATAAGGGTGATCCCATGGAAACACCACATGTCTATTTATAGATATCTCCTTGAAAGCTAAAAAATGTGTACTTAAGCCGCATCTCAACCAGATCAGTTATTTCGTGGTCTGTGATCCCTCTAAAGACCTCAATAGCCTCATTGACAGGTATCGTTGTATAAAGAGATACAACATCAATGCTGAGAAGGACATCATCATTGGCAACCTAGAGATTCTTGATTTTGTTTACAAAGAAAGTAGACCCTTTGATGAAAGAAGAGGCGAGTCCCACCAAAGGTTTTTAGCTTTCTTGCTAAATACTTTTGCTAGAGTGCATGTGGGGGATCCGATGGTGTCGACAATGAGTCTTATTGAAATGCCGTTCTTATGAATTTTAGGAAGTCCATAAATCCTAGGAACAATAGGGCAACTAGGGATGAGCTTGTCCTCTAATTTTTCATTGATAGAGGAGCCCTTGATGGCCTCTGTTAGATCTTTTAAAATCTTATTCAATGGATTCTTGTTGAGCTTCTTATAACATCCGCTTGTGTCTAATGTTCCTGTACTGTAATTCCCCTTGTCCATCACCACCATCGTGCTGCCTTATCACCTTCAACTATACAAGGTTTGTCATTTAGTGTTGTTAGTGTCTGATACTCAATTTTGCTGATGTTTCTTCCAGGTGGTTGTGAATGCCTTGGTGCCATGGAACTGTCCCAGTGGATCTCTTCTGCAACATCAATGGGCAAATGCTTTATGCTTTCCTCAATGTTGCATATAATATCATGCACTGGGATTTTCCTTGGGGCGACTGCAAACCTAGACCACGCTCCAGTAACCTTATTGTGCTATCATCCAACAGGTGGTTCAAGAGATTGACCACATGGCTTTTCTTCTGTTCATCCAAGGCAGATGTCAACTCTAACAGGTGGTCCGTGAGATTGATCACTTGGCTTTTCTTTTCTTCATCCAAGGTAGATGTCGAATCTCTTAAAGAGATGCATTCTACCTGAGCACCATTACTAGTACTATGGTTCTTAAAGGAAATGTGATTACTCCCAACTTCACGGGTATCTGATTCATTGGTGCCTGAATCACTTTTCAATAACTTAGAAGTGACACATGATCCAAAGAATCATGTACAATCAATATTAAGAGAGTCTTCATCTCAAATTTGCTAGAACATCATGGGTTTCACCATTGCAGTAGAAATTATTAATTTACCATTCATATGGTTATCTTGTTGTCTGACTTGTAACTTGCTTTATCTTACAAACATAAGCTACATTAGAAGTCCAGTATCAGTTTAATCCGTGATTAAGAAGGAAAGTTATTTCTACATACATCCAACAGCAGTACTATTTTCTCTTGCATTCTCAGTTGAACTGTTTCATTTAGTTGATTGGAAGCTATATTCTTTGAAGTGTCTTTGTAAGTGATCCAGATTCCATATATATTAGTTATGCAATACTGTCTGTTAAGGTACTTCCTTTTTCAGTCATCGAAAGGCTTAGTTTCTAGTATCTACGCTAGCAATCTTCCATCTTAAAGTATTGAATCCTAAATTATGTTTCCATTTGAATCTGGCTATAATACAAGTGCTCATTTTTTCAGAAAAAAGCAGGAGAGGAAGCACATAAAGATGAACCATCTGCTTAATGTTTTTTGGAAAGAACAGGACCAACATGCAGTGACTATGTATTATTACTAAGTAGTAATGATGACAAGAATGCCTGCATATCAATAGGCTGTGATCAGCCTTTGTTTTGAAAATAAGGGTTTTTGTAATTACCCCTCCAATTTCTCCTGAGGCATTCAAAACAGGTTTTGAAAATAAGAGTTGTAATTACCCCACCAATTTCTCCTGAGACATTCAAAACATATATATCTGAAACATTATATACCTGACATGTTTGTTCATGACACGTAATGTGTGCAAGTCCATTTTTCTGTCTGCAATATCTGTTCATTTGGCTTTTTTAGTTTGTGCATTTTGCAGATTGTAGGGTAAATACTACTAAATTCTTTCAGTCTGTGTTCTCGTTTAAGATTATGTCATCATTAGAAATGTTTGTGAATTAGGCTTGGATATTTAATTTGAAAAAGTGAAGTTGAAATATGTCTTAATTCCATACAGGTACAACAGGCATTATGTCGCTTCAACAGCTATTCTCATGGCTTGAATTCTATGCATTATGTGTCTGTGGCCTTTTTCTTCCTATCTCCAATGTCTAAGCTGTTTCCACCTCTTAGAAACACATTTGCATTCCGTCTTCATGCATAGCTTTGTTTTATTTTCCTAATTTTTGGGTAGCAGACGAGTTTATTTTTAAGACAGGAAAATGTTGCAAAAATCTCTGATTTCTTCCAATATTTCCTTTTTATTTTTTAAGTTGCTGACTTGTCCAAGTTATTCTAATTTTTTTCAGGTTCAAGTAAATGCTTGCTGATATTTTTTGATATTTTCCCAATATTTCCAGTAAGGTTCTTTCCAAATTCTTGGCGAATTCCCCAAAATGTTGTTTGCAACATTCAAACATATTATTGTTAGATGTTTCACTATTTCTGGGGTATTGTAGTTTATATTATTTTGTTCATGCTCCTTAGGTTTGGTCATGGATTTTGTTTCCCGTCTTCATGCATAACCTTTTTATATTTTCCTAACTTTTAGTAGCCGACAATGTTTTCTAATTCACAAGAAGAAAATAGTACATCATGTTGTCATTCAAAACTGTGTTCTTGTTTGGGTATTCTATTGTACCTTATTTTTTCAGACTTCCCAGATTCACTAAGGCTGTTTCTTGTTTGAAATGCACTTATTTGTAACTCTACAGAGTACAATTAATATTTCGCCTCATTGTCTGTCATTTTACCTCCTAAATGTATCTTCCTTAAATAGAGATGCTCAATTTTTATGGTTTGACTTAGGTACAGTTTCATGTGTTTTGAGGATAGTTTCAGGATTTTCCATTTGGATCTAAAACGTTTTTTAGTAGTGCCATCACAGAGTAACGTAGCTTCACACCAATGCTTTAGCTATCTACAGTGAATCACTTATTGGCCAAAGTGAAGAAAGGAGTTCTTTGAAAGGTAACATAAAGATTTTGATTTATGATTGGTGGAAGTTGAGTTCTAAATGCACACCTTGCACTTATTAGGTTTCAACGGGTGCAGTTTCATGTGTTTTGAAGATTGTTTCAGGATTTTCCGTTTGGATCTGAAACTTTTTTTATAGCGCCATCACAGGGTAGTGTAGCTTCACACCAATGCTTTAGCTATCTACAGCGAATCACCCAAAGTGAAGAAAAGAGTTCTTTGGAAGGTAACATAAAGATTTTGATTTACGATTGGTGGAAGTTGAGTTCTAAATGCAGACCTTGCACTTAATAGGTTTTGAGATTTTGGTTTATGATTGGTGGAAATCGAGTTTTAAAGGTACACCTTGCAGTTTTTAGATTTCAGTATTCTAGTTTGACTCAAACTTCTCTATTGAACCTTAGAGATCTCTGTGGCCTAGGGAATTCTGGACTCATATATAGCTTCTCTAAATTACTGCCAGCTGCACCTCTGTTAGCACTTCTTGAAAAATAGAAGTCCATCAGTCTAACCTTTGTACCTCATGGCATAAGGTAGGCCTGACTGATGCTGATGTTCTTTTCATTTAGCAAGTCATATGAGCAGATTTTCAAGAGGCCATTAATTACACTTAAGTGCCTAGCATTTTTTGGCTGCTGCCAGCAGTCCCACTTCTTAGTCAACAGTTAATGTCCTGTTGCACCATTAAGCAGGAGTAACTAAAGCCAAACAATGGCAGCTACATATGCTATGGAGTATCCTTGGTTGGTTGTCCTTCTGTGACCTTGTTGTGTTCCTTATTGCAGTGGGTATCTGTTGTTGAGGGTGGTACTAGTCAGGTTTTGAAAAGCATGTTGAAAGTTTTCTGAGATTTTCAACCACCTGGTTTTATGTCAAATTTTCATAGTTTAATGCCCAACCCAGTTTTGTGTATTGGCTGGAAATTACACTAAGTTTTCAGACATTTAAAACACTGCTGAAAATCACATTTAATGACAGAAAATTAAATATTCATGCACATCATAAATAATTTCTGACTCAGAATTTTTGGCCAATAGCCCAGGAAAAACCCACAAGGGGAAAACCTGCTTGGAGAGAGATTTCTATTTCTTCAGTCAAATAATTCCAGTACAGTAAAGTTTCAGTCAAATCACACTTATCTCAACCATGAGAAATCACCCAGAAGGATGCCTCAATTTCTGTGCAAACTCCTCGAAATTTGTGCCAGAAATAACAGCTCAGTTCTGCCCTCGATAACTGTGCCCAACCACCTCGAAAACTGTGCCCAGACTGCTGTATGGTACAACAATTAATGCTGAAGTACAATCCTCGAAAACTGTGCCCAGAAACTTGAGAAATGTGCCCAAAACTTCCTCGAAATTCGTGCTATATGGACTGCAATTAATGCAAAAGTATGGCCTCGATTTCTGTGCCAGAATGATACACGTTGCATTGGGAGATGTGCTGTACGGAAATCTCTCAAAATCTGTGCTGCCTCAAAAATCGTGCTGCTGGAAAACTAAGTTCCCTCGAAAATCGTGCCTCTCTTGCTCTCTCCACTTCTCTTCAACAAAAAAAGTGAGTCTCTTGCCTTCCCTTGCCCTTTTTGTCTAAACCCTAGGGTGAGTGAATGGTCACTCAATTCAATGGCTGAGATTAGATGAGATCAGTGGATGGAAATAAAAGCTCATTAAATTCTCATGAAAATTAATTTCACTCACCGCACTTAAATTTATCAAAAAGTGACTTTACTCTCTAAAGTCTAATTAAATGCTTATATCAAGTCATTTAATGCAAGGGTCACTTTATTTCCCCTTTTAAGTGACCATGGCTAAAGTCACCTAGGGGAACACATTCCTAGGTACAAAAATCAACACTCCCTCTTACCGAGGAATGTGTTCTGCACCACTCCCAACTTGTCTCTGAAGAAGACAAACTTGCCTCGCCCCAAGGATTTTGTCAGAATGTCTGCAACCTGCTCATCAGTGGAAATGTACTGGAACTCCACAACTCCTCTCTGAACATAATCTTAAATGAAGTGGTATCTGATCTCTATGTGCTTAGACCTGTCGTGAAAAATTGGATTCTCAGATAGCTGGATGCAACTGATTGTCACAGTAAATCACCGTGGGCTTCAGCTCCTGACCAAACAAATCCACCAATAACTTGCGAAGCCACAATGCCTCGCAGCTAGCCTGATTGGCTGCTATGTATTCAGCCTCAGCAGAACTCAAAGCAACGGACGTTTGCTTCCGACTGAACCACGACACTACTGTCGAGCCCGAACTGAAGCAACACCCGGAAGTGCTCTTTCGATCCCTCACACTGCCTGCCCAATCTGAATCCGTGAAGCCAACCAAACTAATTCCACCCAAACTCCTGTAGTCCAAACCAAAATCCACTGTCCTTGCAAGGTATCTCAACACATGTTTCGCTGCTGTCCATTGCACTCTCCTAGGCTCCACCATGAACTGGTTGAGAGTGTTCACCGCAAAACACAAGTCTGGCCTGGTGTTGACCAGATACATCAATGACCCAATGAGCTGATGATATAATGTAGGATCTACCAACTTTCCCTCAGAAGCATGAAGATGCTTCCAGTTGGTAATCATAGGCGTGGACATGGGCCTGCAATCATCCATCCGAAATCTCCTCAGAATATCAGTAGCATACTTTCTCTGTCCTAGGAAAATATGACTAGGCTCCTGCCAAACCTCCATCCCCAAATAATAGTGCATCAACCCAATATCTGTCATCTCATACTCTGTAGCAAGATCTCTCTTGCAATCTGCAATGAGACACTCCTCCCCTGTGATAAACAAATCATCAACGTACAACAGAAGAATGAGTGGATCCCCGTCAATCATAATGAAGTAAAGATTGGGATCTGCCTCACTCTCCTGAAATCCCATCAACATCATATAAGCATCAATCCTGGAATATTAAGCTCGAGGAGCTTGCTTTAGACCATACAAGGCCTTCTTCAGCCTGCACACATGAGAATCTCTCCCATGAATCTCAAAGCTCTGTGGCTGCTCCAAATAAACCTTCTCCTGCAGAAGACCATTGAGAAATGCGGTCTTCACATCCATATGGTGGATCCTCCAACCCATCTCTACTACCATTGAAATCACTGCCCTAATAGAAGAATATCGTGTAATCGATGCAAAGGTTTCATCATAATCAACTCCCTCTACCTGTGAAAACCTCCGTGCCACAAAGCAAGCCTTGAACTTCTCCACACTACCATTTGTAGCATGCTTTACCTTGTAAAGCCACTTGGAAGTCACCACTGACTTCCCCTCTGGTCTCGATACAATCTCCCATGCATCATTCTTCATGATGAAATGGTACTCTTCCATCATGGCATCTCTCCAAACTTGATGCTGAGAGACCTCCTTAAAAGTAGAAGGCTACGACTCACGAAGACTAACAACTAAAGTCGAACCCAATCTGTCAGGCATCACAACTGTCCGAATGGGCTCCTAGGGCCTACCAAATGCCTTTGCTTCCTCTAAGGTATCACGAAGCCATTTAGGCTTCCTTTTCCTTGAAGGCTCCTCCCAAACTGGTCTCTCCTCATATGAAGAATTGCCAGAAGTAGATGGTCCAGCAACCTATGGACTAGTAGCCCGTGAACTAGTCACAGGTGAATTTGTAACCTGAGATCTAGAACCTGGCCCCGAAATACCTGCTGGCTGTACCACTGAACCTGTAGAACCTGTCCCTGTAACCTGTGGCCCAGTCACTTCGGAAACCTGTGAACCTGTGATCTACACTGAAGATCCCTGTGTCACCTGAGTTGTGGGTGCCATCGTTGCCAGAAGCAGATGGTCCAACAACCTATGGACCAGTAGCCCATGATCTAGTCACAGGTGAATCTATAACCTAAGATCCAGAACCTGTCCTCGAAATACCTGCTGGCTGTACCACTGAACCTATATAACCTGTGCCTGTAACCTGTGGCCTAGTCACTTTGGAAACCTATGAACCTGTGATCTGCACTGAAGATCCTTGTGTCACCTGAGGTGTGGGAGCCACCGTTGCCAGAAGCAGATGGTCTAGCAACCTATGGACCAGTAGCTCGTGAACTAGTCACAGGTGAATCTGTAACCTAACATCTAGAACCTGTCCCCGAAATACCTGCTGGCTATACCACTGAACCTGTAGAACCTGTGTCTGTAACCTGTGGCCCAGTCACTCCAGAAACCTGTGAACCCGTGATCTGCATTGAATATCCCTGTGTCACCTGAGGTGTGGAAGCTAGTGGCTCCCCATGCTCCAACTCTCTAGACTTCCTGAAGGCTCTCTCCTCCTCAAACCTCACTTTCCGCCTCACAACAACCTTCTTCTAGCCAGGAAGATAAATGCGGTAAGCCATCGAAGTCTCATCATAGCCCACAAAGATGCCTCTCTCTGTGTGGGATCTAACTTTGTCCTCTTCTCAGAAAGGACATGAGAGTAAGTCAAACAACCAAATATACGAAAATGACCAACCTCAGGCTTCTTGCCCATGAACATCTCCTCAGGAGTCTTCCTTCCCAAGGCACGGTGGGGACTTCTGTTCCGCAGGTTAACTGCAGTACTGCAAGCCTCTACCCAAAGAAAGAAAGGGATACTTTGATCATGAAGCATAGCTCTCGCTGCTCCCACAATAGCCCTATTCTTCCTCTCAGCCACTCCATTCTACTCAGGAGTATATGGAAATGTCAACTGTCTCTGTATGCCCTCTTGCATGCAAAACCCATCAAATTCATTGGAGGTATACTCACCCCCATTGTCCGATCTCAGGATCCTCCTCCCTGTCTGATTCTCCACAAGAGCTTTGAACTCTTGGAAGATCCTCAAAACTATAGGTGACTTCTTGCTCCTCAGGAAGTAGATCTAGGTCTTCCTAGAATAGTCATCAGTGAAGGTCACATAATACTCAAATCTTGTCAAGGAAACATATGACATAGGACCACATATATCTGTATGGATCAAATCAAGTACCCCTGCTGACCTACTGTCATTGCTCGGAAAAACAGTCTTGGTGTACTTTCCCAAAGCACACCCCCTGCATACATCACTATGCTCTGTGCTGAACTCTAGTAAACCTATAACCACACTTCTCAACAATCTCGAAGCTAGATGATGCAAATGGGACATTCTCCGATGCCATAGCTCGCAAAGCTCACTGCTACTACTGTGTGTCAAAGCATGTTGAGGCTGAAATAAGAGCTTGTATAGTTTCCCGCATCTAACCCCAATGTCCATGGAGGTAGATAGTTTTGTAGTCTTGGGGAATACCTGCACTCGTCCATCCAAGAAACAAACCCCAAGACCCCTATCCTCAATAGTGGAAACTGATACCAAGTTCTTTTTCAATCCAGGGACAAACAACACATCCCTCAGAATCATAGGACTCATGGACTCCCTTTGAAAGGTAATGGTCTCACTGTTAGGATATTCCTATACTCCATCCTAGTCCCACCAGTATTTTGATCCTTTACATTTTCAGTCATGCATGCACCTTTAGGGTTTGCATGCATTCTAGGGTTTGCATGCATTTTGCATGCATCCCAGTTATCAGTCCAACACCTAGCCCTCAGTTAGCCAGCCCCCAGGAGCTTCTCACTATTCAGTTTTAGCCCTCCAGTTGCTTAATGCGCCCTTCTTCCTTGATTTTAGGGAGCAACTCGCCCTTCTTCACCTTACACTCAGTTACACTCAGTTACAGTGAGTTACACTCAGTTACAGTCAGTTACAGTCAGTTACACTCAGTTACACTTAGTTACATCAGTTACACTCAGTTACACTCAGTTACAGTCAGTTACAGTCAGTTACACTCAGTTACACTTAGTTACATTGAGTTACACTCAGTTACACCTACCAGAGTTAGTTTGACTGATGGTTGATAGTTACTTGAGCATTGATGACTTCAATGATGATGATGAAGACTTCCAGTTGCGCTCCGATGATCATGAGGACACCTAGTTGTGCTCCGATGACACTCTATTGATCTTATGATCACTCTGAGAGGCTAATTCGAATTGCCACCTTAGGCATTCGAATCCTCTCTACCATTGTACTATTTATTTGTCTATATTATGATTAATTAATTAGTGTGTGTGAAGTATTATTGCTTCTATCCGAATTCTACTGTACCATATTATTCTGTTGCTCATTATACTGTATTGACCATTTTTCTTCTATTTTCCTGCTTAATCATAATTACTCTTGTGAGGTACGCATCATCTCTTAGATCTGCTGTGAGGATTTTCACATGGTATCAGAGCATGTTGAGAGTATTGTTTATCTCCATTATTGAGAGTTTTTTGCAGGTTATTACCAAGATTTCGAGTGTAGCAGTTGCATTAGTTTCTGCATTTTTGCAGCAGTAGCAGTTGCAGTTATTCTATATTGTTTTTGCAGGTCTTCTACAGCTTCAATGTATCCTAAATTAGAAGAAATCACTCCTCTTTCTCTATTCAACTATGATGAATGGAAACAAAAAATAATAGCATATTTAAAGAGCCATGATCTCTTTGATTGCTATTTTGAAAGAGAGTTCAAATCCTTTACAAAGAAGATTAAATGGTTGAATAAAGGTGACATGCACATTGGAAGAATGAAGCTTACTATGACTGATTACATATTGTACCCAGCCATCATTGATATTGAAACTCCAAAAGAGTTATGGGCTCATCTGGATGAAATATTCGGCAAAAAAAACGATGGATTTGGTCCAAATCCCTTCAAAAGCAAGCAAGGTGATGCATTCGCTCCATTTGATGGTCTCTCAGATCATGATGCATTCGCTCCTCCTGATGGTCTCTCAGATCATGTTGCATTCGCTCCCCTTGATGATCTCTCAGATCATGAACTAGTATCATCTCATATTGAAGTTGTTGACAAAAAACTTGTAGATTCTCCACTCATGCTCAAACTTTCTTCTCTTTCTGTGCCAGCTCACACTCTAGATATTGCGGAAGGTCCTAAATCCTCTCTTGCACCAGAGTCTATTGGTTTGCATCATGATCACATGATTATTTCAGAGGTCAAAACAGCTACTGAAGGTAATGCATTCGCTCCTCTCCAGCTATCTCCTCTTTTATACTACTATATGATCATAAATTCATGCTTTCAGAAGGTTATTGAAGATTATGGCCATTGCCATTCGCTTGGGATAAATTTTCATGCAATTACTGGTTTTGATCTCACCTCTCATGGTTCAAAGGAGATCTCAAGAAACCATGATTCAAGTCTTGGATCTAATTTGGATTCTAAGCAATTACTGCTTGGGATAATTTCTCATGCATATGATAGTTTTGATCTCACCCCTGCTGGTTCAAAGGAGATCTCAAGAAACTGTTTTTAAGTCTTAAATTTGATTTTGATTTCAAGCAAACATGTAATAGTTATTTTTGGCATAGTCTCACCCATGGTGGTTCGAAGGAGAAGACAAAAGACTATATGCACTTTCACAGATTTGATCCTACCTCAGCTGATTCGAATCACAGGTTCAAGGATCATTCTCATACTGTTGGATTTGTTCTCATCACATTCGATTTGAAGAGCAAGTACAAGCACATGCTTTTTGAGCATGATCCACTTCTTCTCAAGAAGAAGATACCTCCAGACATATGACCAAGCATCACACATGCTTGAGTTTGGAGCATTTATTTTTTATGTGTGCCTTACAGTCTATTTTTTGAGGAGGGGGTATGTTTCCCATGAAATTTTCCCACTTCCTTGGTTTATTGATTGTTATTATTCATTGTATTGGGTGACCTTTGGTCTTAGTTACCAGGGCCCAGGATGGATTAAGGGGGGGTGTTAGGATATTCCTATACTCCATCCTAGTCCCACCAGTGTTTTGATCCTTTACATTTTCAGTCATACATGCACCTTTAGGGTTTGCATGCATTCAAGGGTTTGCATGCATTCCAGTCATCAGTCCAACACCTAGCCCTCAGTTAGCCAGCCCCCAAGAGCTTCTCACTGTTCAGTTTTAGCCCTCCAGTTGCTTAATGCGCTCTTCTTCCTTGATTTTAGGGAGCAACTCGTCCTTCTTCACTTTACAGTCAGTTACACTCAGTTACATTGAGTTACAGTGAGTTACACTCAGTTACATTGAGTTACACTCAGTTACACCTACCAGAGTTAGTTTGACTGATGGTTGATAGTTACTTGAGCATTGATGACTCCACTGATGATGATGAAGACTTCCAGTTGCGCTCCGATGATCATGAGGACACCTAGTTGTGCTCCGATGACACTCTATTGATCTTATGATCACTTTGAGAGGCTAATTTGAATTGCCACCTTAGGCATTTGAATCCTCTCTACCATTGTACTATTTATTTGTCCATACTATGATTAATTAATTAGTGTGTGTGAAGTATTATTGCTTCTATCCAAGTTCTACTGTACCATATTATTCTATTGCTCATTATACTGTATTGACCACTCTTCTTCTATTTTCCTGCTTAATCATAATTACTCTTGTGAGGTACACATCATCTCTTAGATCTGCTGTGAGGATTTTCACACCCACGACCAACTACTCTGACAATGGTGTCATCTCCCAGTACAACCTCCACATCTACACCTGTCTGTGAAAGCTCAGAGAACATTTCTCAAGCACCTGTCATGTGACTTGAAGCTTTGCTGTCAATATACCAAGTGCTAGTGGTTGAAGCACCCATCTGATGGCCAATCAACAAAGAATACTCCATCTCCATATCCAAATCGGTGCTGGTAACAATAGAGGCTCTCTCTCTCTCTCAACATGTCCAGCACAAAGATAAAACTCTCTCTGAAATCTCTTTCCAAAATCATCAACTTCAGCTGAGGCTATTGTCTGTTGCTTTTTCTTCTTCTTTGGACACTGTGAAGCACAGTGCCCAAATCCTTGACATGCATAGCACTTGATTTTACTCAAGTCTTTCTTTTGCCCACCCTGCTGCTGCTGCTGCTTGGGGCTCATCTTCTTCTTGCCCTTTGCAGTCAATGCCACATTCTCCTCATCCTCCCTACTCTGTGAAGAGCTGCCTTGTACAAGACCTCTCCTGGTCTCCTCCTGTACAAAATCATCCCACAGTCTATCCAAAGAAGGTAAGTTCTCCCTGTCCACTATGGCCTGCACAAAAGCTGCCCAAGGCTTGGAAGCCCCATTCACTGCTGTCCGCACAAGCTTTGTAGCTGTAACTACCTCCCCAACTGCCGCTAGCTCATCTCTAACTTGAGATATCCTGGTAAGGTAAGATGTCACTGCCTCTCCATTGTTCATCTTTATACCCTTAAGCTTCTCTCTTAGAACCATCTTCCGGTTCTCATTAGTGCTCTGGTATAAATTAGTCAAGGCTGCCCACATTTTAAATGCACGGTCCTTACCTGAAATGTGGGGAATGATGTGGTCTTTAATTGCATCTAACACAATTCTCCTAGCCTTACAATCTTTTTTGTTGAAGGATGCTAATGCCGTTGCATCAGCGGAAGCTGGAACTACTATAGGGTTTGCTGTTGTATTGTTTACTACTTCATCCCATAATTCATTATATTCCAAAATCATCATTATCCTAGCTTTCCATGGAACAAAATTCCATGTTCCATCTAGCCTATCCTCCAACGTAAGTGCTGTAGCCACCTCACTGCCAACTCAACAAGGTGCTGCCCACTAACAGAATAAATCACTGACTGTCTGAAATAAGTTTAGTTTTCTGCCCCCAAGCTTTGATACCATGAAAGTTTTCTGAGATTTTCAACCCCCCGGTTTTATGTCAAATTTTCATAGTTTAATGCCCAACGTAGTTTTGTGTATTGGCTGAAAATTACACTAAGTTTTCAGACATTTAAAACACTGCCGAAAATCACATTTAATGATAGAAAATTAAATATTCATGCACACCATAAATAATTTCAGACTCAGAATTTTTGGCCAATAGCCTAGGAAAAACCCACAAGGGGAAAACCTGTTTGGAGAGAGATTTTTATTTCTTCAGTCAAATAATTTCAGTACAGTAAAATTTCAGTCAAATCACACTTATCTCAACCATGAGAAATCACCCAGAAGGCTACCTCGATTTATGTGCAAATGCTGCCTCGATTTGTGCCAGAAATAACAGCTCAGTCTTGCCCTCGATAACTATGCCCAACCACCTCGAAAATTGTGCCCAAACTATTGTACATTACTGTAATTAATGTTGAAGTACAATCCTCGAAAATCGTGCCCAAAAATTTAGGAAATGTGCCCAGAACTACCTCGAAATTCGTGCCATACAAACTGTGCAATTAATGTAGAAGTACGGCCTTGATTTTTGTTCCAGAATAATACATGTTGCCTTGGGAAATGTGTTGTACGAAAATCTCTTCTCGAAATTTGTGCTGCCTCGAAAACCATGCCGCTGGAAAACTAAGCTCCCTTGAAAATCATGCCACACTTTCTCTTGCTCTCCTCTCCAGTTCTCTCCAGCAGAAAAGTGAGTCTTTTTCCTTCCCTTGCCCTTTTTGTCTAAACCCTAGGGTGAGTGAATGGTCACTCAATCCAATCGCTGAGATTAGATGAGATGAGTGGATGAGAATAAAAGCTCATTAAATTCTCATAAAAATTAATTTCAGTCACCTCACTTAAATTTATCAAAAAATGACTTTACTCTCTAAAGTCTAATTAAATGTTCATCTCAAGTCATTTAATGCAAGAGTCACTTTATTTCCCCTTTTAACTGACTAAGGCAAAAGTCACTTTGGGGAACACATTCCTAGGTACAAAAATCAACACATGTTCGTAACTATATGATGGCAGATACTGATAGAAGGATGATGGCAATATTGCAGTCTAGGATGCTTGTTAAATTAGACACCTCTCCCATATACAATATTGGAACACTAATTTCGTTTTAATTTTTATGACCCTACAATTTGGTTCGTAGCTATTAGATAGGCTGATGCAAGTTTTACCACAACATTTTGTTAGAAGTTAGTTCACCCTTTTATATCAGGTGCCTGTCTTGTTGACTGGTGAGAATCTTTAGTGAGAAATGATAAATGATGTGCCACAAGATACAATATTGATTATCTTACTTTGTTAACTGTGTTTGGACTGAAATTCTCTCCGTTTCCCCCATCCCGGAAAATGACGACCTTATATAAGAGGCTTCTCTAGCGAAATGGAAACCACATATAGAGGTGCTTCTTTTCATCTTTAATTTAATATTATAGCCCATTGAGAACTATATAAGTCAAGTTTAAATTGTCCAGACTGATCTGCCCTCTTATGTTTAAGATGGTCTACAGTAGCATAGCGTCAAAGCTAACGATGTTCAATATTCATAAATATTGTCGTTGCCCAGTGTTACCAAATGAACTAGCAGGGCTAGCCTCTGATGACAAATATGAGAGAAGTGACCACTGTCACTTTATCCAATTCCCTAACGTCTTTGAAGAGTCGGAACCTCCAAGGGGAAGAGCCTTTATGTGACCTTCAAAACACTTTTGGACACGAAAAACTATGTCTTCTTTAACAATCAGATTAGTGACCAGTGCCTTAGACAATGATTTTAAGAGAATAAAGAAGACATACTAATTTATCATTCAATCGCAACAATGTAAACACTAGCACATAAGCTAGGTAGTCAATGTAGCGAAGTGTATCATATTCAATGACAATTTTTCAAATAAGTACAAATGTCCAAAGATAGTCAATTATGTCTAAAGAGTCTTGGGAAATGTATGTAGTTTCCAATAATCTAATCACCTCTATGATAGTTAAATAACATCTATATCAGAGTTGTATGGAAGAGTACTAGAGGCAAGATCACTGTCATCAACTTATGAAAAACGACAAGGATAAGACCATATTGTAACCAACTTTATCATCCACACTTCTATGCAAAGGATCACAACCACATTAGAATTATAGCAACATTAATAGTAATTATAACAGCTGCACCAAGATGAACTTTAGAAGGCAAAAACAATAATATTTATATCACTCACCGAAAAACAAGTTTTAGAATGTTGTACATACAGTTAACCTTCTTGTTTTAGGGCTACATAAAGGAATACTTGCATAGTATAGCAGCAGTAGGAACAATAACCAATAACTATAATGACCATAGGAGAATGAGTGCAATCACTTACACTTATACATTAGCTATTTTCCCACTTACATTCATCAAATCATGAAGAATCATAAATGTATCAATATCAACAGTATATCAGAGGTTTACAACAACAGTATGCTAAAGACAAGAAGAAAGAAGAGGAGACCAACTTTTGATCATTTCTCATTTGGAAAAAATTGGAGAGCTTAGCTTGTCCTTGCACGGTGGATGTTTATCCTCTTTGCCTTAGAACCAATTTCGAGGGTGCAAGATTCCTATCTTATTTGGTTGATGGAGAGGCCATTAAGACCTCTCAACAGAGATTCATGGATATGTTTTGATGCAGTTTCAAACCCCAATTGAGTTCTAGTTCATCTTCTCTCATTCTTCTCTATGCCTATTCTACTATCTTTCTCTCAATGCCATGTAAATGTGCAAGGGTGCACTTCTTGTTGCTTATAGTTAGTGGAGGATTGTTATTTCAACTTCATGGACATGTTACTTGCTGAATATATTTGTAATAATCATATCATGAGAGCCACAACTCGAAACATCATGCATTTCAAGTGATATTTCCAATCAAGAAAGAGATTTGAGCCATTTTCCCCATAGCATTTGCATAGTGAATTTGGAATAATGTTGTACCTGTTTTGTATCAGAGTTTGCTGAGATATTTATCCATATTATGAGCTGTATATGAATTTAATTTGATGTTCCAAATGATGTTTTCAGACCCTTGAAGTGTTACTATGGTTTATGATTAAATCGAGACTCCTTGTCCACCATTTTCACCACAAATCTTAGACTATAGAAGCTGTTGTTCATTGGGTTACCTATTTGACTCTAAAACCAAATATAATGTTGCACACATATTGTACTTAATGTCCTCTAACAGAGACAAGTCCCAGACCAAGAATTAGTGAAGGCTATACAGTGTTTGGAAAAATATTTAATGGAAGACCTAAGGGGGATTTCCACTTCTCAAATTAACTAGTCTTGTCCCGAAACTTCTTTCCCTGCAAATTGCAGACCATGGATGGATATATCCGTTGTTTGAGTGTATGATAGATGTGTTAATGTGTCCTATTCCCCATCAAGACCTTCCTCCCCAAATTCTAAATCATTTGGAAGTGTTTGGAACCAGTTGTAAACTACAACCCTAGAGTCAAAACAAGGTGAACCCAAACATTTTCTTTTGGAGGGATATTACAGTGGTATCAGAGCATGGTCCTTGCACCTGATTTGGGTGACCATTTATGAGGTCAGTAATTCATCCCCACCCTTAGAAACTGAAACTGAAAGTACCTTTGGTGAAGAGGAAGAAGCAGGAGAAGAGGTACACTCTGTTGAGACTATGGCTAAGGATGAGAAAGGAACCTTGGAGATGGAGGAGAAAGAGGAGTTTATGAAATTCATGAAGCCATTTTTTTGAGGACATGATAAGACATATAATGCAAGGGTTCGAATTGATGGCTAGTCAAATTGGAAGCAAATTGGCAATATGAGGAAGTAGTAGTTCCCCTTTCGAGGAAAGGAGGCATTTGGTGGAAGCATTTTCTCAAAGACAGTGCCTCACAATCGACCCAATGAATTCCAGAGCTCAACAAGATCCACCACACCCAAGTTTTTCGAGGCCAAAGAGGATCTTCACACCCAATATAGAATGCAAGAAGTTCTAGCAGAATGGCAACAATTGAGTGAAGATTGTAGGAGGACCTTACCATTTGATAAATTCTTTACTGTCTCAAACAAGCTCGAAACGAGGTGAGGCAACATAAATCCTTTCCAAAACAAAGAATTGAATTATGCCATAGGTAAAATGCCCATTCCTACCTTTGATGGCTCATCTCAAAGTTATGCAAATACTTGGGTACAAAAGTTAGATGTATATTTTTAGCTGAATCCAATGGTTGAAGATGATGCTTTAAAAATGACTATTTTGCATCTTGAGGGAGAAGCAAATTATTGGTGGTTACATGGACTTAAAACCTTGGGACATGATCAGGTCACATCATATGAAGAGTTTGTTAACAGGTTAGTGGAAAGATTTGAGCAAAAAGACCTTGAAATGCCTTTCAAGGAACTAACACAGTTGAAGCAAACTGGAACCCCTGAGGAGTACATGTTGGAATTCCAAAAACTATCAGTTAGGGTGGCTAATGTATCTATGGTTCTATTGGTATTGCTCTTTACTAAAGGATTTCCTGAACCTTTGAAAGGTTTAGTTAAAGCTCACAAACCTACTTCATTAAAAGATGCCATGAACTTGGCAAGAGATCTGCAAAATGTGCTACCCAAGACAAAGTATCCTCCCAAGCCAAATTTTTCTTCCAAGTTCAGATTTGACAAGAGACCATGGAAAAAAGATTCATTTGGGAAGGAAAAGAAAGAGGGACCAAGCAAGGAAGAACTCAGAAGAAAGAAACTATGTTACACATGTTTTACACCATGGGTACTAGGGCATACATGTGCTAAGGGAAAAGCATAATTCATTGAAGTATTTTCTGATGATGAAGGGGACATGGAGGAAGAAGAACAACTTTCAACCCAAAAAGAGGTATATGACACAGTAGAAGAAGATCATCCATCACCCGAAAAAGGGAGAATGGCTGTGCTTTCAAGAGTGCCTCGTTTTCACACCACCCGATGCAAGGGAGTGGTACAAGGGCAGAGAGTTTTGGTATTGGTAGATGGAGGAGAAACTCATAACTTCATTGATGCAACCTTGGTGGAGAGGAGAAAGTTACCTAATGAATCATTCGAAGGGTTCACAGTGATAATTCCAGGTAACAATTCTATGGAATGCAACACATGGATTCCAAAGCTACAACTTACCATAGGAAATTACACATTTTCTGATAGCTTCTATGTGGTGGATGTTACTGATACAAATGTGGTTTTGGGAGTGCAATGGTTGTACTCTATAGGAGAACATACAGTGAACTATCAAATACCTAAAATGAAGTTCAAGGATTCTGAAGGAAAACAAAGGGTAATGAGAGGAATACACACCTATCCGAACCAAGTGGTGTCTTCCCACAGTATGAGGTCCATATTGAGACATGGGGACATTGAATGGGCTGCAGAATGTTTCATCACTTCTCCCAAACCAAACATAAAGATTGCAGAACATCCAAGGGAGATAAGGTAGCTACTACACAAGTATGAAAGGGTTTTTGGAGACCTCCCCCCTAGAAGGCCACCTGACAGAGGAGTTGAGCATACCATTGTTTTGGAGGTGGGTACTTCACCTATCCAAATACCCCCATATAGACACCCAAAAAGGTTCAGAGATGAGATTGAGAAGGCTATTCAAGAACTCTTGGAATTGGGGCCCATTAGACCAAGCTCAAGTCCCTATGCTTCTTCAGTTGTCTTGGTGAATAAGAAGGATGGAACCTTGAGGATGTGCATTGATTTTAGAGCTTTAAACAAGAACACAATAAATAATATATATCCCATCCCTCAGATAGATGAGCTCATGGATGAGCTATTTGGAGCAAAGTTCTTTTCCAAAATTGATCTTAGATCTGGTTACCATCAGATTTGAATGAAGGAGGAGGATGTGCATAAAACTGCTTTCAGATGTCACTATGGTCATTTCGAATTTCTTGTCATGCCTTTTGGTTTGACTAATGCTCCAGAAACCTTCCAATCATGCATGAACAAAATCTTTTGCAAGCATATCCGTAAGTTTGTTTTGGTTTTCTTTGATGATGTTTTAATTTACAGTAAGACATGAGAGGAACATTTGCACCATTTAGAAGTTGTATTCAAAATCTTGCATGAACAATCTTTGTTTGCTAAGCTTTCCAAGTGTGAGTTTCGACTGACGGAAATTTTGTATCTTGGGCATATCATTGAGCAAGATGGGATAAAGGTGCACTTGGAGAAAATAAAGGCTATTCTTGAATGGCCATCACCCAAGAACATCATTGAATTGAGAGGCTTTATTGGGATCTATACTTACTATAGGAAGTTTGTGAAGGGGTTTTCCAAACTAATTGCTCCTCTTACTGATTTGACCAAGAATGATGATTTCAAATGGGATGAAAAGGATGAAAAGGCTTTCCAAAGAATGAAAGAGGTAATGCGTAGTTGTCCAATACTTGCATTACCAGATTTTTCTAAACCATTTGTTTTGGAATGTGATGCATCAGGGGAAGGCATAGGGGCCGTCCTAAAGCAAAATCAACACCCCATAGCTTTTGAAAGCAAGAAAATTGCAGCCACATGAGAGACTCTAATCCATATATGACAAAGAAATGTTATCCATCATGCATGCCTTAACCAAGTTTAAACAATATCTGGTGGGGAACAAGTTTGTGGTCAAAACTGATCATAACAGTTTAAAGCATTTCCTTACACAAAAAGATCTCAATGAAAGGCAGCAAAAATGGGTAAGTTAGGTTCAAGCTTTTGATTTTGACATTGAATACGTAAAGGGAAAGAATAATATTGTAGCAGATGCATTGTCTAGGAGACCTTCATTTTCTCTTATGGACATTTCAAAACATTGGAAAAATGTGCTAATAGTAGAGTATGCCAAAGATAGATTTGCTTGTGAATTGTTAGATTGGGTCAAGAGAGATGATAGGTACAAGATATTGAATGGCCTAATCTAATATAAAGACCAAATATATTTAGTTCATGGTTCGAACTTAAAGCACAAGATCTTGAAGGAAGCTCATGATTCCCCTTTAGCAGGCCATCCTGGTTTCTTTAAAATATATAGGCAGTTAATACAAAGGTTATCTTGGAAAGAGTTGAAGGAAGATGTTTTAAAGTATGTGAATGAATGCAAGATATGTCAGCAAAACAAAGTTGAACACACCCATCATGTTGGTCTCTTACAACCATTTCCTATTCCAGAACAAAAGTGGGAAAGCATCTCCATGGATTTCATCACAGGTTTTCCCAAGGCTTTTGGTAAGGATTGTATTTATGTTGTGGTGGATAGACTCACCAAATTTGCTCATTTATTTGCTATTACATCATCTTTTTACTACTGCACAAGTAACTGAGCTATTCTTTAGAAATATTTTCAGATTGCATGGGCTTCCCAAAAACATTGTGAGTGACAGGGATAGCAGATTTATGAGTGTTTTTTGGCAAGAACTCTTAAAATTGGTGGAAACTCAATTGACCCGTAGCACAAGCTATCATCCTCAAATTGATGGCCAAACAAAAAGGGTGAACCAATGGTTGGAGGGGTACTTGAAAAACTATGTTGGTGAGCAACAAAAAACATGGGTTAAATGGCTACATTTGGGTGAGTTTTGCTACAATACTACTTTCCATGTGTCCATTGGCATGACTCCTTTCAAAGCAATTTATGGTTATGGGGCACTCACCTTTGTTGATCACATTTTTGGTGATAGTAGAGCTCCAAAAGCTAAAGATTGGGTTGAAGAAAGTCAAGAGATCTTGAAGCTTTTAAAAGACAATTTGCAGGTTTCCCAAAATCAACAAAAACAATATGTGGATCAACATAGGAAGAAAAGAACTTTTCAAGTGAATGATTTGGTTTATTTGAGGCTCCAGAGGCTCCAGCCATATAAGCAAACCACCTTAAAAGGGAAAGGAACAGAAAAGATCAAACCAAGGTTCTACGGTTCATATAAGTTAATTCGAAAGGTTGGGGAGGTAGCTTATGAGATAGAAATTCCGGAAGGTAGCAAGATCCACAATTTGTTTCATGTTTCATGCCTTAAGAAGGCTATTGGTCAACAAATTTCTATTTCAGAAACAATTCCTCCATTAGATGATGAAGGACAACTCTTACTCATTCCTGAATTTTTTTTGAAAACAAGAGAAAGAAAATTGAGGAGCATAACCATAAAAGAATATTTGGTACAATCGAAAGATTTTCCAAGTGAGGATGCCACATGGGAAGAGGAACAAATTTTGTAGCATCCTAATTTGGAATTGCTCGAGGGCAAGCAATCTTGGGTGGGGAGGACTGTAATGTCCCCATCCAAATAAATTACATGAAGGAAAATTTCCACCAATACACTAGTTCCCTAGGTTGGGGTGGAAACATGTAGACTTGGAATAATGGAGCTATAAGACCCCAAATGGAAATTAGATTGATAAATATACATTAAAGGGGCTAAATAAATAATAATAATAAGAAAATAAGGTGGCACTTGGTCATGAGGGTGCATAGGTGGTGTGGGACCCACACAAGGCAAGATTCTCCATGCCGCATGGAATCATATTCTCACCCATTTGAATCCAAGGTGCAATATAACGTTCTTGGGGGGAGTTGGAGAGACATTATTCATGGCATAAATCAATGAGGGTCGAATTAGAGTGGAAGAGTAACTCCCATGGAAGAGAAATATGCATCATAGAATTATTGTGACACTTGGAGCTAGATTCCCTAACCTCTATGACAACAATGATGAAGATTCTATGACACTTATGACAAAAATCAGCCTGATCGCTGACATCTGACCCATATGACATGTCAGGGCTAAAAATAGCCTCCAAGAGGGCGCACAAGGGGAGTTATGGCAACGAATATTCTCCCCATTCGAATTGATGGAAGAGGAAGGCTAGGAAGTGTTGGACAAGTGGCACTCATGGGAATATCTCCCTAATTCGAGTTGGGATGAAACTCTTGGAGGGAATTCGAGCCATGGAGGCCTTGGGAGGTTAATAAAAGACAAGAATAAAGAATGAGACCAACTTTTGATCATTTCTCATTTGGGAAAATTTGGAGAGCTTAGGTTGTCCTTGCACGGTGGATGTTTATCCTCCTTGTCTTAGAACCAATTTCGAGGGTGCAAGATTCCCATCCTAGTTGGTTGATGGAGAGGCCATTCATACCTCTTAATAGAGCTTCATGGATATGTTTTGATGTAGGTTCAAACCCAAACTGAGTTCGAGTTCATCTTATCTCATTCTTCTCTATGCCTATTCTACTATCTTTCTCTCAATGTCATGTAAATGTGCAAGGACACACTTCTTGTTGCCTATAGTTAGTGGATGATTGTTATTTCGACTTCATGGA
Source organism: Larix kaempferi (assembly GCA_027924585.1). Lineage (NCBI taxonomy): Eukaryota > Viridiplantae > Streptophyta > Pinopsida > Pinales > Pinaceae > Larix > Larix kaempferi. Next base: position 5,223,340 of record BSBM01001661.1, on the reverse strand, counting down.
ATGTCAGTTGCTACATATATTTGTAATAATAATACATGAGAGCCACAGCTCGAAACATCATGTATTTCAAGTGATATTTCCAATCAAGAAAGAGATTCGAGCCATTTTCCCCATAGCATTTGCGTAGTGAATTTGGAATGATGTTGTACCTGTTTTGTATCAGATTTTGTTGAGATATTTAACCATGTTATGAGATGTATATGAAGTTACTTTGATGTTCCAAATGATATTTGCAGACCCTTGAAGTGTTATTATGGTTTATGATTAAATTCAAGACTCCTTGTCCACCATTTTCACCACAATTCTTAGACTATAGAAGCTGCTGTTCATTGGGTTAGCTATTCGACCCTAAAACCAAATATAATGCTGAACACATATTGTTCTTAATGTCCTCTAACAGATCCAAGTCTCATACCAATAATTAGTGAAGTACGTATAGTGTTTGGAAAATAATTTAATGGAAGACCTAGGGGGAATTTTCACTTCTCAAATTAACTAGTCTTGTCCCAGAACTTCTTTCCTTGCAAATTGAAGACCATGGATGGGTATATCAGTTGTTTGGGTGTCTGATAGATGTGTTAATGTATCCTATGCCTCATCAAGACCTTCCTCTCCAAATTCAAAATCATTTGGAAGTGTTTGGAACCAGTTGTAAACTACAACCCTAGAGTCAAAACAAGGTGAACCCAAGCATTTTCTTTTGGAGGGATATTATATGCACTTATAATGAGCACCTTTAAGTGCACTTGAAATGGGAAAACTTGCAATAGGAACATATACAATGGGAAAAATTGTGGGTACATGGGTGTCAAACATACTTGCGATCACATGCCATGATACCATTTGAGATGGATGTCTATGGAAAATTCATGTGGGAAAAGTTAAGTTGGTGATATGGGCACTTGGGTCCACCTTAAGAGTAAGGGGCTTGCAAGAGCTTGGAAAGAAAATTATATATATATATATATATATATATATATATAATGGGGACACCTCATTGTTCTAAGGTATTCATTGAAGGAAGAAGCAATCTTTGTGATTTGGGCTAAGTCTAGGTTTGCAATAGTAAATTTTTTTTACACTAGTTGGGTAAAAAAGAGAATTGAATAGGACTTGCAGGAGGTAGGCTGTTGTGGATTTAGGGTTCTAGGCATTGGTTTCTTTTGTAATTGTAATATGTAACAGGAGCCACATGTAGTTGTCTTGGATCTTTTGTTGTACATTGTAACATACTTCATTTAAAAAAGATTAAGGCATCCACCTATACATATGCATGTGCATTATGACTTGTTTATTGGGATGAATGTTGTATTTCCAAGGATGCTTCATTTTGGTTAACTGTTGACATTGGATAAGTGTTGAATAAAGATCAATTTGAGGGTGTCAGACCTCTTCCTGCACATTGTGGGATTACCTTTTATTGACAGTTTGGGAATTCCCTTTTAGTTTTGGGGTGTCAATATTTTGGAGTGCACCTCTTGGATCACATTAGTGAAACCCTTCGTTATATGGATCACAACTTGCATGTAGACCATGGATATTCCCCACTCATGAAAATTTTTCCCATGTCTTGGCTGTTATAGTCTCTTATAACTAAACCTTGTTGTCAGATGACTTTCAAGATGAGGGAAATAAGTACATTGGAAGACACTGTGAACGCCACGTTGATGACTCCATGAGGGAAATCCATTACAAGGGTTGATGAGTCCACGTTGATGGCTCCTTAGATTATTGATTGGACTTTTGGGTTCACTAGTGTCATTTGTAGAAGGGATTTTGCTCATGCTATAATAGGAAGAGCATAGAATTGAGCTTCTTGTAGAGAGAATGAGATGATCTTTGATACACAAAGACAAGACAAATGCTCGTGGATATTAATAGAGAAAGAACAAACTGATAAGGGTTCATGAAGGTATTTTTGGTGTTTTACGAAACTACAAGGGATTATCTTGCTAGTTGGAGTCCCTAACAAGAGAACATAAACCAATTAGACATAGAGAGGAGAAGAGATGTATTCAACCAACCATGCGAGATGCATTCATACAACCATGCCATATCTCAATTGTTCTTTAAAGGTCTTCTTCTACAAACTAGAATGTGAACCCCCCATCCAAGAAAAGAATAAACATTAATTGTTTGGATCGGTTCAAAAGTATCAAAAGGACAAGCGCCTAAAAAAATGTACCAGTCCAATACTCTAACTGAGTTGACGCAGTGGAGTGTGAAACCTTGGATAATAGAATTGAGGAAGTATCTACAATGATAACAACTTGAGTCCATTATAGAAAGAAAATCCTGCCAAGATCCCTTTGAAGATTGTATCAAATATTGAGAGCATAACAAATGAATTATTATCTCCTACAACCTTTGAGTGCTTGGTAAATGAATGAAATCTTTATTGGATCCTTTTGCAAATTGCATTTTTTGGAAATTCATAAAGATCCAAGCAAGCTTCTTATTGTTGTTGAAGTTTTCTTGTACGATACTCCAAAGCTAATTGTCCATGTTCTATTGTGTGCGTGATTGATGAATCAATGCACTAAGTTATTTGACTAGAATAGATAGTAGCAATAAATAAGGATGGCATCAATCTTACTAAGTATTGTAATATATAGATATGTGTATATAAGATAATATAAGTGATTTTAGAACCGATACATTGAATATGAATATTTTTATAGGCCATACAAATTTATTAAAAGCATTAAGATATGTTGTGACAAACTATACTTTGAGATATATTGTATAGTTTATGGACAATTGCTTATGTTAGGCGCATTGCTTATGCCAATTATTTTGTTGCTTATGTCTAAGTGTGTTACTTATGTGTGAGTGCATTTGCGTGCAACTAGAACATCACATATGTTGGTGTTTGTCTCACTTATGTGTGTCAGTGCATTATTTTTTTTTTTTTTTGGAAAAAACGTAATTTCATTAAAAGATAATCAAATTACATACTATATAAGAGCTTCAAGGAGCCCTTTGTGGAAATAAGCTTTTCAACTTCAAGTATCAGAGAAACAAAAGTGTCGAAGCACCCCAAGAATATAGAAAAAACCTACATCTAAACAATATTCTGCTTGTATAGAGCTGCATGAAATGAAAGATGCCCAAAAGACAATGCATTCCAAACAACAGAAACCCCAAAAAGCTTGCAGGGGAGGAAGAGCCACCGGATGTGTTGAAACCATGAGCAGGAAAGAGGCCCTACCGTGAGGAAGACGACTTCCCACAGAGAGAACCGCTGCCTCCCGAGAGCAGGAGATCGGAGCAGGCAGCTGCCACCGTTGTTTGAGCCCACGAGGGGCCATACCACCGTCAAATATTTTACCCCGCACATATCAAGATTTATCTGCCATCATGAAAGAAATTGGAATGGAATATGAATTAATTTATGCATGTCTCAATGACCCTGTTATATATTATAATCAACATGAATTTGCAACAAAATGTCTAGAATTTCATATCAGTAGATATCGAACAAATCAAGTAACAAAAAAGGTGCATCGCAAGGTTCTTCGTTATATTCTCATTATTCCATGTTTGCGACGACTGTTCAAGTGCAAAAACATAGCTCAATTTATGGATTACCATGCATAGAACAAAAGTCAAGATGACATTATTCGAATGCCTACAGAGGGTTCTGCATTTAGAGATATGGAGGAAAAATGGACTCACTTTAAAGAAGAATCTTGTAATCTTAGGATTTATTTGGCAATAGATGGTGTCAATCCATTTGCAGAGATGAGATCTGTTTACTCTGTGTGGCCTATTTTTGTTGTCAACAATAAAATTCCTCCATGGTTGTCAATAAAGAGGGAGCACATAATGTTGTCGATGATTATTCCAGGTATATTGTGTCTACAGTTTTTTTTTAATGTAGTGGCATCTCATTTGTCGTATTTTGTTGCATAATGTCATATACATATTTTTTATTTTTATCTTGTGCATGGTTTATATCTCTAAATGGTACTCATAATTATATATTTTATATGTTCAAATCAATAAGGTAAGTACCGAGTTAAAGATATGAATATATATATCGAACCTCTTATTGACGAGCTACTAAAGTTATGGAATGACATCATTATGTATTACGTATCTAGACCAATACGACAAAGACAATTTCAATTCCATGCAATGTTTGTATGGACAATACATGATGCCCCAGGGTTAACCCATTTTTTGCGGTTTGTAATTATAAGTTACACTTTAATTACATTTAATTTTATGAACTAGTTAATATACTATGCATGCATGTTTTTTTAAATAATCCATTCATTTTATATATAATTATAATTGACATAGATAATCCATCTCTTTATGTAGGTCTTCAGACAAAGGGAAAATTTGCATGTCCAGTTTGTGGTCCTAAGATCAAATCTCGTTGTTCAAAAAGATTAGGAAATGAGGTGTTTGATGAGTATAGGAACTTCCTCTCTAAGAATCACAGGTTTCGAACTATTGAAAAACATCTGTTCAATGGGAAGCAAGAGATTGCATTAAAACCACAGAGAATGACACCTCACCTATGGAAGTTGCAATATAATAGAAATCGTCAAGGTATGTATGAATCATTGTATATGAAATACTATGTATTTTTTTATTGTGTGTTGTTTACTGTAATTGACATTGATTTCTGTAATTTTTTTATAAAATACGATTCATGATGGCCGCTGTGATCATGAAGGCATTAATGAGATTCCATGAGGAATGAAAAGTTATCCTAAACAATTCAATAGGTTTCCCTACTATGAACACCTACAAATTGCTCATCTGTTTGATACAATGCATATTGGAAAGAATGTGACTGAAACATTATGGTGAATATTGGATGGAAGGAGTGAGAAAGAAAAAAATGTCAAAATTTGCAGAGACATTCAAGAAAGAAACCATGTAATGAAAGATGTCATTCAATTTCATAGCAACGAAGACCATATTAATATAAACTCACTTCCATGGATGTTAACGGAGCATCAAAGTAATGTTGTAAAGGAAGTAATGCGAAAAATTAAATTTCCCACTGGATTTTGTGCGAATATGAAGAATATCATAACAAAGAAAGGTGATTTTGCGGGGGTAAAAACGCATGATTGGCATGTATTCATGGAGGTAATTATTATGGTATGCATATAATTATTGTTTTTTTTTAAAATTCGAGTGCATATTGTTGGTATTTTTTTTGTCTACTCTTTGTTTAAAAAATCAAACGATTTGTATATTATTACAGCATGTTCTACCTCTCTCTCTCTCGGACAACTTCGACAACAATGTCAAACAAGTTATATATAATCTTGGGAAATACATGGGGTAAGTAGCGATTTTTTGCACGCGCTTAGTGTTTGTTTAATCCATTGTAGAACTTATATTTGATTTTTGTGTACGAATTCATGTTATGTTATATAATTTTTTTTTTGTTAAATATCGTGATTGGTTTGCGTCACTTGTAGATGGTTTCCATCTAAAGAAATTCATAAAGAAGATATAAAGTATTGGAGGAAAGAAATTTCTCGTCTCATGTGTGGAATGCATAAGCATCTACCTTTGGAATTTTTCAATGCACAAGAACACTGCCTCATACATCAAGTTGAGGAGATTGAATTGTGTGGACCTGTTCACTCAAGGTCCATGTGGATGGTTGAGAGGCACTTGAAATTTTTGAAGGGTTTGGTTAGACAACAAACACGTCCAGAGGGTTCTATGATGGAAGGATATATGGTATACCAAAACATGCTGTATATTAGTGAATATCTTTCTAACTTAGCGTCAAAGCTCAATTTACGTTGCATTTGTGATCCGGACTCCAATAACAATTTCGAAGGGGAGTACCCGAGTGGGAA